>CM046029.1:58386595-58890382 GCA_025215565.1 Flaveria ramosissima | reverse complement strand
TTCTCCTCATCTGCAGCTAGCAGGCGCATCACCATACGGTTAAGCGCCGACAGCTGCTCCTCTACCCGATGTGAGGTAGAGTAGATCCATATACATGTGATGGCTGGGCTGAAGGCCGGCATGATGTGAGGTGGTGGTGGTAGTAGCAGTGGTGAATATGGGTCGGTAAGCAGGTGCTGGTGATGTAGGTGTGAATGGTATGGTGGTGGATGGGAAGGATACAGTGGTGGTAGGTAAGGTGGTGGTTGTGGTAGCAGTAGTGGATGTGGTGGTGTGGTGATGGGTGGTATGTCAGTGGAGGTGGTAGTGGTGGCTGTGGTGGTGGAAGTAGTGGCAGCAGTGGTAACGAAGGTCAGGCGACGCTTCTTCTTCTTCAGTCCGTGGGGTTGAGCCATCCTCTTCCTCCTAGTCCCGGTGGAAGTGGATGCTCCCCTGCAGCTCTGCCCACTGAACCCGGAGCATAGCTCGGGTCAGTCTCTCTCTCTGTGGAGTCCCGAGGGTGTTCACCAACCACCTAAGCCCGTGTTCTGTGGGAACAACTTTGCTTCCCACAGTCCTAGTGAGGGGCTCCTCATCCGACTCCTCCTCCTCTGATCACCAACAATGAACTCCTGATGGAAACCGGCCGTCTCAGCAACCTCTCCGGCAGTGGCAGACCCCGGGGAATAACATCTGAATCAGTGCCTCTAGGTGGAGCAGGCATATCATCCCCGGCGTCGCCGCTATCATCATCATCAGAATCCATATCTGGTAGAAGCAATCCTCATCATCGGAGTCGCTGTCATCATGACGCCATTTGCGTCTGCCAGGCGCCACATACCTCTCGTTGGCCAGGTGGCCAATCAGTCTCTTCACTTGGGGCTTTACCTGCTTCCCCCTGTAAACTCTCATCCTGCCCAGAGTAGTATCATCCATAATCTCTAAGGCCACTGCGTCATGACTCTCTTTGGGCAACTGTGGCAGCTTCTCGTTGAAGACGAGCTGTAAGAATCTGGGGTACATACAAAACCCCTCTTTACCCTTGGCCTCCAAGTTCTCCACCAAGTAGGAGAATATCATGCTGGAAAAACTGAAGGGGTGGTTCAGAACCAGTGCCACGTAGGCATTTTGGATCTGGTCTGAGAGGTCGTCAAACCCACCCCTCCTCGATGCAACACACTTGAGGATCACGTGTGCTAAGTACTTGTACTGGGGGCTCAGGTTGCTCTTGTTGAGCACACCTGAGTTGATGTCCCCAGCGTACTTTATCCTCAGGAAGCATCCTCTCACTGTCAACGGATGTAGTCTAGTAGGATGATCAGTGTCGTCCCCAAACTCTAGGACCCTCTGATGTCGGCAGCAGAGATCTCAATATCATGGCCCAATATAGAGCTCCTAATGCAGTACGGCTCACGGGAGCGGTCCACGAGGCATTCTCCCAGAAAGCCTGATGGAGTGATCTATATGGCGTGCAAGGCGTGGAGATAGCCTTATGAATCCGGGACCGTCTCAGAAAGGCTATAATGTCAGTAAACTCGGCCCCGTTCCTGGTGGTGTGATCCAAATGAGCACAGATGTTGTGCTTTGGATTTATGGACCCTTTCTGCCATTTTCCTGAAACACACAAGACATAGAACCATTAGTACATAAGACATGAAAAATTCTGTTCTAAGTGTAATGTTGAAATCATTCTGATTCATTCGTGCGAATGAATCATGCGACTGAAGTCAGTCGTCTGTTCTTTCATGCGACTGGACTCATTCTGGTCAATGTGACATGCGATTGGGTTCAGTCTGCTGACTGAGTCTGCGAATGGTTCAGTCGGCCGACTGAGCTCAATCGTATGGTTCATTCGGCCGAATGACCCAATCGCAAGATTCAATCGTGCGATTGAAGTTCATCCGGACGACCAGTCGCCTGTCTCAATTGTTCAGTCGCCTGTGGTTCGAGTCTTGATCAATACAAGTGATTAACATGGATTACCGGTTCATAGACTCGCATTCTTGTTACTAATAACCTATTAACCTTAATTTTAACATTTTGCATAGTTTAAGTAGGTTATTAGGTCACGTTCTGTCGGTTTTTGTTTTCGTTCGAATATCACCAAATTAGGGTTCAATCCTTCTGATTTCAATGAAACAAGACTTCAATCTACCTGTATAATGAATGGCGACGTCAGTGAATCAAAATGATGAGAAAAACAGGGCTAATAAAATTTTGGCAGCGTAACGGTAGGGAGTGCGATTTAAGGGCGATTGGGAGTGATGAGTGAAATGCGATCGACTTGCCCTTTAAATACTGAAGCTGGGGTCAGTCGGCCGACTGGCCTCAGTCGCCCAGTTCATTCGGGCGACTCAGGCTCAATCGTACGATTGGCCCAACCAGTCGCATGCAATTGACCGACTGAGATTCAGTCGGTCGACTGGCTCAGTCGTGCCTTTCATTCGCATGTTCAGTTGACCGAATGAGTTTCAATCGGTCGACTGACTCATTCGCCCTCTTCCAATCGGTCGAATGGGCTATTCTGATGAGCCATTCGTGCGAGTGGAAGCCATTCGCATGGTTGGTCCATTCTCATGGTCCAATCGTGCGAATGGGTCACACTTAGTTAATTTTCTGCCATTTTTACCAATTTACTTTTAAACCCTTTTAATTAATTGAAATTAACGTTATGAGCCTTTGATCATCTCAGACATGATCATTTTATCTTGAAAACATTTTGATCACCTCAGACGTGATCTTTTTAAAAACATTTGTCACCTCAGACGTGACCCTTTAAAACACTTTGTCACCTCAGACGTGACTTTTTAAATTTCAAAGCACATATGGTCATCTCAGACATGACCCTTTTAGTGAGTTGATTCCTTCTGATTTTCCTGATGTAGTCCGACACACGACTAAAATTAAAATTAAAACACTAACTAATTTAAAAACCTTAAACTAATTACATAAACAGACTTATTTTTTGGCTTTTTGTGAGAGATAAATCCAGAGATTGATATCTACGGGATTTGGTTCGGGAGTAGACAGCTTCAACTTGGATTGATCATATCTGGACCAATTCAATTTTGGAATCATACAGGTAAGTCAAATCATTTGGAACTTGTATTAAAACTTTTGATGCTCAAATTCTCGGTGTTCATCCAGAGTCGTTAGCAACTTAAGGAAATCATACTGAAACTCTTAGATTTTCACATTGATTTGAACTTTTGAGAATGTAGCCACAATGATTGTCAGTATGTTTGTCCACTTAAATCCATACACAGACTTTGACACAGACTGGTGACTGATTTAGGTTTAATTATTTCAACTAACATTTGTGGATCCCACACTTATATGGTAATCAACATTCCTCGGAGCTTTTGAGCGGTCTACGGGTATTATTACAAGAAGAGACTATTCTTAGAGCTTTCAAAGAGAAGCCTGTCCTCAGGTCAGTGCCATCGCACAGCAGAGAGGCGGCAAACAACAATGAATTCTAGAATATCTAGGTTATGCTTATCCTCAGGTCAGTGCCATCGCACAGCAGAGAGGCACACAACCTATCTCCTTGTTAGAGCAGCTTATTTTATTTTACACAAAATGCACCAACAACATAAGTCATTAGCTTTATTGCATTTGTCTTTCATTTTTTTCTTGCTTTGCTCTAATTATGGTCATCCGCACACATTTGTGGCGTTTAAATGCTCATTACCCCTTATTGGAATATGTTTGATTGTGTTAACCAGTGATAAGATGGAAGCCCACAGTCAGTTGAACAACTTAGTTTGATCTTGAGATCACCAATCAGGTCTAATTATCTATTGTGTTGAATCTACCAACATATCATTTGTGGTCTAGCAGCCTCTAAGTCTACTTTCTTTGTGTCACCTTAGGAGTTGCCAGTTTTCTATCATCTTCCCTTTTTATATTGCTTAGACTACACAGACTTATACTTTGAACTTTTGCATCTTTCAAAACTTAATTTTTAAAGTCCCTCTTGATTTGTTCCTGTGTACTATCATTTTCCAAAGGTATTTTTTTTTAATGTTAACTTGCTGACATTGCTGACATATCTCCCCCTAAATACTAAAATCATTTCTGGTTTAATTATTTTAGGATTTTAATAAACAGCAAAATAACATGAGTTTAAATAAAACAGACGAAAATAAACAAATAAAATAAAATAAAATAAATAAACTTTAACTAAACTACATCGGACTACACATTATCATCATCAGGAATTACCTCACTTTTCTTTTTAACCCGTTGACCTCTAGCAAATATTGAAAACGTGGTTTATCAAAGGCTTTAGTATAGAGGTCAGCGCGTTGAAAATCAGTATTAATTTTAACCACATCAATTAAGTTCTTTTCAAAACAGTCTCTTATGAAATGGTATTTAATACCGATGTGTTTGGTCTTAGGATGTTGAACCGGATTTTTAGTTACTGCAATTGCAGCAGAGTTATCAACAAAAATAGGAGTAGATGAGAATTTTAAACCGTAATCCCGCATTTGCTGTTGAATCCAGATGATTTGTGAACAGCAACTTGCAGCAGCAACATATTCGGCTTCACAGGTTGACAATGCAACCGATGTCTGCTTCTTACACTGCCAGGTAACTAATCTTCTCCCAAAGAATTGACACCCCGCTGATGTAGACTTGTAGTTCATCTTGCAGCCCCCGTAATCCGAGTCACTATACGCGGTAAGCTCAAAGTCATCATCATGAGGATACCACAATCCAAGTGTGGGTGTACCCTTCAGATAACGAAAAATCCTCTTGACCCCGATCAGATGGTTGACCTTTGGTTTAGCCTGATATCTAGAACATAGACATGTAGCATACATAATATCAGGTCTTGAGGCAGTGAGATACATGAGGGATCCAATCATTCCTCGGTACATAGTGGCATCTACAAGATCTCCATTCTCATCAGGTGCTATATCATGATTCGTAGCAAGTGGAGTCCCAGCAGCAGAAGCATTCTCCATGTCAAAGCGACTGAGAATGTCTCCTACATACTTGGTCTGATGTAGAAAGATCCCATTAGGTGTTGATCCACCTGTAACCCGAGAAAGAACTTCATCTCCCCCATAGCACTCATCTCAAACTCTTTCTTCATCACTGCTTCAAACTCTTTGCATAACTCTTCGTTCTTTGACCCGAAGATTATGTCATCAACATATATCTGTACAAGCAGTAGGTCGCCATCCTTTCTTTAATAAACAGTGTACAGTCAATGACTCCCCTGCGAAAGCCGTGTTTCACAAGATGAGTCGAGAGTTTCTCATACCAAGCTCGAGGAGCTTGATGAAGCCCATATAAAGCTTTGTCGAGCTTGTAAACTCTATCCCGATGATAAGGATCTTCAAATCCCTCGGGTTGACTTACATAGACTGTTTCCCTGATTTCCCCATGAAGGAATGCACTCTTCACATCTAATTGGTAGACTTTAATCTTCATGTACGATGCATAGGCAAGGAAGATACGAATAGCTTCCATCCTTGCCACGGGTGCAAACACCTCATTGTAGTCAATTCCCTCGACTTGGCGAAAACCTTGAACCACCAGTCGAGCTTTGTTCTGATAATGACTCCTTGGTCATCCTTCTTGCATTTTAGTACCCATTTGGTGCCAATGACTTTAGCACCTTTAGGTCTATCAACCAGAGTCCATACACCTAACTTCTTAAACTGCAGAAGTTCTTCTTGCATGGCACTCACCCACGCCTCATCATTTAGTGCTCACTGACATATTTTGGCTCAACCTGCGAAACAAAACATCGATAAGCACCATCATGAATGTAACCTTTCTCCATAACTGAGGCGTAATCAGCTGAGTATAGCTGATTTCGGGTTTGTACTCCTGATCTGACATCCCCAATAACATTGTCAAGGGGATGATAGACGTTTAGTCGTGATCCTGGAGTAGTAGGAACAGCCACCTCAGAACCGAGATTGTGAACATTTGGTTCTGCATCTGAGGTAGATGGAGTTTGAGGTTCCGAAGTCGAAGGTGCATCACTCGTAGATGCTTGTGGACTTTCAGGAACTGGAACCTGTTCCTCCTGACTGTTCTGGTCATCTGCTTCAGTTTCATCTTCAGAGGAGGAGTCACTGTCATCGACTACTCCCCCTGACTGAGTAGATGATTCTCCCTGTGTGCTAGATGGTGTATTTAGAATATCATACATCATCCTAGTAGCTAACTCATCATCCGAGGGAGAGAGAGGAATGTTGAAGGACTTGAAGAATCCATCATAATCGAAGAAGTATGCAGGTCCTTTGCCTGTAGGTGGTGTGGTATATCTCTGAACGTCGACATTACACCACACTTCTACAAGACCCGTTGAGTTATTGTAAACTCGCTTGTTCGGTATGTTGTATCCTAGAAAAATTCCTTCATCTGCCTTCTCGCTGAATTTGCCTTCTTGTGTCTTCTTCAGAAGTGTACACGGCGCGCCAAAAGGTTCAAGATACTCCAAATTCGGTTTGCGTCTTTGTAGTAGCTCATAACATGTCTTTCCGTGGCGCTTGACTATTAGGACTCGATTCAGTGTATAACATGCATTTGCCACTGCCTCATTCCAGAATTGGATAGGCAGTTTCGAGTCCGCCAGCATAGTCCGTGCAGTCTCTATCAAGCTTCTGTTCTTCCTCTCAGCAACACCATTCATCTGAGGCGTGTAGGCAGAAGTGAATTGATGCACAATTCCCTTTTCCTTGCAGTATGCCTCCATCCATTGATTCTTGAATTCTGTCCCGTTGTCTGAGCGTACTTGTCTAACTTTTAGCTTGTAGAGAGATTCCAGTGTGGTTACTAATTCCTTGAATGACTCAAATGTTTTGATTTGGATTTCAGAAACATTACCCAAGTGAACCTTGAGTAGTCATCAGTGACCACAAAACAGTACAAGTCGCCTGCAATGCTCCTTGTACTGACTGGACCAAACAGATCCATGTGAAGAAGTTCAAGAGGAAGTTCTATTGAATGAACTTTCTTTTCCTTATGAGACTTCTTTGTCTGTTTGCCTTTCTTGCAAGCTACACAAAAGTCAGGAAGTTGGAAGTTCTTGACATTTACTCCTCTCACTAAATCCTTCTGAATCAAATGATTCATCTTCCTTTGACTAATGTGTCCCATTCTCCTATGCCAGGAGATGGAATCCTTCTCAGTAGCTTTAGATAGAAAGCACTGAACCTCATGATCCTTGTAGCAGCTGTTGACAGATCCAAGACATAAAGGTCTTTATATCTTGAAGCAGTCATCAGAACTTGGTCCTCTGGGATCATGTAGTCTTTCTTCAGCACGTAACACTTCTTGTTGTCGAAGATGACTTTAAATCCTTTATCACAGATTTGGGAAACAGAAAGTAAGTTATTCTGAAGTTGTTGAACGTAGTTCACCTTATCAAACTTAACTTTCTGATTTCCCACTTCTCCCTGAGCTGTGATATAGCCTCCCTTGTTTCCTGCAAAGGAAACATGCCCTCCTTTTATTTGTTTGACGTTTGATAAAAGGGCTCTATTTCCTGTCCTGTGCCTGGATGCTCCGCTGTCTATAATCCACGTGTTAGTCTCAGCACTGTATCGAGCACCCTGCACATACAAAGTAAATGAATTAGTTTAGGTTAGGAACCCAAGCTTTTACTGTCTTGGGTTTCCCAGAGGCATCACACATCATAAACTCCACCCATTGACCCTTAAAGGGTGAGGGTAGCTCAGGTTCCTTCTTGTCATCAGTATCAGACACGCAGAATGACTTCTCTTTCCATAAGCCAGATTTGTGCAATGCCTGTTTATGATAAACAGTCGTCTGGCTTACAGGTTGGACTTTAGGTTCACTAGATCTTCTAGGTGGAGTCAAAGAACTCCTCTTAGAAGACCTAGGTCTAGAGTCCTGAAGATCAATCTTCTTCCTAGGTGTCTGATAGAAAGGACAATAGGAAGCAATGTGTCCACATTCTCCACAGTTGTAGCATGACCTGCTATCAACTTTATGAGACTTTCTTTGTGGAGAAGTGCGTGACACTCTAGTAACATCAATCACTTTAGGTTTTGACTCTTGTATGTTTGATGTTTTCTCTGGTTTAACAAAATTAACTGTTTTAACCTGTTTAGCATCTTTTTCTTTTTGGTTAACTGGTTTTTGACTTGACGCATGTGAAAAAGTAACATTTGAAGTCCTTTTAGGTTCTGATTTGACTCTGTTTGACCCTGACTTTAAGTTAACTTTTTCAAATTCATTTTCCAGATTAACACAAGGCAATTTACCCTTTGCCTTTGAAGTGGCCTCCTTTTGTTTCTATCCAGATTCAGTAGATGAACATGAGATGTCTGGATCAGTAACAAGAGGAGTAGTCACCACATGATCCTTGATGGGGTTATTATTTACTGGTCTAGACTTAGTGTTCATCAAGGTCTCAGGTGGTGGTGGAACCACTTTGTAGCCTAATCCCTCCCCGTTATTCCTTTCTCTCACTAAGTGTTGAACTATGTGTGAAGAGCTAGTACAACTATGCAGTTTCTGTTTTAATGAGTTAACTTCTACTTCTAGAACTGCCTTTTGCTTCTTAGTGTCTTCTAGGGAGTTTAGATAGTACCTAATGTCATTTGCTTGGTTAAAGGCAACTACTTCGGTTTCCCTAAGCTGTTTAGTCAATAGGTCTATCTTTTCTTTATAACTATGCTCATTTTGTTTTAGTACTCTATTAGCCTCAGTGCACAGTTGTAAATCTTTTACTAAGTTATCATTATGATCTAATAACCTAGCAAATTTGTCATCTATGCTATTCCTAAAAGTATCACAATCAGAACAAGCATGATTATTAAACATTTGGTCAGTTGTACTTACCTGTGTTGGTTCAGAAGAGTTAGCCATCAACGCAGCATCAGATGTCTCTGGTTCTGGTGATTCTGACTTTTCTGTCTCTGACGTGGAAGTCTCCTCCTTTGGCTTGTAACTGACCTCAGCTGCAGTTGTTTCTTCACTATGTGACATGGCTATCTCAACGGCTAGATCACCTTCACTCGCAGAATCATCATCAATATCCTCAACATTGGCAATGTTAGATTCTCCTGGTGAGACAAACCTAAAACTCCAATCTTGTCCTTCATCATCATGAGCAGTCAAGGCTTTTGGATCCTTGTTTGATGAAGTAGAACTGGAGGCTTGCTTGTCTTGGCGAGTAAAGGATGAGAACGGGTTCCCATTACCCGTCTTCTTTGGCTTGACACATTCCCTCTTGAAGTGCCCCTTCTCTCCAAAGTTGAAGCAGGTCACTTTGCTCTTGTCAAATCCAAATGTGGTATCCTTAGTAGCTACCAAGTTCTGTCCCGTCTTCTTAACAAACTTCTTCGCCCTTTGGACAGTGCTAGCTAAGGCCCACATTATATCCATCCTTTCAAGCTCCATTTCGTCCACCTGCTCGTAGTCCTCATCTGCCAGATGGCAGTTTCCAATCTTCCCGGCAACAAGTCCATCATATGAATGAACCACTGCAGCTAAAAGATCCATATGCTCTCGAGCTACTTCTACGGTCACATTACCGAGGTTCTCGGTCTTCAGTTTGGTTGCACTTGCTTCTGATCCAATATAATGGGTACATGACGACCCAGACGTGTCTTATCCAGAAGGAGAAGCATGTGAAGGACTTGACGAGCTAGACACAAATGCAGTCTGGAGAGGTGCTCCAGATGTCTTAGCTTGAGGCGTGGCGTTGTATAAAGCTGGATTTTGTGTGTACGAAGACTTCTGAGCTCTATACTTCATCCTTAGCGCTTCTTCTCGCAACTTAAGAATGAAGTCATTTATATCCAGCTTTATAAGCATTTCATTCTGTCCAAGGTTAGACACGAATGAAGCCCACTTATCAGGCAATCCGTCTGCGAAGTTGCTCACTTTCTCTTCCATGGTCGTTTCCACTCCATGTGTATGCAGTTCGCTCATCATGTGGTAGAATCTGTCTATGACTTCGTCTAAACTCTCGTTACCAATAGATGAGAAGTTATCGAATTCCTTCTTTAACTCCTTTGCCTTGATTGCCTTCAATGACGCATTCCCATCATATCTCTTCTCTAGCTCATCCCACAGTTTCTTGGACTGCTTGTTCTCTGAATACTGGTGGGATATGTCTTTGGGGATAGACTGAGTGATCAATGCATAAACCCTTTTCTCTGCATTGTACTTTACTTTCTGTGCGTCTGTCATCCCGCTTAACGTTAGCTTAACTCCATCAGCTCCCACCGGTGTACTATAACCGATCTCAATGGCTTCCCACAGATTAGGATCTACTCCATTAAGGTAGATTTCAAAACGTTGTTTCCAGTGGGGAAACTCATCTAAAGTCAAAAGCTTTGGTGGTTTATTGTGATTACCCACCTCACTCTCAAGCAACAGCAGGTTCTGTATCCTTGAGTCCTTCCCAGCAGTAAAGGCTGACATCTGATCTTCCATGGCTAATAAACTTAGAATCTAATCAAACAAACTTTCACTAATGCGATTGAAGGATGCGAATGGTCTAATCGTGCGTATGAACTCTGCGACTGGTTCAATCGTGCGGCTGAACTGGGCGATTGGTTCAGTCGTGCGAATTAATCTGGTGCGTATGAGCTATGCGAACGAACGGTTCAGTCGGCCGAATGAGTGTGCGACTAGGTCCAATCGTGCGTATGAGCTATGCGAATGGAGTCCAATCGTGCGAATGGGTCACTCGTGCGACTGAAGCTGCTGTCTTGCGAAAATTTCTAGGTTTGACGGGTTTCAGCCGTAAAAATTCGAAATTTCACAAGTCCTAATCGCCTAAGTCCGTAGAAACCAAACTTCAATGAGCAGGGAACGTCCAAGATCACTTTTGATGCCAAAGATTGCGTTTTTAGTGCAAAAACACAAACTTTTTTGCAATCTTGATTGAATCAACACGTAATCAAGAGCCAAAGCTCTGATACCACTTGTTAGGACCTGGTATTTGAACGAAATACCTAGTGATTAGCGTGTTAAACCAACTCAAATAGTGCGGAATCCTATTTGATTGGCGATCCAATCAGTGAGAACACACGAAGAATCAATCAAGAATTGAATCCGACGTTAGAAATCGATTAGGAATCGATCTAATGTGTTCTGTGAACTTGGAGAACGATTTGGGAGGTCTCTGGACGGCTAGGGTACGTCTGGAGTCGTAATGGGATCAATGCTTTCGTTTTTCCACGAATTGGGTCTATTTATAGGTTAGTATTGTTCAATCGTGCGACTGGGCCATAAGTATGGTTCAGTCGTGCGATTGAACCATGCGGTTGATTCATCCGCACGACTGAGTGTTCAGTCGTGCGATTGAGCCAATCTTATGTGTCAATCATACGACTGATCCAGTCTCCTGGTTCAGTCGTGCGATTGAGTCAATCGTATGAAGTTATTCATGTGTGTGGTCCATTTGCATGGGCCATTCGCATGAGAACTTCATTAAGTTAGGTTTGAATGTTTTAATTAATATAACATAATGTGCAACCATTCAAACAATCATAAACCCAATCAATTCAATTACGACTCATTAATGAAATATTAAACATCACAAGTAACAACCAATTCATGTCATTTCATTAAGCAATACAAATTACATCATAATCAGACAGACAAGATTCATTACATTTCAAATCATGATCTAGGGACATACATGTATCAACACAGATGACTTTACAAGATTCACTTGGGTCTTCTTTCTTAGAACTAAGGATAAGACCCCTGAGATTCTAAAGAATTTCATCTTAAAGATTGAGAATCAATGTGATCACAAGGTCAAAACCATAAGATGTGATCAAGGAACTGAATTCAAGAATTAAATCCTTGATACATTTTGTAAAGAAAAAGGTATTACAAGACAATATAGTGCTCCAAGGACTCCTCAGCAAAATGGTGTTGCTGAGAGGAGAAACAGGACACTGATTGAAGCTGCAAGAACAATGTTGTCTGACTCTAAACTGTCCATCACCTTCTGGGAAGAGGCAGTGAACACTGCTTGCTATGTGCAAAACAGAGTGTTAGTGGTTAAGACACATGATAAGACTCCTTATGAACTTTGGCATAAGAGAAAACCTTTCATTGGTTTTCTCAGGTCATTTGGATGTCCTTGCACCATCTTGAATACCAAAGATCAAATTGCCAAGTTTGCTGAGAAATCAGATGATGGACACTTTATTGGATACTCTTCTCAAGCTAAAGCTTATAGATTATACAATCTCAGAACTAGAGTAGTTGAGGAGTCAGCCAATGTTACTTTCAATGAGCACACTCCCAGTGGAAAGGTTCTGGTCCGGATTGGCTATTTGATCTTGATCTAGTTACCAACTGTTTTAACAAATCTTATGAGAATGTTTCAGGATCCACATATATACTACCTACAGGTGATCCTGATCCAAGATTTGAGTTAAGAAGACCTTCAAGTTACACATCTTCAGCTCCTATGGTAACTAATCCGGCAAATGAAGCTTCTACCAACACATCAATGACAAATCCTGCTGATACGTTTGGGGTGCCTTCAAATTCCAGCTTAGAGGCCCAAAACTCAGAGGAAGGAGCTTCAAATGTTGGAGAAAATGGTGGTGGTGAAAGTGATCAGGATTTTCTTGATGGTGATAACCACTCCATTGAAGACAACATCAATGATGTCACACACTCATTGGATCAAGTCAATCTTGATAAGTGTGCTGATGTGGAGGGTGAATCTTCCTTGCCAGATCAGAATTTTTCAAATTTAGATCTTTCTAAGCAACTTGCTATGATCCCTCAACTGAGGATCCATAAGTCTTATCCTACCACAAACATCATTGGAGATGTTGATTCAGGGGTGAGAACAAGAGGACAAACCCATAAAGCAAATGTTTGTCTTCACTCTTGTTTCTTATCCCAGATAGAGCCAAAGAAAATTGATGAGGCTCTAGAGGATGGAAGTTGGGTTGAAGCTATGCAAGAGGAACTACTTCAATTTAAAAGGCAAAAGGTGTGGAACCTATGTCCTCTTCCTCAAGGGAAGACTACCATAGGAACTAAATGGGTTTTTAGGAATAAGAAGGATGATAGAGGACTTGTCATCAAGAACAAGGCAAGACTAGTTGTTCAAGGGTATACTCAAGAAGAAGGAATTGACTACACAAATGTTTTTGCTCCTGTAGCAAGACTTGAAGCTGTTAGGATATTCCTAGCTTTTGTTGCATCCACAAACTTCAACGTCTACCAACTTGATGTCAAGTGTGCTTTTCTTTATGGGGTGATTGATGAAGAGGTGTATGTCAGACAACCACCTAGGTTTGCTGATCCTGATCATCCTGATTATGTCTGCAGGCTTGATAAAGCTCTTTATGGGTTGCACCAAGCACCAAGGAAGTGGTCTGAGACTCTATCTCAGTATCTCTATCAACATGGCTACAAAAGGGTACTATAGATGGAACTCTCTTCATCAAAGGAACAGGTAATAACATAATGCTAGTTCAAGTATATGTAGATGACATTATCTTTGGGTCAACTAATCCAAAACTCTGCAAAGACTTTGAGAAGCTGATGAAGGACAGTGTTAAAATGAGTGCCATGGGGGAACTCAATTTCTTTCTAGGAATTCAAGTGAAGCAAGTTGACAATGGCATCTTCATAAGTCAGTCAAAGTATGTACAAGACATACTTAAAAGGTTCAACATGACTGATTGTAAGGTTGCTAAGACACCTATAGCCAGAACTCACTTCCTTGGACCTGATCTTGAGGGGGAGTGTGTTGATGAGCATCTTTATAGGGCAATGATTGGGTCTCTTATGTACCTCACAGCTAGCAGGCCAGATATCATGTTTGCTACATGCATTTGTGCAAGATATCAAGCCAACCCCAAGATGTCACACCTGGTCACTGTCAAAAGAATTTTAAGATATCTCAAAGGTGCTCCATCACTTGGTGGTTGCAATATGACTGCAAAGTCTACATCAGGGGGATGTCAATTTCTTGGTGGAAGAGTAGTCTCTTGGCAATGTAAGAAACAATCATGTGTGTCTGCATCAACTGCTGAGGGTGAAGACATTGTTGCTGCACGCTGCTGTGCTCAAGTGCTTTGGATTCAAATTCAGATGCTGGACTATGGATTCAAGGAGACTCCCATCCACATAGACAACAACAATGTTATCTCAATCACAGAAAATCTTGTGCAGCACTCAAGGACAAATCATATCAATATCAGGTTTCATTCGATTAGAGATAACTTTGAAAAGGGTTTAATCAAACTAGTCAAAGTTAACACAAATGAACAATATGCTGATCTGTTCACCAAAGCTTTTGATGAGTAGAGATTTAAATATCTTGTATCAGCTATTGGGGTGATTAACTTTGAATAGCTTTTCTTAAAACTTAATCATATTTATTTCTAAAACCTGTGTGTCCTAAGTTGTCTATTTAATCACCTTCGTAAGCCCTTGTTTTCTTTGGAATAAAATCTTTTCAAAAGACTTTTCTTAGATTTTTGAAAATTTTGATCTCTTTGAAGATTTAAAATTACTTTCGGAAGAAATTTATGTCTTAGTAAACAAATAACTACTTCAGTAATTTTATCTTCGGAAGAAATTCCTGAAATATCTTCTAAAGCTTAAAATCAACTTAAGTACTCTGTATGTTTTCAAAGAACAAGTTTCTTCCAAAAGCAACTTACCTTCGGAAGATTTTATTCTCCTTAGAAAAAAATCTCTGAGTGTTAATTCTCTTCCGAAGCAAAATTCTCAAAAACCTTTGAAATTTCTTCCGAAGCCAATTTGCCTTCGGAAGCTTTTTCTTCAGAACTTCCGAAGCAAATAACCTTCGGAAGATTTCTCGACTTACAAGAAAACTACTTTTTCGGCAAATGTAAACTACTTTTCAGAGGTGGGACCAACATTCGGATTTCAAAGTTTATCCTCTTTCATTAACTTTGTCTCAAATCCTTTTCACAAAATGCCCAACGATTCCCCCCTCTTTCACTACCTTCTTCAAATTACACTATTCCTTAAACCTAAATTCTCCCAAACCGCCTTTTGTCTTTATTTTTCTTCATCCTTAAGCTTCTCAAAATGGCCAACCTAAACCACAGAAACAACCCAGATTTCTTCATGCAACTTCACAGGCAACACAACGAGGTTGCTCTGTTAAGGTCTGAGAAAGATGAAAGTTTCTCAGAGATTTGCCGTTTCTTAGCTCTAGCAAACTACTTCACCTTCCTAACCGTTGATCCTACCCTCTATGAGAATCATCTGCTTGACTTCTGGAAGACCTGCCAAGAGGTCATTATGGATGGGGAGAAGGCACTGTCTACCACAGTGCAAGGGAGGACAATCTTCATCATTCCACTCATCATCAACACTCACTTGCAGCTGGATGATGAAGAAGGTGAGTTGTCCCTCCCAAAGGAAGCTGTAAATCATTCCTTTGAGCAGATGCGCTATGAGAGAGATTTCTTTGTAAAGACCTTCAGGAAAGGGAAGGTCTCATCCCAGTGGAAATACCTGCTTCATGTGGTCATCCACATCTTGTCTAACAAGCATGGAGGGTGGGACCAGATTCCTGAGGATCTCTCCTTCATAGTACATAGAATGGTTCAAGGGGTCAAGTTCAGGTACTCTCAGTTTGTTTATACAAATTTGCTTGCTAACTTGGACTCCTTAGAGTATTATATGTTTCCTAGATATGTTCAACACATTCTCAACTTTGAACTGGCTCACAGTTGAGGGAAACAGATAATATTCTTAAATTGGGATAGATAAAGCCCGGCATCTTCAAAATTATGAAAAAACCAACTGTAGGCTTCTCAAGAGTAGAAACAGACCTTGTCTCAAAAATGTTAGAGCTCATTGCTCAAGGTGACAACCTAGCAACACAAGCTAGTGTTGAACCCACACCTTGTACCTCCCAACCACCAAAAAGACCACAAATCACCCTCACCTACCAAAGAAAATCCAAAGAACCCCTGCTTAAGCTATTGAGTCTGTGCAGGCCCCCATATACTCACCCATACAGGAGGAAGTGAACATTCGAGCTCCCACTTCCCCTGAGTAGCAAACCACTCCCACCTCTTCAAGAATCAGTGGTGAGGTTCCTCATGCTCACCCTGATGAGCTCACAAGCCCAACTGCCTTAGGCCTTCACTCAGAGTCTCAACACTCAAGTGAACAACCTTCAGGGGACAGTTACCATCCCCAACCTTTAGACTTAAATCAACCCATTCCCAACCTCTCATTCTATACTAATAAAGACTTAGGATTCAGTGGATACCATGAGTCTCTCTACTCTTCCCCTACTCAAAGAGAGATGAGTACTGCTGATTCTCCTTTGTCTAGCCCACATCAGTCACCCATCACTGAGGTGGATACTTCTGAACCTGTTCAGGATATCCATATGGAAGAGGCTCTCACTTTTGCAAGTGATTACATCATTAAGACCTCAACCAATGCAACTCAGCCCATTGACACTTCAACTGAGGCTGTCAATGTGCAGGGTAAATCCAGCAGCCAAGAACCTGAAGCTGGTGGTGAGAGAGAGGACCTTAGTCCAATCATCTCATCCCCCGAATGATTCTTCTGATGAAGACGAGGGGAATCTGAGACTAAAGGTGCAAAAACTGTCAAAAACATGCTCCTATTTAGTCTCTAAGGTTAGTCACCTTGAATCTTAGGTTACCCTGCAAAATAGGGTCAATGATCAGCAACTTAAGATATCTTATATCAGGGAAAAACTAGGTGGGAGACCTTTAAGGGGAGCTCAACCAGGAACACAAGAACTTGTGAATGTGATTGACCTAACTCCTAGCTCACCTATGCAAGAGGGTGATGCTACCAAAAAGGGGGAGAAAGTCATTACAGTCACAGAACTTGGGAGTTCTTCAGGGAGTATGGACATTGAGGACTCACCATCCTCACTTGCAATTGTGCATACTCAGCAACTTACTCAAGTTCACATTGATGTGAAAATTATAGACTCTATCATTAGGAGTCTTTTTGAGGAAGGCATTCCAAGGGCTATGTCATCCCCACCTTAAGGAACCTCAAACTATATTATTGGGTGAAGGTATGATGCTGATAGAAGAACCCTCATTCTTCATAGAGTTCAAGGGCAGCAAGAAGTATTTAATTTACAGTCCTTGAACTACTATGAAGGTCTTGACCTGATCAACATGCCACTTGTCAACCCAAGTCAATCAAGACAAGCTGACAGGTTCGCACTTAGGATTCAAGATAGAATTACTGAAGAGTGCAGCCTTAGAAGGAGACAAAGGCAATCAGGTAATGTCATTGATCAACTGGATGTTGAGGCTGACCCTAAGATTATCTTCAAAGGGAAAACCTTGGCTGAAGGCCCAATGATAGAACCTTAGAGCCCTGTCACACCAACAACTGCTTCAGAAATTCATTCACTCAGTGAAACACCTGCTGGTGAAGGTGTCTCACAACCTCTCTCTTGTCAGAGCTTAGATGCTACACCAAACAATAAAGGTCAAAGCTCTCTCCACCTTGTGTCATAAAGGTCTGTGGGTGACAAAGGGAAAAGGAATGCTAGCTCCTGATGAGATTGAGGAGGAGGAGAGAGAGAGAGGAAGAGGAAGCTAAGAAGAGAAAGTTCCTATGGGACTTCAGGCTTTATGCAAGCTGCAATCAGGGCTGCCCCTAGACCAAACACTCAAGATGATGAGTTGAGGGCAGTCAGGATTACTTACCTACAGACTAGGAACTACGACATAGATGATATTATATCTCTCCCTATAGAGCAATTAAATGGACTGGCTGACATGAAAGTGTCAAGAGAGATGAAAGAAGCAGAGGATGCAAGGCTACTTCTCCAATTTAAAGAGGAGAAGAGACAGAAAAGGTTATACAAGCATGTTCCAACTCTCTCCCCAGTTCAAGAAGCCTTGTGCAAGAGGATGTGGCAGCTACACAAGAACCTCAGGTAGACAAGGAAACAGATAGGCAAAACATGATCAACTACCTGAGTGCCACAGGTCTCTACTAGACATCTGTACTTCTTCCTTTGTCCTTTGAGTATATTGAGTTTGAGTATCTCAACCAGCTTGAACTTCAAATGCTCAAAGAACAAAAGGCAACCAAGAAAAAGATGAGGGAAGATACTGCAAAGTCAAAAGCCATCATCCAAAAGAGTATGAAGAAGTCTGCTGACAGACAAAGGATGATGAGCTTCTTGAAGCTATATGGATTCTGCGGAAGGATGAGCATATCAGTGTAATCAAGCAGAAGATCAAGAGTGGAGAGTTGATTGACTTACACTCCCCTCCAAGTCAAGTCCCACCTAAAATGGAGGTTAAGGTTGAACAACCTGAGACAACACAACCTGGACAACCTGCTGAGCTTTAGCAAGCTTCATCTTCTGATCCACAACAGGGTCAAACTCCATCTCCTTCTGAACCAGTGAGGGAGGAACACCCAACTGAGAAAGACAAGACTGATCAACAAGGTGTTGCAGACCAGTCTTCTCATTTGAAGTCTTCTAAGAGGAATAAGAGGATGGCTTCCAAACCAAAGTCAAAGAAGAAGAAGAAGCCTAAATCATCCACCTCTACACCTCAGGCTGAGTCAGATCAACCTGAGGAAGTGCATGAAGAGGCAGCTCAATCAACTCCAATTCAAGTGGCTCCTCTTGTAGCTGAGAGACCCATCTTATCCTGGACCTTCACAACTAATCCAGAAAGATGGCATGTGATCAGAGATTAAGGTGTTGAGAATATCTACACATGACAAGACTTAATCAACTTACCTCTGCATGATCTCTTTGAGATGAGAAGATAATATGAGAGTCTGAGTGATCCTGACCATCTGATGAAGAAGGGTATGGTCATCATCATCCTGAGGACTGTCAAAATCTAAAGATCTTCTAAATGTTTTGGTAGCATCAGCCTAGGGAGAGTTTGTAAGGATTCCTATAAGTCTGATGCAGCCAAAACATCCAAAGTCTCTATGCATGCATGCACTGAAGAATAGAAGTAGAAATGCTTCGAAAGTTTTACACCATGCACTAGAAATATTCTAAGTGTAAAATCTTCCGAAGCCAAGACCAACATCTTCCGAAGCCAAAAGTGAAGTCTTCCAAAGCTTCAAAGACAAAGTCTTCCGAAGCCAAAGAGTGAAGACAGATTTCTTCTGAAGACTTTTGAGGATATGCTTGATCTGATGTACTTTACCATAAAGCTGGACCACCTTTCCGCTGCAACTCTGTAAAGTCACCAACTTACATGAGTTGGTGAAAGGTCCATCCTTTTGGTAACTGTACATTGAGGTCTTGAGTCCATGCTTTCTACTTTATGTTCTTTTATCCTTTTTGTAATATATTAGGATGTGAGCTATGGCATGTCATAGTCATTAGTCAAAAGGCAAATCTGCCTATACATTTGATTTTGTAGTTGTCTAGTCAATTGTATCCACCTGGCTTTCAAAATATGGTCGGCTGTAGGATGTAGTATATGTATCTCAAATACTTGTAACTTTAATTGTATGCTTTGTAACATTTGTAATAGAACTTGAGAAGCAATATATAACATTCTTGAAA
Source organism: Flaveria ramosissima (assembly GCA_025215565.1). Lineage (NCBI taxonomy): Eukaryota > Viridiplantae > Streptophyta > Magnoliopsida > Asterales > Asteraceae > Flaveria > Flaveria ramosissima. The sequence continues at coordinate 58,870,869 of CM046029.1, read as the reverse complement.
ACCAATTACTTGTGTTGTTTGCCATCTTGTTCTGTCTCATATTTACTTGTGTTCTTAGCATCTTTCACCAAAAGTTAACCAGTTCCCTATTTGATCTGTTAAGTGTTCCAAGCAACTCTCCTCATTATGTTGTTGTGTTGTAAGTGCATACCCTTCACTGGTCCTGCAACTTCCATCTTCATCTTCACAGATGATGCAGTGGACTTTTTAGGGTGAGGCTTGCTTTTGGAACTGGATGGTTCAGGTTGTGCAGTAGTGGTGCACATTTGATCAACTTTCTTTTTTTTCACAGGGATGAGTTGAACATGAACTAGAACTCCTAGTACTAGAGTTCATAGTTCCGTCTAACACTTCAAATCCAATAGAGATAAAGACTTGTTTCTGCTTGGAGTTGAAGTTGGCCTTGATCTATGAGCCTTCTTTGACATTCTCTTGGCTGCTCTGATCAAGTTCTTCCTCTTAGACTTGGTCATCCCTGGTTTTTTCCTCTTCTCAGGAGAATAGTGACCCTTTTTATGATAATCTTCTTCACTCACCTCAAATCCATCCTTCACTATCTTCTTTTCATCTTCATCTTCTTCTTGAATGGGGTCTATGAAAAGAAGCTAATCTTGACAAGTTTCGCACCTTGGAGATCTTACAGATAGTTGAGTGTATGCAGGGGCTATCTTAGTAGATCTCAGACCCTACTTATTCTGATAACAAATCTTTGCATGAAAGGATGAAGATATAATGTTCTTGAAGGTCTCTTCTTTAAGAATACAATTTTCTGCCTTCTCTTTGCTGATCACAAGCTTAGCCTAGCATGCAGTTAACTTGGTAATAAGATCTTTAATTTTAGTCGTGTAGTTTATTTGCCCAACTGCTCATGCTTAAAGGTTGAAATAGTTTTCTCTATATCTTCTATCTGAAGTTTATAATCATTTTCATCTCTTTTAAAATCAGCTTTTAAGATATTTAAGGACTCAAGGTCAGATCTCAATCCCAAATTATAGGACATGTATCTATTCACTTTAGCAATACATTCAGGAGTACAAAGATATTCTAATACCTGGCTTCTTCATGATCAGCCAACAGTGCTTGGTTTGAAGAAGCATTTTCAACCTAAAAGCTCAAGTCAAAGCCCCCTTCGTCAACAGCAACTGCAGCTTGATGCTTGGGCTTCTCAGTCCGTGGAACTCCATTAGTGTAGTTTGGTCTGGATTGTGCTTGGCCACCATTTGTTCTTGGTGCCTTGCACTCTCTAGCAAAGTGTCCCATTTATTTATAGTTATAACACTTCACCTTGCTTTTATCTAGTCCAAACTTTTCACTAGTTGTATTGCTGGAAAACTTTCTACTTGTGCTCTTGTAGAACTTCTTGGCCCTGTGAGTGTGAAGTACCATTTGTTGGACTATCTCTATATACTCTAGATCATCTGGATGGATACAATCCAAGTCTTCAAGAGTAAATAAAGAGTTACCACTGCTTTCGTCAGCAGACACAAAGGCTTGAGAAGAGCTTGTCTCTTGGAATGGGCTTCCTTGGATGTAGCTCTCCCTTGGTATCTCCAGGAAGGTGATTAAAAGACCCTTTAGTGAGTTTTCAGGGTAGCATATGAGATGATGTTGTGGTTCTCTGTAGTCCCTTTCAACCACATAAAGGGCTGAACTCTACTGATTGTTAGAAGAATTACCAGATGGATATTCCATGTTCATCTCCATCTGGTATCCACTGAGGATACGACACAACTCAATGATAGTAAGGGTCTTGAGGTTTTCAGTCCTCTTAATGACCACATAATAGTGTGTCCATTGTTTGGGAAGAGAGAACATGAACTTCCACATAATGTCCCTGCTCTCAAGATTTAGTCCAACATCCATTAGAGTATCCACAATCTCAACATACCTAAAGTATTATTGAGTCATGGTTCTACCTGTCTTGTAGGTGAAGTTTTCAAACTACTGCTTCAAGAGGTCTTTCTTGTTTTCTTTTGCTTCATTAGACCCCTCATACATAAATTTCAGTGCATCCCAAAGTTGCTTTGCAGTCTTGAACTTCTTGAAGACTCTATAGATAGAGTTGGAAAGAGCAGTTTGAAGAACGGTCATAACCTTCTGATCTACATCAATTTTCTTCTAGTATTCCTTTGAGTAGTCAGCCACTTCCTTTATCATCATACCACCACCAGCAGAAGCATAAGTGGTGAGTGTAACATGAGATCCTAAGACAACAGATCCTCACATCCTCCTGTGTTAAGACTTGATGAAACCTTTCATTCTTTGGCACCAAGTTTCAAAGTCATCAGGAGTGATCCGTGGAGATTTTGTCATTGTACCGGTTTTCATATCAGCCTTAGTAAGTGTTGCCATTTGAGTTGTTAAGTGTTTCATGAAACTAAAGGGATTTAAGATGGTTAGATCTTACAATCAATAGCCTAAAATGCTCTGATACCAATTGCAGGACCGGTCGAAGGGGTCAATACAACAGTTTCACAATGAGTAGAGACTTAGAACACTTAACAGATCAAATAGAAAACTGGGTTTATAGTGATGATACTAAGAACACAAATAATATGAGACTGAACAAGAACAAGAACAAGAACAAGATAATATTGGTTCTCAAGAATGATGTATATTGCTCTTAAGTTTGTTTACAAGTGTTACAAATCATAAAGATAAATACAATTACTTGAGACACTTTATACTACATCCTACAGCCGGCTATACATTGAAAGCTAGCTGGAAATACGAATCTAGAAAATAAGATCAATGTAAAGTCAAAAGTCAGATTGTCTTTTGATTTGTGACTATGACATGTCATCCTCACATCCTAATATCTACAAAAAGGATAAAAGTATAAGAGTAGAAAGTTACAGACAAAAGATCTTAATCTATAGTTGACAAAAGTATGGACCTTTTCACCAACTCATCTAAGTTATTGAGTCTTCATAGATGGCAGCGGAAAGTAGTTCAACTTTTGTCAAAAGGTGATCAGAGAAAGCAATTCTTCTCTGTTTTCAGAAGAATTCAGTCTTTCTCTTCGAAGCTTCGGAAGACTTCATCTTTGGCTTCGGAAGATATTGACTTTTGGCTTCGGAAGATTTTATACTTAGCATAATTCAATTAGTTATATAAAATCTTTCGAAGTGACTCCGGAAGTACAAGATTTTATTCATGCCATAGCTCACATGCATGCATTTTGAAAGCTCTTTGGTTGCATCAATCTATAAGTGTAATTCTTATAATATGTAAATAATCAAATCATAAATAAATAATTAAATAATTTATTAACAATTAATAATTAAATAATATTATTAACAATTATAATTAAATAATAAATAAACAAATAAGGTAAATGTTATTTACCTTGCCCTGCATAACTGAAAGTAGATAAGCTACCATACAGTAAGCAAGATTAACGCTCCTAGGGTACTCAGAGCTCGTAAGAAGAAAAAATCTCCGAGTGACACCTGCTCGGTGCTCTGGTCGCGCCTGACAATGGTGTCGGCAATGCACCGATGCAGATATGGGTACAAAAGATCTATGATAGAAGTGGCAAGAATATTGCCTCCCAGCGTTGATATGATATATAGTCGGCCACCACCCCACCAGAGGAGCCGGCTTGGACAGAACCTCATTAGTGAGGAAACTAACATCCACTGTCTCCTCCTCCGTGTAAAATCTGAGGAAGAAAGCTCACTCCCTCATCGTAAACTTAAATCTACGACCACCCAAAATGAACCTAACGACAATATGGATCAGGGGGGTCATCTGTAAAGGAGGCGGGAGTGAATGTAAATGTAGACAAGAACTCCATTGTTAGCTCCCGATGGGCCCTCCTATAACCAAGGTCTAACATTCGCCGCCACGGTGTCTCACACTCTGTCCTACCAGCGCCTCAACATGCTCTAAATCACCCACAGACTCCAGCACATCCTAATCGATTGAATGGGTCACATTTAGGAGCCGTCCTACCAACCTCCAAAGCCGTCTACAAGAAGCAAATGTAGCATTAGGATCGACATTGGAAGAAACTGAAGGTGCGGGAGAGGGTCTAAAAAATCACCCTGACCCTCGAGCTCTGTCTCGGGACGCGTACGCTTACGCGACGGCATAATATGTAAAAATAAAATTAATTAAAAAATTAAATTAAATCATAATTTTAAGGGTTACGGACCGTGAAAAACCCTCACGGATCGTAAGCTTATTAAACCCTTCAAGGGTTACAAGCCATGGGGCATGTTACCGGCTCGTTGCCCTTTACCTATTCAAAGGCTCAAGAGCCGTAAGAAGCCTTCACGGCCCGTAACCCCTCAAAATTTAATTAATTTTTTTGAAGTTTAAATTTAAATTTATACAATATTAAAGCGTAATTAGATAAAAATTAATACGAGATTAGGTATGTACCAATAATAGAAGTCGAAGAAAAAAATAAGATAAAATGATAAGAGTCGTATCAGAGAGAATCGTAAGTGTGAAATGTGCGTGAATAAACTTACTGGGTGTGAAGCATATATAATACGAGCTTCATGGCCCGTGAATCCTCTCACAGCCCTTAAGGGACTTCACTAACGGCCCGTGAATCCACTCACGACCTGTTACCTTTTTTGTAGTTAATATTATAACCGTTGAACCTTCACGGCCTATAAATCGTCTCACGGTCATTAGCGTTTCAAATTCAAACTATAGCCGTTGGGCTTAACGGTTCGTGAAGCCTCTTACGGCGCGTGAATATTTTTAAAAAATATAAATTGCTTTATTTTTGCACTATAAATACTAACATATTTAGACAAAAAAAAATTCACTCAAACAATATGATTTTGACAATTTCTATAGCAAGTTTACTATCAACTCCACAAACAAAATCCTTGTACGGACGACGAAGAGGTTAATTTAGTAAGATCTTGTCTGGAAAAATTTGAGTATTATTTTTGGGGAGTCTTCAATTTATTTAAACCAGATATCAACACGTTTTAATCAAATTTTAGAACGTGAAGAATATTAAACCACTCGTGAACTTAGCGGCAAATGATTTGATTTGGGAAGAAAGATCTTGACATTTCACTCAATATACTATAACGTTTATGACCACCGGAAAATTCTATGGAATGATACATACATCATGGCAAGGGCTCAAGAACAATATCAGGGAAGACTTAGAAGATTTTTTAATCATGTTGCGACTTGAAACTTTCTTAAAAACCAACAAGATTAAAGATTGTATTTCGAGCTACTTTTATGTTAATGTTAGTAGATTGTACCAATAATCTTATTAATAATCAAATAAAATACTTAAATATTAAATAATTTGGTTGTTCGTCTTGAATACTGTTCATCTGCCATAATCGTCAGAATCTAAGGCAAGCATCCTGTAAATTATCTTACTGCCACTCTAAATATCTACTTTGAACTAGCCTACGCAATAACATACAAATAACAACTCCTGAATCTTGACCAATATGACCCGCCATTAGAAGGCCACACAATTTCACTAGACACTTACCAATTTGTAACACGCGGTTATTTTTTTTAAGTCAAAGAAAGAAGAAGAAGAAAGAAAAAGAAAGAAAAGAAATAAAGTCCAAGTTGAGGGACCAATCTTGCCAAAAAGGGAAAAACTTTGGAAGAGTGGGTATAAAAGGGGCATGGCTGCCCACACCCCTCTTCCATTCTTGTCTTCAATCGGCCAAGAGAGAAGAAAAGGGAGAAAAATGGCAAAAACTTAGGGTTTCTTGTAAATCAAGTGCAAAAGTCGAAGTCAAGCGGGTTTGTAGGAAGCTCTACTCGAAGAGGCTGTCAATGTGAGTTCTAGGACCCCTCTTTTACACGTTTTGACCGATTTTAGGGCTGGAATGCATACATAAACTGAACTTGGTTGTGTTGGGTGTTGAACCCGTTTGTGTTTGTTTTGTGTGTGGTGTGCGAACGGGTGGGACTCGTGTTTGGGCTTGTGATGCTTGAATGATGTTATGGTCGTGTTTCTAAGGCTTAGGATGGTTGGTTTAAGCTTAGAATAGGTTAGAAAAGAGTCGGAGACCAAAATCTGTTGTTCAGGTTCGAAGGGGCTGCATTCCGCACCCACCTAGGGCTCATGCGACTGGAAGCCATGAGACCGAATGGCATGCGACTGGAGGCCATACGGCCGAAAGGTATGCGACTGAAGGCCATGCGCCTGAATGCAATACGACTGAAGTCCATGCGCCTGAACGCCATGCGATTGAGGTCATACGCATGGAAGTCATGCGACTGAAGGTCATGCACCTGAAAGTCATACGACTAAAGGTCATGCGCCTGGAAGTTATGCGACTGAAGGCTATGCGACTGAGAGTCCATACGCCCCATAGTGTCCATGCGTCTGGAGACTCTCCATACGCCTAAGTATTCATTCGCCCCATAGTGTCCATACGCCTAAGTGCTCTCATGCGCCTGGAAGGCCATGCGACTGAATATTGCCCATACGCCCAAATAGGGCTCATGCTCCCGAAAGAACTTAGTTTATTATCTGATTCTCGGGAGAAAGGGTAAATGTAGATATTGACTTGGGAGGTTCCCAGGGGTATGTAAGTTGACTTTTTGAGGTCATAGTTGATGTGATGGGCGATGTATGATATGATGTATGATTGATCCCTATGCATGATGATGTGTGATTGATGATGTTTGATGATTATATGATGATGTGACTTTACGTGGTGTGATATTGTTAATGAACGTAAAGTATTATCTTAACAAAGTGAAAGATTTAAGATAATGGAAGTGGAACATAATGAACGAATGAAAAGCCTTGCAAGAAAATGAAAGGAGGTTCACAACTCACTGAGAAATGTTAGCTCAACTGTGTGAGTCTACAACGTGCGATTTTGGCTAACTCAAAAGGGTTCATACACACCGTAAGAGTTCAGTCTCGGTGAGTGCTCCAATACGTGCGATTTCCTAATTACTATGTGTTATACAACGTGCGATCTTGGCGAACCAATAAGAGTTCACACACAAAGGGGGAGTCTGTCCTAGTGACCACTCCATACATGCGATATGGGGTCCTTGATGCTTAACCCTAGATGAATTGCTTGGTGTTCTAGAGGAGGGTTAAGTACATCACAGGACCTAGATAGAAGTGAAAGATAATAAATGTACGAAAAGTGCGATAAGTACGAAATGTACGAAACGTGTGAAATGTACGAAATGAACGATGACGAAGATAATAATTATCACGTTGATGTATGTATGATGTGTGATCACGTGCGATAGTAAAGAAAATGTTCTAACGGGTGAAAGGTAATATAATGCTTTTATTAAACTACTACTCCCTCAGCAACGCTGACTTTTTATGCATTTTCCGGTTGGCAGGTAAATGTTGTTGAGGATGGCACGAGGAGACTACTTGGCTTATTTTGGGATGGCATTATTTTGTATAACGTTTTTGCATTGATACGAATGAGCGATATTTTGTAATGAACGATGTATTATTTTGCAAAAGTGTTTATTTAAAAGGAAATGAAATGTTTGTTTAAAGTGTTTCCGCTGAATGGTTTTAGTAAAGTTAATGTAATTATATGTTTTATGTGTGATGATTGACCAGTTGTGAGCGTCCCGGGAACGGGGCCTTACAAGTTGGTATCTGATCCAGGTTTAAGTGAAACGGGTAAAATTTTCAAAAATAAACCTAAACTTAAACAGAAAATGGGACGGAAAGGGAAGGGATGCCAATCTGAGTAGCTGCGTGCCATCAGGTATTTTCTTAATGTTAATCGGTATTACGTGCGCATGTTATTTAGTTTATGTGCTGCTTGTAGATTTAGATACTGATATAGTAAGGATAGGTAAGGCTTGGGGTATGAAGAGTAAAGTAAGTGGCTAATCAAAACTGGCCACTTTAATTAGGGACTTACTATACTTGACATAAACTGAGCTGTTCCCTTGAATGACCATGTTGGTGTTTGAATCTTTCAGTGTGTTAGAGAATGGCCGGTGGTAGATCATCTAAAGATTCGCGTGGTGGAGGTCGTGGTGGACTTGGTGCTGAACCGCGGCCCAAAAGAGGAAGACCTAGATTCGAAAAGGTAGTTCACGAAGCACCCGAGACCCCTCATCCGGAGGGCGGCGATGAGAGTGCTAATTTGAGAGCCTTAGTAAAGGAGGTTTTCGTTGAAGAAGTTCATTAGGTCATGCAGACGATCCTACCGTCTGTGGTGCCCGAAGTGATTAAGGTTGTGCGAGAAAGAGAGAAAGGAGAGGAACAGGTCCTCGAGAGGACGTGAGTAGCTGGAAACTGAGACGGTTCTCTCTGATGATGAGGAGGATGAAGATGAGCCTGAGAAGGAGGCGACACGAGGCTGTAATTATAGGGCATTTATGAGATGAAGCCCCCAAATTTTGATGGAAATGGCACTGCTGCTGCTGCTCATCGATGGGTGAGAGAAATGGAGGCGGTACTTGATATCAGCGAGTGTCGGGAAGACCAGAAGGTGAAGTTTGCTGCCCACTCGTTTGTGGACCTGGCTCTGTGTTGGTGGGACAATATTTCCAAGCTGAGGGTAGTCGGGTAATTAGGAGAATGAGGTGGTCTGAATTGAAGAAGCTGGTAATTGAGGAGTTTTGTCCTCACCAGGAGATGGATAAGGTGGAAAGGAAATTCCTGCAGCTGGAGGCGGGAACAATGACACATCAACAATACACCACCAAATTCAATGAGATGGCATGGATGGTGCCGGATCAGGTGACGCCTCTGTCATGAAAGATTAAGCGGTATATTCAGGGCTTGCCGGCGGATATCCGTAGGCACATGATCGCTGCCCGACCGAGCACGTTTAGGTCGGCGGTTGATTTGGCAGGAAGGTTGTATGACGAGCGAGAGGTGGTGGTGGCTGAGGTGAGCAAGAAGGGTGGTGGCGATCGGAATTAGAATGGGAAAAGGTTTGGTCGGAGTGGTGCCCCGAAGAGTAACAAGAAGGCACGGGTAGATGACCGCCGTGTGGTCACACCTGGTGCGGGGTTGAAGAGGTGTGGCAAATGCGGAAAGGAGCATTCGGGAGAATGCAAATGGGGATCAAACATCTGCTTCAAGTGTGGGAAGCCTGGTCATATGGCTAGAGATTGTGGGGCTATAAGGTGTTACAACTATGGGGAAAGTGGTCACATGAGTAGGGACTGCAAGAAGCCGAGGGCTGAATGTTCGGGAGTGAAGAAGGCTGGAGGGGAAGGACAGAGGGCGAGCGCCAGAGCGTTTATGATGACGCAGGAGGAGGCTAGGACGGACCCTGATTTTGTGTCAGGTACGTTTCTAGTAAACCAAACTTTAGACTCTGTGTTATTCGATTCTGGTGCTAGTAAAAGTTTTATTTCTGCTGCTTTTTGTGCCAGACTGCCTGTTAGTAGTTGGAGTGTAGATGCGCCCTTTGATGTAGAAACTGCCATAGGTAAGTCTACCAAAATTTCTGAGATGATAGAAGGTTGTGACGTGGAATTAGAAGGTCACAAGTTTCCGGTTAGACCCTTCGTGATGACCTTGGGCGGGTTTGACGTGGTCCTAAGAATGGATCGGTTAGCGGACTACGAGGCGAACATTGTGTGCCTCAAGAAGATGATTTGTTTGATAGCGCCTGATGGGAGTTCGGTGACGGTTTATGGTGATCGAGTCACTACGATTCTGAAAGTAATTTCAATGGCGGTGACGGGAAAGTGCATAAGGCGTGGATGTAGTGCCTACTTGGCCTACGTAAAGGACGTGGATACGCCAACACCACAACTATCTGATATACCGATTGTGTGTGACTTTCCAGATGTATTTCCCGAAGACTTACCAGGAGTGCCACCTGACTATGAGATTGAGTTTCAGATTGACTTGATACCGGGTGCCCAACCTGTAGCTAAAGCACCGTATTGGTTGGCTCCGACTAAGATGAAGGAGTTGATGGAGCAATTACAAGAGCTGCTTGATAAGGGGTTCATTAGACCGAGTATCTCTCCTTGGGGTGCTCCGTTCTTGTTCGTGAAGAAGAAAGACGGTAGCATGAGGATGTGTATCGACTACCTTGAGCTGAATAAGCTGACGGTGAAGAATCGATACCCGTTACTGAGAATTGTTGATTTGTTTGATGTCTTCAAGGTGCCAGTTGGTTCTCGAGAATAGATCTTCGATCTGGCTACCATCAGCTAAAGGTGAAAGAGCAGGATATCCCTAAAACAGCTTTTCGCACGCGCTATGGACACTACGAGTTTCTCGTTATGTCTTTTGGTTTGACCAACGCGCCCGCTGCTTTTATGGATTTGATAAATCGAGTGTTTCGGCCGATGTTGGATAAATCAGTGATTGTGTTTATTGATGATATCCTGATTTATTCAAAGAGCGAGAATGAACATGCCGCTCACATTTGAGAGGTGTTGGAGACGTTGAGAAGGGAGAAATTGTATGCTAATTCTCCAAGTGCGCGTTCTGGTTACGCGAGGTTCAGTTCTTGGGTCACGTGGTGAATCCTAAAGGTATTATGGTGGACCCGGCAAAGGTGGTGGCGGTGATGCAATGGAAGTCTCCAAAGACGCCATCCGAGATTCGTAGTTTCTTGGGTTTGGTGGGCTATTACTGAAGGTTTATTCAAGACTTCTCTAAGATCGCTTCTCCATTAACCAAGTTGACCCATAAGGATGTAAAGTTTGTGTGGGGTCAAGCTCAAGAGAAGGCGTTCGAGGAATTAAAGACGAGATTGACTCAAGCTCCTGTTTTGTTATTACCCGATGGAAGTGAAGATTTGGTGGTTTATTCAGATGCTTCCTACTCGGGGTTGGGGTGTGTGTTAATACAGAGAGGAAGGGTTATAGCCTATGCATCCCAACAGTCAAAGGTTCATGAGGTCAACTATCCTACTCATGACTTGGAGCTAGCAGCCGTGGTCTTTGCATTAAAGATTTGGAAGCACTACCTGTATGGGACGAAGTGCACCATATTCACTGACCACAAGAGCTTGAAGTACTACCTCGAGCAGAAAGTTGAACATGAGGCAAACGAGATGGTTGGAGCTCATAAAGGACTATGATTGCGAGATCCATTACCATCCGGGCAAAGCCAATGTGGTGGCAGATGCCCTTAGCCGAAAAGAGAGACCCGAGCCGATTCGGGTGAAAGCTTACCAGTTGATCATGACCTCGGATGTGATGAAGCAAGTTAAGGAGTATCAGGATGAGGCATTGAAAGAAGATCATCTTAACTCTGAAAGAATGAGAGGTCTGGTTGCGGAAATGGGTGAAAACACACTCGGTGTTAGATCCCGATTCGGGCGGATGTGGATTCCTTATTTTGGGGATCTACGCGTGAAGATCATGGATGAAGCTCATAAAACTCGGTACTCCATTCATCCCGGTGCTACGAAGATGTACCAAGACATGAAGAAAGACTATTGGTGGTCAGGTATGAAGCGTGATGTGGTGGAGTATGTGAGTAAATGCCTTACTTGTTTATAAGTGAAGGCCGAGCACCAAAAACCATACATGAAGATCCAACCGTTGGATATACCGGAGTGGAAGTGGGAGCACATCATTATGGATTTTATTACGAAGCTACCGCGTACCGTGCAAGAGTATGATGCTATATGGGTGATTGTTGATCGTTTGACAAAAAGTGCTCACTTCCTATCGATTCGCGAGACATATTCATCTGAGAGGTTGGCAGATCTGTTCATTAAAGAGATTGTAACTCGTCACGGTGTGCCGGTTTCTATTGTGTCTGATCGTGATACCCGGTTTACATCTAAATTTTGGAAGAAATTCCACGACGCAATGGTAACAAGGTTACATATTAGCACGGCTTATCATCCTCAGACGGATGGTCAATTAGAAAGGACGATTTACACGCTGGAGGATATGCTTCAGGCATGCGTCATTGATTTTGGAGGAAGTTGGGAAGACCACTTACCGTTAGCCGAGTTCTCATATAACAACAGTTATCATGCCATTATTAGTATGCCTCCTTATGAGATGCTATACGGTAGGAGATGTAGAACCCCTGTTTGTTGGTGTGATATTGCTCAAAAGGAGTTGGGGAGTATTAAGGTGATCGAGGCTACGACTGAGAAGCTGGAAAGGATCAAGGCCTTCATGAAGGCAGCCAAAGATAGACAGAAGTCGTATGCTGATAAACGACGTAGACCAATCGAGTTCCAGGTGGATGATAGAGTTATGTTGAAAGTCTCACCTTGGAAGGGTATCATTCGGTTCAGAAAGCGGGGCAAGTTGAGCCTGATATACATAGGGCCTTTCCGAATCATTGCTCGAGTAGGAGAGGTGGCCAATATACTAGAATTACCAGAGTAAGTGGAATTCACCCGACATTCCATGTATCTCATCTGAGAAAATTCTTAGCAGACGAGGATATGATTGTTCCACTGGAGGATATCGAGGTAGATGAACGGCTCAATTATGTGGAACAACCAGTGGCGATCATCAATCATAAAGAAAAGAGATTGAGTAATAAAGTGGTTCCACTTGTGCGCGTACAATGGAAGCACAGAAAGGGATCGGAGTCTACGTGGGAGACTAAAGAAGAGATGAGACAGCATTACCCATAATTGTTTGAGGAATAACAGGTTTCAGGGATGAAACCTATATAAGGGGGTGGACTTGTAACACCTGGTTATTTTTTTAAGTCAAAAACAGAAGAAGAAGAAGAAGAAAAAAGAAAGAAAAGAAATAAAGTCCAAGTTTAGGGATCAATCTTGCCAAAAAGATGAAAACTTTGGAAGAGTGGGTGTAAAAGGGGCATGGCTGCCCACACCCCTCTCCCATTCTTGTCTTCAATCGGCCAAGAGAGAAGAAAAGGGAGAAAAAGGGCAAAAACTTAGGGTTTCTTGGAAATCAAGTGCAAAAGTCGAAATCAAGCAGGTTTGTAGGAAGCTCTACTCGAAGAGGCTGCCAATGTGAGTTCTAGGACCCCCTCTTTTACACGTTTTGACCGATTTTGGGGCTGGAATGCATACATAAACTGATTTTGGTTGTGTTGGATGTTGAACCCGTTTGTGTTTGTTTTGTGTGTGGTGAGCGAATGGGTGGGACTCGTATTTGGGCTTGTGATGCTTGAATGATGTTATGGTCGTGTTTCTAAGGCTTAGGATGGTTGGTTTAAGCTTAAAACAGGTTAGAAAAAGATCGGAGGCCAAAATTTGCTGTTTAGGTTCTAAGGGGCTGCATTCTGCACCCAGCTAGGGCTCATGCGACTGGAAGCCATGAGACCGAATGGCATGCGACTAAAGGCCATACGGCCGAAAGGTATGCGACTGAAGGCCATGCGCCTGAATGCTATACTACTGAAGTCCATGCGCCTGAACGCCATACGACTGAGGGTCATACGCATGGAAGTCATGCGACTGAAGATCATGCGCCTGAAAGTCATGCGACTGAAGGTCATCCGCTTGGAAGTTATGCGACTGAAGGCTATGCGACTGAGAATCCATACGCCCCATAGTGCCCATGCGTCTGAAGACTCTCCATACGCCTAAGTGTTCATTCGCCCCATAGTGTCCATACGCCTAAGTGTTCTCATGCGCCTGGAAGGCCATGTGACTGAATAGTGCCCATACGCCCAAATAGGGCTCATTCGCCCTTAAAGGACTTAGTTTATTATCTTATTCTCTCGAGAAAAGGTAAATGTAGGCTTTGATTTGGGAGGTTCCAAGGGGTATATAAGTTGACATTTTGAGGTCATAGTTGATGTGATGGGCGATGTATGATGTGATGTATGATTGATGCCTATGCATGATGATATGTGATTGATGATGTTTGATGATTATGTATGATTGTATGTTATGTCCCTTATTACGTATGATGATGTGACTTTACGTGATGTGATATTGTTAATGAACGTAAAGTATTATATTAACAAAGTGAAAGATTTATGATAATGAAAGTGGAACATAATGAACGAATGAAAAGCCTTGCAAAAAAATGAAAGGAGGTTCACAACTCATTGAGAGTTGTTAGCTCAACTGTGTGTGTCTACAACATGCGATTTTGGCTAACTCATAAGGGTTCATACACACAGTGAGAGTTCAGTCTCGGTGACTGTTCCAATACGTGCGATTTCCTAATTATTGTGTGTTATACAACATGCTATCTTGGCGAACCCATAAGAGTCACACACATAGAGGGAGTCTGTCTTAGTGACCACTCCATACGTGCAATATGGGGTCCTTGTCGGTTAACCCTTGATGAATTGCTTGGTGCTCTAGAGGGGGGTTAAGTACATGACAGGACCTAGATAGAAGTGGAAGATAATAATGTACGAAAAGTGCGATAAGTACGAAATGTGCGAAACGTGCGAAATGTACGAAACGAACGATGACGAAGATAATAATTATTACCTTGATGTATGTATGATGTGTGATCACGTGCGATAGTAAAGAAAATGTTCTAACGGATGAAAGGTAATATATTGTTTTTATAAAACTAGAACGCACTCAGCAACGCTGAATTTTTGTGCATTTTCTAGTTGGCAGGTAAATGTTGCTGAGGATGGCACGAGGCGGCTACTTGGCTTATTTTGGGATGGCATTCTTTTGTATAACGTTTTTGCATTGTAATACGAACGAGCGATATTTTGTAATGAACGATGTATTATTTTGCAAAAGTGTTTATTAAAAGGAAATGAAATGTTTGTTTAAAGTGTTTCCGTTGCATGGTTTTAGTACAGTTAATGTAATTATATGTTTTATGTGCGATGATTGACCAGCTGTGAGCATCCGAGGAACGGGGCCTTACACAATTATTCAATTTCTTCTTGTCTGGAGTCTTTCCAATAATGTATACGTGCAAGAAAATAAAGGATATATGATTCAAATTGCATAAAAATCTCCCAAATATTACGATAAATACACCACAACCGAATCATCAAACGTATTTGGACGATATTCATATGGAAAGAATATATGAACTTGTAATGACTTGATAGAAATCTTAAAAATATATCAATTTTCATCGTCATCAGTGATCGGTACGCCACCTATATAAAATTAAATCACAATTATATTTTCTTTTGATTAATAAAATTGGATCACAATTATAATACGAACACAATATTTCCGTATCAACTTCCCATAGCGCAGGAAATAGATCAGTACTCGCGTTTGCATATTCATTACCATCAACGGATCCCATATATATTAAGTTAAACCACTTAAATAGAAGAACCGTCCAATGATCAGTACCCGACAACTCCTCTGTTCTATGTATTTTTTTCAAATCGCCATATCATCAATTTATTTGTCCACGCCCGAATATGCTGTAAAATAACAATAAAAGATATATTTCTACAATTAATTTTTTTTACAATTACTCATTTAAAATCTTACATCTGAACATAAAGCTATGTTTCCAAGTAGGCCTCGCCAAAATTGTGAGTGGAGATTCACAACACCGGCATAATACACCCTACATAATTGAGCATCTCCGTAACGTAGAAACTGCGTAATATTTCGAGACCAATTCTTGCCATTCTGCCAATTATGGTTATCAATTGGGTCCGCAATACTTTCAACAATTACACGTTAATTAAAAAGCAAATTTATTCGTACGCCATCTATTATTTTCACAAGATGACATTTTAATTATCTTGTTTCAAACTGATTTGTTAAACAACTAACATATGCTCCTATATGTATCGTTAAATATAAAATCTTATATCAAATCAAATAATTCATACACGTTTTTCGAGGAATAATACGTCACGTCAAATAATTATAAAAAATAAAAAAATACACGAAAATCGAGGAATGCATAATTCACATAATAATTCACAAAATAATATTATGAACACTTTTACGGCCCGTGAGGTAGTTTATAAGCCGTGAAAGAATATCTTCACGTGTCATAAGGTAGTTCACGGGTCATCGTTCATGGGCCGTTAATTCACTAACGGTCGTGTGTACCAGAATCTGAGTTTTAATTTTTTGTAGAGCCTTTACGGCCCGTAAAGGCCTTTAGGCCGTGAAAAAAAGTCCAAGGGTGTCCGCATAACACCTGACACGGTGTTCCTTTAACTGGCCCCGATATATATATATATATATATATATATATATATATATATATATAGTATATATATATATATATATATAATATATATATATTCTATATGTATATATATCTAGAGATGTATATATATATATATATATCTGTATCTCTATCTCTCTCTGTCTATCTCTCTCTCTCTGCTCTCTCTCTCTGTCTCTCTCTCTCTCTCTATCTCTTCTGTCTCTCTCCCTCTTTCTCTCTCTCTCTCTCTCTATGTCTCTCTCTCTGTATCTCTCTGTATGTCTCTCTCTCTGCTCTCTCTGATTCTCTCTTCTCTGTCTCTCTCTCTGTCTCTCTCTGTCTCTCCTCCTCTATTTCTCTCTCTGTCTCTTGTCTCTCTCTGTCTCTATCTCTCTCTGTCTCTCTCTCTCTCTCTCTCTCTCTCTCTCTCTCTCTCTCTCTCTCTCTCTCTGTCTCTCTCTGTCTCTCTCTGTCTGTCCTCTCCTCTCCGCTCTCCTCTCTCCTCTCCTGTCTCTCTCTGTCTCTCTCTGTCTCTCTCTTCTCTCTCTCTCTTCTCCTCTCTCTCTCTCTCTCTCTCTCTCTCTCTTCTCTCTCTCTCTCTCTCTCTTCTCTCTCTATCTATGTGTCTATATATAACCGAACTTCGGCAACAGGCAATGACGGGCGGGCGCATGTATATCTATATGTATATCTATCTCTATTCTCTATATATCTCTATCTATCTCTCTATCCTCTGCTCCTCTCATCTCTCTCTCTCTCTCTCTTCTCTTTCTCTCTCTCTCTCTCTCTGTCTCCTATCTCTCTCTCTCTCTCTCTCTCTCTATCTCTCTCTCTGCTCTGTCTCTCTCTCTCTCTCCTCTCTATCCTCTCTCTCTTTCTCTCCTCTCTCTCTCTCTCTCTCTCTCTCTCTATCTCTATGTCTCTGTCTCTCTGTCTCTCTCTCTCTCTCTGTCTGTCTCTCTCTCTGTCTCTCTCTCTGTCTCTCTCTCTCTCTCTCTTCGTCTGTCTCTCTCTATGTCTATCTCTGTCTGTCTCTCTCTCTGTCCTCTCGCTGTCTCTCTCTCTCTCTGTCTCTCTCTGTCTCTCTCTCTCTCTGTCTCTCTCTCTGTCTCTCTCTGTGCTCTCCTCTCTGTTCTCTCTCTGTCTCTCTCTGTCTCTCTCTGTCCTCATCCTGTCTCTCTCTGTCTCTCTCTGTCCATGTCTCTCTCTCTCTCTGTCCTCTCTGTCGCTCTCTCTGTCTCTCTCTGTCTCTCTCTGTCTCTCTCTGTCTCTCTCTCTCTCTCGACTCTCTCTCTCCTCTCTCTCTCTCTCTCTCTCTCTCTCTCTCTCTCTCTCTCTCTCTACTCTCTCTCTCTCTCTCTCTCTCTCTCTCTTCTATCTCTCTATATGTGTGTGTATATCTAGACGAACTTCGGCAAAAGGAAATGAAACGGGCGGCGAATGTATATATCAGTCTATCTATTTCTATCTATACTCTATATCTCTTATAGTATATATACCTCTCTATATATACCTATATATAAGATTATATCAATATATATATACATATATCGCCATCTATATACATACATACCTACATCCTATCTATATATATCTATATCTAGAGATATATCATATATCTCTACCTCCTATATATCTCCCTCCTCATATCTCTATACATATCTATTCCCTCCATCTCTATCTACCTATATATATATCTCTATACCTATATCTCATCCTCTCATCTATCTATTATATCCCCATACCTATACCTCACATATCTATATCATCTACTATCTCTCTATATATATATATACACACACATATATATATACTATATATGTAAATACATATACATATATATACTATATATTATATATATATTATATATAGATATATATATTACACATACATATACACACACAACATTTATTAAAATTTAAGAAAATTATTATAAAACTAAATTATATGATATGTAAATTTTAAAAATTAAGTTATGATTATGTTCAATAAAATAATATTTTGACCATTATAATATTATAAAGTTCGACATAATTGATTTTTTATATATAATCTTAAAAGTTGAAATTTTAAATTTGGAATTACAATTTAAAAAGATTAATATTATTGATTTTTATTTGATATAATAGGTTTATTGTGAAAATCACATGTGAACAATCCTAGGTGAATACTCTAGGAAGATGTCATGTAGCACTCAAGTTAGTCTTTTATTGATATGTATAGATGTGTATACCTCAATAATATTATTTGGCACAAAAATAAACGAACATATAACCGAACATTTCACGAACACAACCGAGTAATTACTATGACCCAAGAGCGTTTTGCTTCCCCCTCCACCAACTTACGATCTCCCTACCCCTCCTCTTGACCATCTAATCGGCTCCCATCAACCACAAACACAAATTTTGATCAACTCTTATACGTTGTATTATTAACATGTAGTTCCTCCACCTTAAGACTCTTGATCCTTAAGTTAATAAACACAAACACCAAATATAATAGGAACCATTCTCCTTTGCATTTGGCCACCACCAAAATCAACCACCTCTTTGTTTGCCTTTGAGTTCGGTTGAACAAAGACGAAAGGGGAGGGCCTTTGGTTTTTCAAAAGTTGAAGCCTCATAACTCATACGCTCGCTCTTATTTGTTGGTAACAACTACTACCTACACCTATATGTCATTTACATATGATTTCATCAAGTTTTCTAATTTCAGAAGTTGGTTGTAAGACAAGAGAAACACAATGATTTCAAAACCCAAATCACTAACAACAAATGTTACACATGTGTAGATGTATTCAAGTTGTTTTGAATCATTAGTAATTATGAAAAACAACCCCTAAAATGGACCAAAAAGTGGCTAGAAAGCAGGCCCAGCAGCCTATTGCTTGACACCCAAACTAAGCCCAAGTCGACCAAGATCAAGCCCAATAACCCACTTAAAACTTGTTTTCAATTGTTAAATGTATAATTATTTATGCCACTTTCATATGCTTAAACCATGAGATACATGCCCAAAATATTGAGTTTTTAAATCTTGAAATGGGCCCAAGGGGGCTGCAATCCAATAGCCCAACAGAGCCCTAGTTAAGCCCAACAAAACCAAGCCCGAACTGAACCACAACAAAGCTCTTGTAATAAATCTAACCATACCCCGATTATTGTAATTAAAAAATATATATTTAATATAAATTAAAACCCACTAAACCAAGCCTAAACCAAAGCCCTAAATTGCCCAATTCGCAACCCAATTCGATCCAAAAAAGGATTTTAAAAAGACTTACCTATCACACCCCTAACTAAAGCAGAAACCAAAGGTGTGACAAAAATGAATCATAACACAATGATAAAGAATACTAAAGGAAATTATTTATTAAGATCGAATAGTTGATTACATCTAATTTCAGAAACAAATGAACCAAACAAACAAATAAGTCTCCATTTTATTTAAAGTCGAACTATGTCAAACTAAAGCTTATCCTTGAGTACTAGCATGACCAAAACAACAAACTTAGTTCACCTTACCTAAAAACATAATAGAATATATCAACTAAAAAGTTGGTGAGCACATTGGTTTAAAAGTATACATATAGTAGATTACCGTGTACAAACTAATAAAAAATTTTCCAAATATAAGTAATTAAACTATTATACATAAGTCCACAACCAACCCTAGTGATTAAATGCCCTACCGTCTAAACCCTTGACACACACAAGAGGTAAGACTAATAGTATGTTTGTCTAATATGTAGTTTCTAAACATCCAGCTCTTTCCATGTCAAAAAAGATTATGTTGACTTAAAGGACGTTTGGGATTAAGTGGCATGCATAAACCTTAGTACTGAATGGGCTTGTCAAGTCAATAGATCTCTCTACATACTCTAATGGCGTACTTGAAGTCTATGGTTGTGTAGATTTTAGAAAAAAAGAGGGACTTTATAGTAAAAATTGTTATAGAACATAACAACATGTATAATCAATTTAGCTTTACTAGTATTAGAAATTTTGTAATTGAGTTTCAAAAGACTAGTTTTTGACTGCAGAATTTGTTTTCCCATTCTAATATATAGAGCGTGTTTTCACCCTTAAAATAGAAACGAAAAGGGGGCTAAGAACTCACATTTAAAGTAGGTGGGTTAATCTTGCAACTTGTAGTAACTTGAAATGAGAATTACCCTAAGTAAGCTTATATTGTTAGTTTATTGTATTTATGGATAGCTGAGAGATTGTTATTGTAAAAAGTTCAAGAGTGGTTGTCGTATACTATTCATGTATCATCCCATGTATCATCCCATGTATCACATCCAACAAAAGGATTCTAGGAAAGAGTTGGTGGATCTTCATTACTTACATACCATGTCCTTCTTTAGTCAGAACATTCTGCTTGCCATATAACTACATATTGTATAACTTAGAATGATCTCTATCAACGGCTTTTTGGTATGGATAGTGTGGTCCTTCTTCAATGGATGTCCATAAGTTATGGTCATTGAAGTTAAAGAATGATTTCATGTCGCCTTTTTTCCTCAAAGTCCAGTGTAGCCACAAGTGCAGTTTGCTTATTCTCGTAGCTAGTGTCATTGTTAGAACTTTACATGATCGAAATTTCTAAAGAGTTCAACTAATGAATAATAGGAACTTTCAATGTAAAAAACATACTTTCAATAATTAGCATCAATCAAAATTGTTAACACTTGTGATAAACACACTTCAATTGAAACTTAAAACATTCGATGCTTTGAACTTATGATCAAAGCAATCAAGTCTAAACATATCACAAGTACAAAATAGAAAATTACAAGTTTGAACTTTCAATGAAGTAATTCAGTCAAAACTTAAACTTTTGATATAGGGTTGGTTAGTAGAATATATACTTTCCATTGATCAAACTTTTACTACAAATAAAATAATTTAAACTTTCTATTATACCTTTTGATGGAGATAACAAGTACAGACAAAGAATTTTTGATGTAGCGGAGACAGTTTCGATATAATGTTGATAGTTTCAACATCCCCTACTCAAACTTTTGATGGGTAAAGACATTCTTCAAATCTTCAAGTGTTGTTTTCAATAATAACAAACACCACTCAGAAATACAAGAATAAAAAATCAGAAAAAAGAAAGTCCATGTTTAAGAAAAAACCCATCATGTATATAACTCGGAATGGGAGAAATGATCTGAAAATAACCAAATGATGCTAACAAGCTTGAATCTGCTTTTGAATATCACTGTACTGGTACCAAGACTTCAAACAACATCAAAACCAATGAGCTTGCACTAAATACATACAATATGGATTAGAAACACGTTGATAGATTAAGAATCAAGAGCCAAAGCACTGTTATCACATGTAGGTTCTTGAACATGATCTGTCTACCATACCAAACAATAAAGAACCAGACACAAGAAGCACTTTATAATGCTTATTGTATTCACTAATAATTTTGTTACAAAGGAAAGTTCATGCATACATTAAAAAGTTAACTATGTTATTTGTAAGGCTTAATGAAAGGCTGATGCACCCAAAACAGACCAAGTCATTCCTGCATGCATGCACTCAGTGCAGAGTAGAAGTTGCTTCAGAAGTTTTACACCCTGTATCCGAAATATTCTAAGTGTAAAATCTTCTGAAGCCAAGACCAATATCTTTCAAATCCAAAAATGAAGTCTTCGAAGCTTCAAAGACACAGTCTTCCAAAGCCAATAGAGTGAAGACAAATTTCTTCCAAAGACTTTGAAGAACATGCTTTCTCTGATGTACTTTACATAAAGCTGACCAACTTTCTGCTACAACTCTGAAGACTCACCAACTTATACAAGTTGGTGAATGGTCCATGCTTTTGTAACCGTACATTGAGGTATTGAGTCTGTAACTTTCTAATTTTTATACTTTTATCATTTTTGTAATATATTAGGATGTGAGCTATGGCATGTCATAGTCACTAGTCAAAAGGCAGATCTGCCTTTTGACTTTACATTGATTTTGTTTTCTAGATCAAATGTATCCAGCTGGCCTTCTAAGTACGGTCGGCTATAGAATGTAGTATAAAGTGTCTCAAGTCCTTGTAACTTATTTTTGATGCTTTGTAACACTTGTATAGAACTTTAGAAATAATATACTGCAATCTTGAAAACCAAACATCTTTGTTGTTCTTATGTTTTTGTCTCTTGTATACTTGTGTTCATAATATCATAACAAAATCCTGGTTCCCTATTTCATCTGTTAAGTGTCTGAACACTCTCCTCATTGTGAGACTAAGTGTATTGACCATCCCTTAAACGGTCCTGCAATCGGTATCAAAGCATTCCAGGCTCTTGATTGTAAGATCTCACCATCTTAGATCCATCAGTCTCACAAAACACTTAACAACTCAAATGACAGCTCTCACAAAGATTGATATGGAAACCGAAACCATGACAAACTCCCCACTGATTACTCCTGAAGACTTTAATACTTGGTGTCAAAGAATGGAAGGTTTATCAAATCTCAAGACTCTAGGATGTGAGAATCTGTTGTCTCTAGACCTCACATACCAAGCACCTCTTCAGCTGATGCTGGAGGTGGTATGATTCCAAAGGAGGTGCCTAACTATTCTGAAGAAGATAGAAAGAGAATAAATATAGATCAGAAAGTCATGACTGCCCTTCAAACTGCTCTCCCAAACTCCATCTACAAGGGCTTTAAGAAGTGCAAAACTGCTAAGCAAATATGGGATGCACTGAAGCTCATGTATGTGGGGTCCACTAAAGTAAAAGAAAACAAGAAGGACCTCTTGAAACAGCAGTTTAAGAATTTTACCTTCAAAGCAGGTGAAACCATGACCCAATAATACTTCTGGTAAGTTGAGATTGTGGATACTCTAATGGATGTTGGAGTAACTCTTGAAAATAGAGACATTGTAAGGAAGTTCATGGCCTCTCTTCCTAGACATTGGACACATAATTGTGTTGTTATCAGAACCTTAAGACTCTCACTCTTACATAGTTGTATGGTATTCTTAGTGGATACTAGATGGAGATGAACATGCAAAATCCATCTGGTAACTCCAGCAATCAACTGAGTTCAGCTCTTCATGTGGTTGAAAGGGATTGGAGAGAACCACATCATCATCTTATCTGCTACCCTGACAACTCACAAAAGGGTCCTTTCATCGCCTTCCCGAGACACCAAGGGAGAGTTATACTTATGGAAGTCCAGTCCAAGAGTCAAGCTCTTCATAAGCTTTTATGTCTACTGATGAAAGTACTGGCAACTTTCTCTTCACCCTTGAAGAACTTAACTGTATCCATCCAGATGATCTGGAGTACATGGAGATAGTTCAACAAAAGGCTCTTCTCACTCACAGAGCCAAGAAGTTCTATAAGAGGACAGGGAGAAAGTTTTAAAGCAATGCAGCCAGTGGAAAGTTTAGTTGGACAAAAGCAAGGTGAAGTGTTACAACTGTATTCAAATGGGACACTTTGCTAGAGAGTGCAAGGCACCAAGGACAAATGGTGGCCAAGCACAAATCAGATCAAACTACACTGACAAAACCAACTAGAATGAGAAGCCAAAGCAGCAAGCTGCAGTTGCTGTAGAAGAAGGAGGCTTTGACTGGAGCTTTCAGGTGGAAGATGCATCCGCAAATCAAGCACTGATGGCTGATCATGATAAAGCCAAGGTATTGGAATATCTATAAACCTGGATGTATTGCTAAAGTTAACATATATAGGTCCTATAACTTAAAGATGAGATCTGATCTTGAGTCTTTAAATTTCTTAAAATCTGATTTCAAAAGAGCTGAAAATGATTATAAACTTTAAATATAAGATTTAGAGAAAACCATTTCAACTCTTAAAACACACCAATTATAGGACTCAAATCAAAGATCTCATCACTAAGTAACTGAGTGCCAGGCTGAGCTTGTGATCAGCAAAGCCAGGGCAGAAAAATGTGTTCTTGAATAAGAGACCTTCAAGAACATAATATCCTCATCCCTACATGCAAAAGTTTGTTATCAGAATAAGCAGGGATTGGGATCTACTGAGATAGCTCCTCCACACACAATCTTGTCTATAAGATCTCCTAGGTGTGAAACTTGTGAAGATGAGCTTCCTTTTATAGACCCTTTGAGTGAAGAGGATGAAGAGGACATAGTGAAGGATGGCTGTGAGAAGAGTAAAGAAGAGCCTCCTAAGAAGGGTCACTATTTTCCTGAGGAGAGAAAAAAAGTTGAGATGACAGGAAGAACTTGATCAGAAAAGCCAAAAGAAAATCCAAGAAGGCTCAAGAGATCAAGGCCACTTTTAACTCTATGCAGAAACAAGTTTTTATCTTTAGAGGTTTTGAAGTGGTTAAGACTGAAGACTCAAACTTGAAGTCTAGTACCAGGAGTTTTAGTTTATGTCCAAATCATCCCATCATCATGAAGAAGGCAAATCAGTTGTGTACCATTGCTACACAACCTGAACCATCCAACTATAAAGGTAGTTCTCACCCTAAAAGAATTACCACATCATCTTCAAAGATGAAGATGGAGAAGGAAAGTGATCAAGTTCAGCTTTGTTCCCAAAGGAAGACTCTCAAAAGGAAGAAAATGGACTGTCATGTGTGGTAGTACTTCTCATTTTACAAAGGATTGCCTCTACAATCCTAAAAGTACTATCCACATGATCAAGAAAGAAACTTCTGAGAAGTTGAAGAAAAAGCAAGCTTCAGAAGGAAACTCTTTTCCTTTCAGAAGCTCCAAAATGAAGAAGAAGATAAGTGAAAAACTTGCCTTCGGAAGAAAAGTTGGTCTCGAAAGGAAGGAATACTTCCGAAGTACTGAAGCCTGTTGCAGTGATAACAAGACTTCCGAAGGTCCAGTCTCCAAAACTTCCAAAGTTGTCAAAACTTTTAAAGCATTGAAGGTCAAGTCTAAGCTACCAAAGGTGTGTGGAAGACAAAGAAAGACCATATGACTAACAGTTCATCATCAACATCAGCAAATGATCCTCCAAATTTAACTATAGGATCAATTAGTGTTGCATTATCTTCAACTTGTTTTAATAAGCCCAAGACCAACAAGGCTTGGGTTTCCAAATGTAACTAACCATATCTTTTATGCAGGAACAACTCAAGACAAACAAGAATGTATGATCATTGATAGTGGTTGTTCCAGGCACATGACAGGCAATGGGTCACTACTCCAAAATTTTGAGAAAATTTATGGTGGGCCAGTTTCTTTTAGAGGAGATGCTAGAGGTTACATTACTGGAAGGGGCAGGGTCACAAATGGTAAGCTCAGCATTGAAAATGTAAACTTTGTCAAGAAGCTTGGATAAAACTTTTGAGTGTATCTCAATTTTATGATCAGAGTCATAACATGTTTTTCACTGAGCATGAGTGCATTGTTCTCAAACCTGGGATGGTTATTCCTCAAGAGCATATCCTACTCAGAGCACACAGGAGAGGGAACATGTACAAGATGGACTTGCAAGAAACATCTCCCTCAAGAGAAGTTTCATGCTTTCTATCTAAAGCAAATAGTGATGAGTCTTTCCTATGACATAAAAGAATGTGCTATGTAAACTTTAAAATCATGAATAAATTAATTAAGAATGATTTGGTAACTGGAATGCCAAAAAAGAGTTTACAAGTTATGATCATTGTGTTGCATGCCTTAAAGGGAAGCAACACAAGGTATCTCACAAGCCAAAGGAAATAAACTCTATCACTATTCCCCTACACTTATTACATATGGATCTCTTTGGCTCTATAAGTGTAATGAGTCTAGGAAGGACCTCATATTGTTTAGTGACCACAGATGACTTTACAAGATTCACTTGGGTCTGCTTTCTTAGAACTAAGAATGAGACTCCTGAGATCTTGAAGAGTTTTATCTTAAAGATTGAAAATCAATGTGATCACAAGGACAGGACCATAAGATGTGACCAGGGAACTGAATTCAAGAACCAAATTCTTGACACATTTTGTGATGAAAATCGTATTACAAGACAATATAGTTGTTGGATCTAGAAAGGCTGTTGCAACCAAAACCAAGTCACTTAGAAGATTTTGGTACAACAAACAAAGGACTTCCGAAGCAAAGTATGGAACTTCCGAAGGAAGAAGGAGATCTTCCGAAGACTAAGTGTAAAACACACTTCCGAAGGAAAACTCCAACTTCCGAAGACAAAGAACCTACTTCCGAAGATCAAGACTTAGAGAGAAATATTTGAAGTCAACTTCCGAAGTACAAGAAGTCCTCAAAGCCTCGGAAGCATAGAAGCATCTTCCGAAGTATAAGTGGCTTCGGAAGAACTTGACACTCCTATTATCCAGTGGACATAAGTATGGCCTCTCTGACACTCCGCTGCAAATCTCTGAGATACTGCATGGCGTTTTCTCAAAAGCCATGTAGTTGACCATACTTTAATCCACTGTTTATCTTTTTATGTTAGTACAGTTGCCATATTTAGTTGGTGACAAAAGGTAAGTCATGGACATGTCATGACTACCATATCTTAGATAATACTTTATCTAAGATACCTTAACTTTAGCATTGTAGTATATGCTTTAGTCTTAGGTTTCCAGCTGGTATCAAGTATATCCGGCTGTAGGATCTAGTATATATAGTTTCTCATTGTAACTCTTGTTTCATGCTTGTAAGTGTCTTGTAATCTCGAGTTGAGAAGTAATATATACAAGTACCTTGAAAATATATCTCTGCTTGTTCCTTTGTTACTTATTATATTATTATCAACTCTTGCAAAAGACATTGCTTCATCTGATTTGAGTGTTATTATAAGTGAGTTTGAGAGAAACACAAGTGTTTAAGTGACAAACACGAACCTGCAATTGGTATCAGAGCTTTTTAGGCTCTTGATTGTGAGATCTTACCATCCTAATCAACCAGTTTTTCACTCCTCCTTATACCTCACTCAAAATGGCCCTCAACAAATCTGAAGTAGAGATAGGAACGATGACCAAAGCTCCCATCATCGCCCCTGAAAACTTCAGGTCTTGGAGCAGAAGAATGGAAGGCTTCATCAGGTATCAAGACAGCAAGATGTGGCAATCCATTGTCAATGGCCCGTATAAGCCAAAAGTAGCTGGTGGAAACGGTGCCATGATTGAGAAAGCCGTTGAAGATTATTCTGATAAAGACAGGAAGAAGCTTGACATAGACAGCAATGCTATGACTGTTCTTATGGCTGCAATCCCAAACTCCATCATGGTGGGGTTTGAGCATTGTAAGTCTGCCAAAGAACTCTTTGATGCTCTTGCTCAAATGTACTCAAGCTCGAATGACTCCAAGAAGGACTCACTGAAGCAGTAGTTTGAGAACTTCACCTATGTTGCTGGAGAGACTCTTAGCCAGAAATACTTTAGGTACATGGATCTCATTTCTTCCCTTTAATCTGTGGGAATCACTCATGAACTCAGAGACCTTACTAGAAAGTTTATGAGTGCTCTACCAAATGAGTGGACATTCTACTGTGTCTCTATCAAGAGAACAGAGAATTTGAATACACTCACCATGACCGAACTCTATGGGATCCTTGATGGATACCGTTTGGAAATGGAAAGCAAGAGGGGTCACCAGACAAGCAGACCCTTAAGTCTTCCTGCTATCAACGCTTTAATGGTTGCTGAAGGCTCAGACATCTCCCAGTCTCAGCAATACCTGACCTACACCCAGCAGCCATCTTGTTCCTCTGGGCCTTACATCACATTTCCTGAGACTCCAAGGTCTCAACAAGCTCAGCAAAGCTCCTTTCAGGAGGGCTGTGCATTTGTCTCAGGGAGTGGGCACTCAAATGACTATCAATACTGCTTTGATGATCTAGAGTGTTTTAGCCCGGATGACATAGAGTATGTGGACATAGTCCAACAAATGGCTCTTCTAACCTACAGAGCAAAGAAGTTCTTTAAAAGAACTGGAAGGCAATTCCCTCAGAACCCAATTACCAGCAAATTTGGGTTTGACAAAAGCAAGGCCAAATGTTACAACTGTAACCAACTTGGTCATTTTGCAAGGGAATGCAAGGCTCCCAAGTCCAACCCGGGAACCTCACAGGCCTCCACACGTCCTTCTACACCAAAGCCCACCAGAAAGTCAACAGAGACTGCTGCAATGGCTCAAGAAGTTGACTGGAGCTTCATGGTTCAGGATGTGACTCCTGCTCAAGCACTCATGGCAGGAACAGATGAAAACAGGGGACATCCATATGACAAGAATAACAACATTTGGATTGTAGATAGTGGATGCTCCAGGCACATGACAGGGAACAGATCTCTTCTTCAACAATTTCAACATTATGATGGAGGTCCTGTCCAGTTTGGAGGTGAGGCCGGAGGATATATTTCTGGCAGAGGAAGTATATCCAATGGAAAGTTAAAAGTTGACAAAGTTAATTTTGTCAAACAGCTTGAACACAATCTGTTAAGTGTTTCTCAATTCTGTGATCAAAAGCATCAAAATGCTTTTCACAGAACATGAGTGCATTATCCTCAAACCCGGGATGACAATTCCTCAGGAATTGGTGCTTCTTAGATCTCCCAGGAAAAGGGATATGTACAAGCTTGATATGAACAATGCTTCCCCAATGGGAGAAGTATCATGCTTTCTTTCCAAAGCTGATGGTGATGAGTCAACACTATGGCATAAACGAATGTGTCATGTCAATTTTAAGACAATGAATAAATTGGCTAAAAATAACTTGGTACATGGTTTGCCTAAAAAGGAATTTTTCTGCAAAGATAACTGTGTTGCTTGCCTGAAAGGGAAACAACACAGGTCTTCTCATAAATCCAAAGTTGTTAACTCTATCACCACTCCATTACACTTATTGCACATGGATCTATTTGGTCCCACAAGTATAATGAGCATTGGAAGGAAATCATATTTCCTTGTGATTGTTGATGATTTTACTAGATTTACATGGGTATTCTTTTTAAGAACTAAAGATGAAACTGCTGAAACTTTAAAATCTTTATTCTTAAAATAGAAAAACAAGTTGATCACAAGGTTAAAATAATTAGAAGTGATCAAGGGACTGAGTTAAGAACCTAGTTCTTGACTCATTTTGTAACTCAAAAGGGATTGCTAGACAATATAGTGCTCCTAGAACTCCTCAACAAAATGGTGTTGCTGAGAGGGGAAATAGGACACTTATTGAGGCTGCTCGGACTATGTTAGCTGATTCAAAGCTGCCTCTAACATTCTGGGCAGAGGCAGTCAGCACTGCATGCTATGTGCAGAACGGAGTTCTTGTAGTAAAGCCACATGGAAAAACCCCTTATGAGTTATGGAACAAGAGGCCACCGTTCATTGGCTTTCTAAGGTCCTTTGGCAGCAGGTGTACCATACTTAACACAAAAGACAATTTGGCAAAATTTGCTGAAAAGTCAGATGATGCTATCTTTGTTGGATATTCTTCCTACTCTAAAGCCTATAGAGTTTATAATATTAAAAACCAACAATTTGAGGAATCTTCCAACATTGTAGTTAATGAGCACACTCCTTGTGTTAGGGGGAATGCCCCTGATCATATCTTTGATTTAGAATTATTTCCAAACTATTCTAAACCATCTTGTGAGAATGTTTCAGCTGGAACAGGTGTTCAAAGTAATTCTGATGAAGATCAACTGTTTGAGCTTTCCAGACCTATTCCAAGTTCTCCAAGAGATGCAACAAATCAAATTCCCACTATTGAAAGATCTGACAGCATAACCATATCAAGAGATAGTGGTACTTCAACAAGGGATTCACCTGCTGATTTTCAATTCTCTTCAGGTGATCCTGCACAACACCAAGCTGATGGAAGCACCATCTTGAAGGAACAGGCAACTGTTAATGATGCTTCACAGCAAAAAAATGATGATGTTTCTCTTTCATTCAATCAGTCCTCATTGAATGAGGTTGAAACAACAGCTGGACCAAGTATTCAAGCTCCTGAGCAAAATATGTCCAACTTGGACTTATCTTTGCAACTGGAGGTGATTCCTAGACTCAGAATTCATAATACTCATCCAGCTGAAAACATCATAGGGGAAGTCTCTAAGGGTGTGAGAACAAGAGGACAAACTCATAATGGGAATGTCTGCTTGTACTCATGCTTCTTATCCCAAATGGAACCCAAGAAGGTGGAAGATGCCTTGAAAGATAGTAGCTGGGTTGAATCAATGCAAGAGGAGTTGCTTCAATTCAAAAGACAAAAGGTTTGGAACCTATGTCCGCTATCATCTGGTCAAGTACCTATAGGAACCAAATGGGTATTTAGGAACAAAAGAGATGATAGAGGCTTGATTATCAAGAACAAGGCAAGACTGGTGGTTCAAGGATACACTCAAGAGGAAGGAATCGATTATACTGATGTCTTTGCACCTGTTGCAAGACTTGAGGCAGTTAGGATCTTCCTTGCTTGTTGCATCCAAGAATTTCACTGTCTACCAGCTTGATGTCAAGTGTGCCTTTCTATAGGGGATATAGATAGGGAAGTCTAGTTGGCCAGCTCCAGGATTTGAAGATCACAGCATCACTACATATGCCAGCCTGGATGCACAGCATTGGCATTGGTAAAGCTCTATATGGCTGCACCAAGCACCTAGGCTGTGGTATGAGACATTGTCTCAATTTCTCCTGAAAAATGGTTACACTAGTGGTACCATTGGTAAGACTCTTTTCATAAGAAAGTCTGGGAAAGACATTTTGCTTGTTCATGTCTATGTTGATGATATCATATTTGGTTCCTCAAATGACCAAATGTGCAAAGACTTTGAGAGCATTATGAAGAAGAAGTTCGAGATGAGTTCCATGGGAAAAATGGACTTTTTCCTTGGAATTCAGGTAAAGCAATTGAAGGAAGGGTTCTTCATCATCAATCAATCTAAGTATGTCAATGATATCTTAGAGCGATATGATATGAAGGATTGTAAAGCAGCAAAGACACCTATACCCAGAAACCACAATCTCTGCCCTGATTCTGAGGGGGAGGATACTGATCAACATCAGTATAGAGCAATTATTGGTTCTCTGATGTATCTCACAGCAAGTAGACCTGATATCATGTTTGCAACTTGCATTTGTGCAAGATATCAGGCTGCTCCAAAGGTGTCTCACCTAATTGCTGCCAAGAGAATCCTCAGATACCTCAAAGGAGCACCTAAACTAGGTCTCTGGTATCCAAGAAATAGTGATTTTAATCTCTATGGTTACTCTGACAGCGATTATGGTGGCTGCAACATCAACAAGAAATCAACATCAGGTGGATGTCAATTTCTTGGTGGAAGGATCATCTCATGGCAATGCAAAAAGCAATCCTGTGTCTCTACATCAACTGCTGAAGCTGAATACATTGCTGCTGCTAGTTGCTGTGCTCAGCTGCTGTGGATTCAAAACCAGATGATTGACTATGGATTCAACTTCATGAGCACTCCTATCCATATTGACAACAACAGTGCTATATCCATTACTGAAAATCCAGTGAAGCACTCCAAGACAAAGCACATTGATATCAGGAATCATTACATTAGAGATATTCATGAGAAAAATCTTATCAAAATAATCAAAGTTGATTCAAATGAACAATATGCTGATTTGTTCACCAAAGCATTTGATGAACAGAGATTTAAATATCTCATTACAGCTATTGGGATGATAAACATTGATTAGTTCATCTCATTTGAAAACCTTTTAATGTGTAAAGTCTTATGTCAAAACAATCTAAGCCCTGTTACAAAAGATCTCTTTTTAATTTTTATCCAAGTATGAATTCTTCCGAAGAGAAATTAACCCTCGGAAGATATCTTGCATATCTTCCGAAGCAAATTTCTCTCAGGATAATTTTTCTTCTCGGAAGAGTGTTAAGTCTCGGAAGAAGCGATTGAGTTCATCTCAGATCTACTTCCGAAGCTTTTAACACACTCCACCTGAAAGCAACATATTCTCGGAAGTAAGCAATTTACCTTCGGAAGTAAATTTGCCTTTGGAAGAACATTACCTTTGGAAATGGTTTATACTCGGAAGAAAGATTTTACTATGTAACGGAAATCTTTGGGGCCCCACACTGTAAAAAGTAAAGATTTTGTTAATGATGTCGGATTATTTAAATGGTCTAACCTTACCGCCCATGTCACATCATCCACTGAACCCCACATCATCTTATCCAAAACACCCTTTAAACCGCCATTTCACCCATTTAAATACTTCCGGTTAATCACTTACATCCTTTTTACCCAAATTACTGCCCTAAAAGCTTTCTTCTTCTCCAATTTACCTTATTCCGACTATCCATCTGTCATCTTCTTCAATGGCACTAAACCCTCAACATAACTAGGTCGCACTCCTTGATTCTTCAAGGGATTTTGACTTCTCAGATATCATTTCTTTCCTGACCCAATCCTCATACTACACTGCTTTGACTGTAAACCCTACTATCTATTCAAACCAAATGTCCAAATTTTGGGCAAATGGTCGAATTGAAACCCTAAATGGGGTTCGTGTTATAAGGTCAAGCATTTGTGGCCAAGAGTTGGTCATCTCTGAACAGATCATCAGGGAGCATCTTGAGCTCCATGATGAGAGCGCTCCAACGGAATTCCCCAAAACAGATTTAGACAGCTCTTATCTCCAAATGGGATACGGTGGAGATGTTAGCAGGTCAACGGTCTACAAATTCAACTTCTCCTACATGTGGAAGTTCCTGCTGCATGTGGTTCTTCACCGCCTGTCTAATAAATCTGGGGGATGGGATCAAATCCCGTATGAACTTGGGTGCTTACTTCATGGGTTAGTACAAAGCCTCCGCTTCAATTATTCAAGGTTTGTGCTGACTAACCTTATGGGAAATCTTCAAAGGGACACATTCTTCATGTATCCCAGGTTTTCTCCAGCACATTATCAACTGTGAGCTGGATCAGAGCAAGCTTGTCTGTGCAGCTGCTCTGACTGCTCCCCAAATGAGGCCGACCATCTTCAAGATCTTGAAGAGAGTGTCTACCAACTACACTGGAAGAGATACCGCACTACTTCCAGGTATGATTGAGCCAATGGCTCCTGGTGACATCCCTGTTAACCCCACAGGTGATGAACCCACACCAGCAACTACCCTCACCCTACCAAATCTACCTTCTCCACCCATTACTGTTACATATCAGAGACATCCAAACGAACCCTTGTTCAATCTACTCTGATTGAACAAAGCCCCTCCGACCATCCTTCACAATTGACCTCAATATGGGTCTTGAGTCTCCTCAGTCTCAGACCCATGAGCCCGAAACCCAAGCTGATAGCCCTCAGGGAGAGTCTCTATACTCCCCTGAGCAGCCACAAAGGGACAGCTCAATGCCTCTTGACATTGATCAAAGTCCCGGGTCATTAGGTTTAACTCCTTATCTTTTACTGACCTTTTGACCGAGCTGGTGAAGAGATTTATGTCTCTTAAAGGCAATGAAGTTGATCCACAAAACCCTCTCAAGGATCAACAGAGCCTAGAGAGACCCCTTATCTCTAGCCCCCACCAGCAAAGCCTTACTGAGGTGAGTCCCACTGATGTGGAGGGGACTCATGTAGATTCAGCTGCCACTACTGAAGGAGCCTCAATGGATCCTCAGGACAGTGGTAACGAAACTGAGACTGAATCTACGGCAACCATGCCCTTTGATGACTCTGAAAGAGACATCATTGTGCAAGGGAAACCAGGGCGCCAAGAACCACATCTGGTGGTGAGGATGAACATACCAGGTATGTTACCTCATCTCCCCGTGATTCTTCAAAAGAAGATGAGGGAAGTATGCAACTCACCATTCAAGACCTACTTTCTAAAGTCTCAAACCTTGAATCAAAGGTTAAGACTTTAGAGGATAGGTCTGCCACTCAGCAACTTGAGATTGAAACTCTCAAGGCCAAACTAGCTGAGAAACAGATTGAGAGATCTGTTAGGCATGTACCAGTTCAGGTCTCCTTGACCTCTTCCTCTAGCTCATCAAGCTCTCAGGATGATGCTACCAAAAAGGGGGAGAGTGTTGAGAAGCTCTTACTTCTTTGAGCTCAAAGTATCCAATGCAACAAGCTGCTATCTTCCCTGAGCCTCCTCCAGTTGTTTTTCAAGTGGATAAAAGGATGCTCCAGGATCTCAATAGGTTCTTCAACAAGTTCCTTTTGAATCCCTCATAGAACAGCCCAGCCCTGATATGTTTGTGATTTACTTTGGAGCTCAAGAGCTTCAGAGGTTGAATGCACCTTCTACCACTGTCGAGAAAGTTGGTCAACCTAAGGTCCAAGTGGAACCTGAGATTAACTTCGAAGGGGAAACAAGGACTGATGGCCCAGCAATCGAAACAGTTGGGACAGAAAGTGTATTTTCACAGACTTCCGAAGCACAATTCAAAGCCTCGGAAGAACAAGCTCAAACTTCCGAAGCTGAGATTGCTGCTGCGGAGGACTATTCTCTCTATCCGATGATCTAATAGTCACAGATGCCATTCTGGAACTTGCATCTGAGTTAATAGGGAGGATTTTCTCACCCAACCATTAGCTCTAACATCTGCATTGACTCCAGCTCCCACCTCTACTACCCAACCTGGATCTTCCATCCAAGAACCCCCAAAGTCTAGTACTTCCGAAGACATCAAAGGAAAGAGGAAGATGACTTCGGAAGAGCTTCAGGAGAAGAAAGGTTGGAAAGAACTTAAAAGGAAAGGTAGCTTCCAACTGGGAACCTGTTAGCTGCAAGTACCAAAGCAGCTGCAGCCAACCAGGAGGCAGTCAACAACCAAAGAAGAGTAGAGAGTCATAGACAGACTGGTTAGTCTAGGGGCTGCAACTGAAGATGTACTCCTGTTACCATTAGAGGAGTTGATAGAGCTGGAAAGGCAACCTTGCTGCAAAAACAGCAAAAAGAGAAGCTGCAAGGTTGGCCTTAGAAGAAGAAAGGAGAGAAAGGAAGAGAAGCTGATCTGGCAGCTCAGGAGAGAAAGGATAACCTTCCTACTCTCCAGAGGATTTCTCAAGAGGAGTTGTCTCCACATAACAGTGATACGATCTTATGGCTCTTCAACAAAGAGCAAGATCAAATGGAGAAGGAGAGAAAGAGAGCTGCAAGGGAGAAGCTTGTGGAAAAGAAGAAGAAAGAAAAGAAGCTGGACTGACCGCTGCCAAGAAGATAGGTGAGAAAGCCTGGATGAAGAGTTATCTCAAAGCTCATGGCTTCTCTGGCAGGCAGGTGGGTCCCATGTCTGAAAAGACTCTCCAGCGACATGTCAGTGACATCAAGGCTGACATTCGCGCGGGGAAAAGGAAGGAGATGTATAGAAGGGGACAGGGGATGACCTTCAAAGCAACCTCTCAACCCAAACTCCAAACCCAACCTCAACCTGAACCTATACTCTTTCCCTTCCCAATCAAAACCGAACCAACTTCTGAACCATTCACCCCTGAACCCACACCATCACACCTACCAACCTCTTCACCTCAACCACCTAAATTACCTATCCTCCAACCCAAAACCTTAGCCAGAACCCAAACACCTCAACCTACCCAACAACCAATCAAACCATCCCCTCAGCCTTCTAAACATCTCTCCATGGAAGAATTCAAGGCAGTCAAGACTAAGCTCATCAACTGCACTACTCTGAGCGACATCTCCTGTGAGGAGGATTCAGTCAACTTGACTTATGTTGATGGATCCTCAAGTTCCCTCACAAGAGATCAATTTCTTGATCTGCCCAGAGGAACTTTGGACCAAGCTGCAAACCTCCT
Organism: Flaveria ramosissima; assembly: GCA_025215565.1. Lineage (NCBI taxonomy): Eukaryota > Viridiplantae > Streptophyta > Magnoliopsida > Asterales > Asteraceae > Flaveria > Flaveria ramosissima. The sequence continues at coordinate 58,835,148 of CM046029.1, read as the reverse complement.
TGGCCTCAATTCAGATACGTTGAATGAGGAAGAAAAGAAGCTGAGGAGAAAGCTAGTGACTCTACTGGATACAAAGAAAGGAGACAGGGTACCAATACAACCTCTTGCACCCAGAAAGAAGATCATCCAGTGGAGGTTCGAAGACTCTTCTCACAACTTTGTTGTTGAGAGAGAGAATGGAGAGCTCAACAGGCTGAGTGCCTCATCTCTGCTACACTTAAGCAGGTTTGACATTGCTGAGTTAGCAGAGAAACCATTCTCCAACCCTTCAAACTCCAATGTAGCTGCCCATATCAGAAATCATCTAGGCAGCCTTCATATGGCCGAACTTATTGCTAGAAGCAAGGTTGAAGAGGAGTTGAAACTGAGAGAGGAGGAGGAAAGGAAAGGATCAGCAACCAAAGGCAAAGCCTTTTTACAAATGGTTGAAGGTTCTGAGCTTGAGACCATAGTTAGATAGGAGTATGACTATAACTCCCGTCAACTAACTCTCTTCAGGGGGACACAACAGAGGGTACATGTCATTCAAAGCGATAGACTGGATCTCCTATCCACCAATGACTTGTACAAGCTTCTCAGCACTACTTCAGGGAAGAACAAAGAGACAGACAAATACCTTTTGTCCCTGGTGCTGAAAGCTTTGAGAAGCAGAAATAAGTGAAGTTTTGGTAGCATCAGCCTAGGGGGTGTTTGTTGGATCTAGAAAGGCTGTTGCAACCAAAACCAAGTCACTTAGAAGATTTTGGTACAACAAACAAAGGACTTTCGAAGCAAAGGATGGAACTTCCGAAGGAAGAAGGAGATCTTCCGAAGACTAAGTGTAAAACAAACTTCCGAATGAAAACTCCAACTTCCGAAGACAAAGAACCTACTTCCGAAGATCAAGACTTAGAGAGAAATATCTGAAGTCAACTTCCGAAGTACAAGAAGTCCTCAAAGCCTCGGAAGCATAGAAGAATCTTCCGAAGTATAAGTGGCTTCGGAAGAACAAGTTCTTCCGAAGCCAGTTAACCTTCGGAAGACACTCCTATTATCCAGTGGACATAAGTATGGCCTCTCTGACACTCCGCTGCAAATCTCTGAGATACTGCATGGCGCTTTTTCAAAAGGCATGTAGTTGACCATACTTTAATCCACTGTTTACCTTTTTATGTTAGTACAGTTGCCATCTTTAGTTGGTGACAAAAGGTAAGTCATGGACATCTCATGACTACCATATCTTAGATAATACTTTATCTAAGATACCTTAACTTTAGCATTGTAGTATATGCTTTAGTCTTAGGTTTCTAGCTGGTATCAAGTATATCCGGCTGTAGGATCTAGTATATATAGTTTCTCATTGTAACTCTTGTTTCATTCTTGTAAGTGTCTTGTAATCTTGAGTTGAGAAGTAATATATACAAGTACCTTGAAAATATATCTCTGCTTGTTCCTTTGTTACTTATTATATTATTATCAACTCTTGCAAAAGACATTGCTTCATCTGATTTGAGTGTTACTATAAGTGAGTTTGAGAGAAACACAAGTGTTTAAGTGACAAACCCGATCCTGCAATAGTGCTCCCAGAACTCCTCAGCAAATTGGTGTTGCTGAGAGGAGAAACAGGACACTAATTGAAGTTGCAAGAACAAAGTTGTCTTTCTCTAAGCTTCGTATCACATTCTGGCCAGAAGCAGTTTACACTGCTTGCTATGTGTAAAACATAGTTTTAGTAGTCAAGACTCATGGTAAGACTCCTTATGAACTTTGGCACAAGAGAAAACTTTCATTGGTTTTCTCAGGTCATTTGGATGTCCTTGCACCATCTTGAATACCAAAACCAAATAGCCAAATTTGATGAGAAATCAGATGATGGACACTTTATTGGATACTCTTCTCGAGCCAAGGCTTATAGAGTATGCAATATCAGAACTAGAGTAGTTGAGGAGTCAGCCAATGTGACTTTCAATGAGCACACTCCCATTATGAAAGATTCTGGTCCTGATTGGCTATTTGATCTTGATTTAGTTACCAATTGTTTTAACAAATCTTGTGAGAATGTTTCAAGGTCCATAGATATCTTATCAGCATGTGATCCTGATCTAAGATTTGAGATGAGAAGACTATCAAATCATACTACTTAAGCTCTAGTGATAACTAACCCTACAGATGGAGTTCCTATCATCACAACCATGTCAAATTCAGCTGATACATCTAAGATGCCACCAAATTCTAGCTCAGAGGCACAACACTCAAATGAAAGAGCTTCAAATGTGGAAGGAAATGGTGGTGGTGACAGTGATCAAGAGTTTCTTGATGCTGACAACCACTCTATTGAAGACAACATAAATGATATCACACACTCATTGGATCAAGTCTCTCTTGATAAGTGTGCTGATATGGTGGGAGAAACATCAATGCCTGATCTAAAATTTTCTGATCTAGATCTCTCCAAGCAACTTGTTGTGATCCCTCAACTAAGGATCCACAATGCTCACCCCAGCACAAACATCATTAGAAATGTTGACACAGGGGTAAGAACAAGAGGACAAACCCATGATGCAAATGTTTGTCTTCACTCTTGTTTCTTGTCCCAGATAGAGTCAAAGAAAGTTTATGAGGCTTTAAAGGATGGAAGTTGGGTTAAAGCTATGCAGGAGGAGTTGCTTCAATTTAAAAGACAAAAGGTTTGTAACCTATTTCCTCTCCCTCAAGAGAAGACTGCCATGTAAAGATTCCTATAAGTCTGATGCAGCCAAAACATCCAAAGTCTCTCTGCATGCATGCACTGAATTACAAAAGTAGAAATGCTTCAAAAGTTTTATGCCATGCACTAGAAATATTCTAAGTGTAAAATCTTCCGAAGCCAAGACCAACAACTTCTGAAGCCAAAAGTGAAGTCTTCTGAAGCTTCAAAGACAAAGTCTTCCAGAGCCAAAGAGTGAAGACAGATTTCTTCCGAAGAATTTTATGAACATGCTTTTATCTGATGTACTTTACCATAACACTGGACCACCTTTCCGCTGCAACTTTGTTCAGTCACCAACTTACATGAGTTGGTGAAAGGGTCCATGCTTTTGGTAACTATACATTGAGGTCTTGAGTCTAAGCTTTTTACTTTATGTACTTTTATCCTTTTTGTAATATATTAGGATGTGAGCTATGGCATGTCATAGTCACTAATCACTAGTCAAAAGGCAATCTGCCTTTTGACTCTACATTTGATATTGTAGTTGTCTAGTCTTATGTATCCAGTTGGCCTTCAAAGTATGGCCGACTGTAGGATGTACTATAAAGTATCTCAAGTACTTGTAACTTTCTATCTATGCTTTGTAACATTTGTAAAAGAACTTGAGAAGCAATATATAGCATTCTTGAAAACCATACACTTATGTTGTTTGTTATCTTGTTCTATCTCACATATTTTACTTGTGTTCTTAGCATCTTTCATATAGTTACAAGTTCCCTATTTGATCTGGTAAGTGTTCTAAGAGAAATCTCCTTATTGTGTTGTTGTTTTGTAAGTGCATACCCTTAAACGGTCATGTATTTGGTATCAGAGCTTTCCAGGCTCTTGATATAAGATCTCACCATCTTAAGATCCCTCACACATACAAAATACTAAACAACTCAAATGGCAGTTATTACTAAAGCTGATATGGAAACTAGAACTATGACAAAGTCTCCACTGATCACTCCTGAAGACTTTGATACTTGGTGTCAAAGAAAGGAAGGCTTTATCAAGTTTCAAGACTTCAGGATGTGGGACTTTGTTATGATTCCAAAGGTTATAGCTGACTATTCTGAAGAAGACAGAAAAAGAATAGAGATTGATCAGAAATCCATGATAGCCCTTCAAACCGCTCTTCCAAACTCAATCTACAGAGGCTTCAAGAAGTGCAAAACTGGCAAGCAACTATGGGAAGCACCGAAGCTTATGTATGAGGGGTCCAATGAAGCAAAGGAGAACAAGAAGGATCTCCTGAAGCAGGAGTTTGAAAACTTCTCTTTCAAGGTAGGTGAAACCATGACTCAACAATACTTCAGGTATGTTGAGATTGTGGATACTCTAATGGATTTGGAGCAACTCTTGAGAACAGGGACATTGTGAGGAAGTTCATGTCCTCTCTTCCTAGACAATGACACATTATTGTGTTGTTATCAAGAGGACTGAGGGCCTTAAGACTCTCACTCTTACAGAGTTGTATGGTATTCTCAGTGGATACTAGATGGAGATGAACATGCAAAACTCATCTGGTAACTCCAGCAATCAACTGAGTTCAGCCCTCCATGTGGTTGTAAGGGAAAGCATCAAACCTCGACATCATCTTATATGCTACCCTGACAACTCACAAAAGGGTCCTTTCATCACCTTCCCAGAGACTCCAAGAGAAAGCTACACTCAAGGAAGTCCATTCCAAGAGACAAGTTCTCCGCATGCTTTTGTCTCTGCTAATGAGAGCATAGGCAACTTTCTCTTCACCCTCGAAGACCTAGACTGTATTCATCCAGATGATCTGGAATACATAGAGATAGTCTAGCAGATGGCTGTTCTCACTCACAGAGCCAAGAAGTTCTACAAGAGGACAAAGAGGAAGTTTCCAAGCAATACAGCTAGTGGAAAGTTTGAGCTGGATAAAAGCAAAGTAAAGTGTTACAACAGTAACCAGATGGGACACTTTGCAAGGGAGTGTAAGGCACCAAGGACAAATGGTGGCCAAACACAAGCCAGACCACACTACACTGATAGAGCTCCCAAGAATGAGAAGCCAAAGCAATAAGTTGTAGTTGCTGTTGAAGAAGAGGCTTTGACTGGAGCTTTCAAGTGGAAGATGCTTCTCCAAACCAAGCACTCATGGCAGACCACGATGAAGCCAAGGTATTGGAACATCTTTGTACTCCTGAATGTGTTGCTAAAGTAAATAGATACAGGTCCTCTAACTTAGAATGAGATCTGATCTTGAGTCCTTAAATATCATAAGAGTTGATTTTAAAAGAGCTGAAAATGATTATAAACTAAAGATAGAGAACTTAAAGAAAACCATTTCAACTCTTAAACATGAGCACACCAACTACAGGACTCAGATCAAAGACCTCATAACTAAGTTGACTGAATGCCATGCTGAGCTCGTGATCAGCAAAGCCAGGGTAGAAAAATGTATTCTTGAAGAAGAGAACTTCAAGAACATAATATCCTTATCCTTGCATGCAAAAGTTTGTTATCAAAATAAGCAGGGACTGGGATCTAGTGAGATAGTTCCGCCACACACAATCTTGTCTGTAAGATCTCCTAGGTGTGAAACTTGTAAAGATGAGCTTCCCCTCATAGATCCCTTGACTAAAGAGGATGAAGAGGAGATGGTGTAGAATGACTCTGAGAAGAGTGAAGAAGAGCATTCTAAGAAGGTTCACCATCCCTCTGAGGAGAGTTAAGCTGTTGGGATGACCAAGTCCAAGAGAAAGAACTTGATCAGGAAAGCCAAGAGAAAGTCCAAGAAGGCTCAAGAGATCAAGGCCACCTTTAACTCTACACAGAAACAAGTCTTCATCTTTGCAAGAGTTGAAGTGGTTAAGACTGAAGACACAAACTTGAATTCCAACAACAAGAGTTCAAGTTCATGTCCAAATCATCCTATCATAAAGAAGAAGGCTGATCAGTTGTGCACCACTATTGTACAACCTAAACCATCCAACTCCAAAGGTAGTTCTATCCCCACAAGAATTGCCACAGTATCTTTAAAGATGAAGATGGAGAAGGAAAGTAATCAAGTTCAGCCTTGTTCACAAAAGAAGACTACTAGAAGGAAGAAAATGGACTGTGTTATGTGTGGGAGTACCTCTCATCTTGCTAAAGATTGTGTTTACAATCCAAAGAGTACTCTCCACATGACCAAGAATGAAACTTCTATGAGTTTGGAGAAGAAGAAGCAAGCTTTGGAAGGAAAATCTTTTTCCTTTTGAAGCTCTAAAATGAAGAAGAAGACAAGTGGAAACTTGCCTTCAGAAGAAAATTTGGTCTCAGAAGAAAGAAATACTTCCGAAGCACTGAAGCCTGCTGCAGTGAAAGCAAGATCTTCCGAAGGTCCAGTCATCAAAACTTCCAAAGTCAAGAAAACTTCCGAAGTATTGAAGGTCAAGTCTAAGCTTCCAAAGGTGGTGTGGAAGACAAAGAAAGACCAAGTTGCTGAAAGTTCTTCATCAACATCAGCAAATGATCCTCAAAACCTGACTATAGGATCAATTACTGTTGCATTGTTTTCAACTTCTTTTGATGAGCCCAAGACCAATGAGGCTTGTGTTTCTAAATGTAACTAACCATCTCTTTTATGCAGGAGCAGCTCAAGACAAACAGAAATGTATGGATCATTGACAGTGGCTGTTCCCGGCACATGACAGGCAATAGGTCACTACTCCAAAAGTTTGAAAGAATTGACGGAGGACCAATTGCTTTTGGAGGAGATGTAGGTGGTTACATTACAGGAAGGGGCAGGGTCACAAATGGTACGCTCAGCATTAAGAAGGTAAACTTTGTCAAGGAGCTTTGGTACAATCTCCTGAGTGTATCCCATTTTTGTGATCAGAGTCATAACATGCTCTTTACTGAGCATGAGTGCATTGTTCTCAGCCCCGGGGTGCTCATTCCTCATGAGCATATCCTTTGAAAGGAAACATGTACAAGATGGATTTGCAAGAAACATCTCCCTCAGGAGAAGTTTCATGCTTTATATCTAAAGCAAATAGTGATGAGTCTTTCCTCTGGCATAAAAGAATGTGCCATGTAAACTTTAAAAACATGAATAAATTAATTAAGAATGATTTAGTAACTGGAATGCCAAAGAAAGAGCTTACAAGTGATGACCACTGTGTTGCATGCCTAAAGGGGAAGCAACACAAGGTATCTCACAACCCAAAGGAAAGGAACTCCATTACTACTCCCCTACACTTATTACATATGGATCTCTTTGGCCCCACGAATGTAATGAGTCTAGAAAGGACCTCTTATTGTTTGATGATCACAGATGACTTTACAAGATTCACTTGGGTCTTTTTTCTTAGAACTAAGGATGAGACCCTTGCGATTATGAAGAATTTCATCTTGAAGATTGAGAATCAATGTGATCACAAGGTCAAAACCATAAGATGTGATCAAGGAACTGAATTCAAGAACCAAATCCTTGATACATTTTGTGATGAAAAAAGTATTACAAGAAAATATAGTACTCCCAAGACTCCTCAGCAAAATGGTGTTGCTGAGAGGAGAAACAGGACACTAATTGAAGCTGCAAGAACTATGTTATCCGACTCTAAACTGCTCATCACCTTCTGGGCAGAGGCCGTGAACACTGCTTGCTATGTGCAAAACAGAGTTTTAGTAGTTAAGACACATGGTAAGACTCCTTATGAACTTTGGCACAAGAGGAAACCTTTCATTGGTTTTCTCAGGTCTTTTGGATGTCCTTGCACCATCTTGAATACCAAAGATCAAATTACCAAGTTTGCTGAGAAATCAAATGATAGACATTTTATTGGATACTCCTCTCAAGCTAAGGCTTATAGAGTATACAATCTTAGAACTAGAGTAGTTGAGGAGTTAGCCAATATGACTTTCAATGAGCACACCCCCAGTGTGAAAGGTTCTGGTCCTGATTGGCTATTTGATCTTGATTTAGTTACCAACTGTTTTAACAAATCTTTGTGAGCATGTTTCAGGATCCACAGATATACTACCTATAGGTGATCCTGATCCAAGATTTGAGCTAAGAAGATCTTCAAGCTTCAAAACTTCAGCTCCAGTGGTGACTAATCCTGCAAATGAAGTTTCTACCAGCATATCAATGACAAATCATTCTGATACTTCTGGGGTGCCTTCAAATTCCAGCTTAGAGGTACAAAACTCAGATGAAAGAGTTTCAAATGTTGGAGAAAATTGTGGTGGTGAAAGTGATCAAGAATTCTTTGATGCGGATAACCACTCCATTGTAGACAACATCAATGATGTCACACACTCATTGGATCAAGTCAATCTTGATAAGTGTGCTGATGTGGAGGGTGAATCCTCTTTACCAGATCAGAATTTCTCTAATTTAGATGTGTTTAAGCAACTTGCTGTGATCCCTCAGCTAAGGATCCACAAGTCTCACCCTACCACAAACATCATTAGAGATGTTGATTCAGGGGTAAGAACTAGAGGACAAACCCATGATGCAAATGTTTGTCTTCACTTTTGTTTCTTGTCCCAGATAGAGCCAAAGAAGATTAATGAGGCTCTAGAGGATGGAATTTGGGTTGAAGCTATGCAAGAGGTGCTGCTTTAATTCAAAAGGCAAAACGTTTGGAACCTATGTCCTCTTCCTCAAGGGAAGACTACCATAAGAACCAAATGGGTGTTCAGGAATAAGAAGGATGATGGAGGACTTATCATCAAGAACAAGGCTAGACTAGTTGTTCAAGGGTATACTCAAGAAGAAGGAATTGACTATATAGATGTTTTTGCTCTTGTAGCAAGACTTGAAGCTATCAGGATATTCCTAGCTTTTGCTGCATCCAAGAACTTCAAGGTCCACCAACTTGATGTCAAGTATGTTTTTGTCTATGAGGTGATTGATGGAGAGGTGTATGTCAAACAACCACCTGGGTTTGCAGATCCTGATCATCCTGATTATCTCTACAGGCTTAATAAAGCTCTTTATGGGCTGCACCAAGCACCAAGGAATTTGTATGAGACTATCTCAGTATCTCTGTCAGCATGGCTACAAAAGGGGTACTATTGATGGAACCCTATTCATCAAAGGAACAGGAAATGACATAATTCTAGTTCAAGTATATGTCGATGATATTATCTTTGGGTCAACTAATCCAAAGCTCTGCAAAGACTTTGAGAAGCTGATGAAGGATAGGTTTGAAATGAGTGCCATTGGGGAACATGACTGTAAACTCTACATCTAGGGGATGTCAAAGGTGCTCCATAACTTGGCCTTTGGTATCCAAAGAATTTTGACTTCAATCTGTATGCTTATACAGATAGTGATTATGGTGGTTGCAACATGACTGTAAAGTCTCCATCTAGGGGATGTCAATTTCTTGGTGGAAGGATAGTCTCTTGGAAATGCAAGAAACAATCCTATGTGTCTGCATCAACTACTGAAGCTAAATACATTGCTGATGCACGCTGCTGTGCTCAAGTGCTTTGGATTCAGAATCTGATGCTGGACTATGGATTCAACTTCAAGGAGACTCCCATCCACATAGACAACAATAGTGTTATCTCAATCACATAGAATCTTATACAGCACTCAAGGACAAAACACATCAACATCAGGTATCATTTCATTATAGATAACTTTGAAAATGGATTAATCAAACTAGTCAAAGTTAACACAAATGAACAATATGTTGATCTGTTCACCAAAGCTTTTGATGAACAGAGATTCAAATATCTTGTATCAGCTATTAGGATGATTAACTTTGACTAGCTTTTCTTAAAACTTAATTATATTATTTCTAAAACATGTGTGTCCTAAGTTGTCTATTTTATCACCTTCATAAGCCCTTTTTCTCTCTGGAAGAAAAATCTTTTAAAAGACATTCCTTAGATTTTTGAAAATTTTGATCTTTTTATCCTTTGAAAGATTTATAATTACCTTCGAAAGTAACTTATGTCTTAGAAAACAAATAACTACTTCAGTAAATTTACCTTCTGAAGAAATTTCTAAAATATCTTCCAAAGCTTAAACTTAACTAAAGTACTTATATGTTTTCAAAGAACAAGTTTCTTCTTAAAGCAAATTACCTTCGGAAGTTTTTGTTCTTCTTAGAATAAAAACTCTGAGTAATAAATCTCTTCCGAAGCAAAATTCTTAAAAACCTTTGGAATATCTTCCTAAGCAAATTTTCCTTCGAAAGCTTTTCTTCAGAACTTCCGAAGCAAAATAACCTTCGGAAGATTTCTCGACTTCCAAGAAAACTACTTTTTGGGCAAAAGTAAACTTCTTTTTCAGAGGTGGGACCAATATCCGGATTTCAAAGTTTATCCTTTTTCATTAACTTTGTCTTAAATCCTTTTCACATAAATACCTAACAGTTCCCCCCTCTTTCACTTTCTTCTTCATCTGCACTATTCCTCTAACCTAAATTTACTCAAACCACCTTTGTTCTTCACCTTCCTTCATCCTTAAACTTCTCAAAATGGCCAACCTAAACCGCAGAAACAACCCTGATTTCTACATGAAACTGCACAGGCAACACAACCAGGTTGCTCTGTTGAACTCTGAGAAAGATGATAGTTTCTAAGAGATTTGCCGTTTCTAGCTTTATCCAACTACTTCACCTCCCTAACCATTGATCCTACTCTCTATGAGGATCATCTTCTTTGAATTTTGGAAGACTTGTCAAGAGGTCATCATGGATGGGGAGAGGGCACTGTCTGCCACGGTGCAGGGGAGGACAATCTTTATCACTCCGGTCATCATCAATACTTATCTTTAGCTGGATGATGAAGAAGTTGAGTTGTCCTTTCTAAAGGAAGCTGTTAATCATTCCTTTGTGCAGATGGGCTATGAGGGAGATTTCTCTATAAAGACCTTCAGGAAAGGAAAGGTCTCATCCCAGTGGAAATACCTTCTCCATGTGGTTATCCACAGCTTGTCAAACAAGCATGGAGAGTAGGACCAGGTTCCAGAGGATCTCTCCTTCATAGTGCATGGAAAGATTCAAGGGGTCAAGTTCAGGTACTCTCAGTTTGTTTACACAAATTTGCTTGCTAACTTAGACTCCTTAGAGTATTACATGTTTCCTAGATATGTTCAATACATTCTCAATTGTGAACTGAGCTCATAGTTGAGGGAAACATGTAATATTCTTAAATTAGGACAAATGAAGCCTGACATCTTTAAAATCATGAAGAAGCCAACTGTAGGCTTCTCAGGGGTAGAAACAGCCCTTGTCCTAAGATATGTTAGAGCTCATTGCTCAAGGTGACAACCTAGCAACACAAGCTAGTGTTGAACCCACACCTTCTACCTCTCAACCATCAAAAAGGCCACTAATCACCCTCACCTACCAAATAAAATCCAAACGAACCCCTGCTCAAGCTATTGAGCTTGTGCAGGCCCCTATATACTCACCCATATAGGAGGAAGTGGATACTAGAGCTCCCACTTCCCCTGAGGAGCAAACCACTCCCATTTCTTCAAGAATCAGTGTTGAGGTTCCTCATGCTCAGCCTGATGAGCTCACTAGCCCAACTGCCTTAAGCCTTCACTCTAAGTCTCAACACTCAAGTTAACAACCTTCAGGGGACAGTTACCATCCCCAGCCTTTAGACTTAAATCAACCCATTTCTAACCTTGAATTCTATACTGATGAAGACTTAGGTTTTAGTGAGTACCATAAGTCTCTCTACACTTCCCCTACTCAAAAAGAGATGAGTGCTCATGAGTCTCCCTTGTCTAGCCCTCATCAGTCACCCATTATTGAGGTGGACCTCTCTGAACCTGTTCAGGAGATCCATATGGAAGAGGCTCTCACTATTGTAAGTGATTACATCATTAAGACCTCAACCATGGCAACTCAGCCCATTGACACTTCAACTAAGGTTGTCAGTGAGCAGAGAAAATCCAGCAGCCAAGAACTTGAAGTTGGTGGTGAGAGTGAGGACTTTGGTCCAATTCTCTCATCCCCTAGTGATGCTTTTGATGAAGATGAGGGGAATTTAAGACTAAAGGTGCAAAAACTGTCAAAAACATGCACCTATCTAGTCTCTAAGGTTAGTCACCTTGAATCTCAGGTGACTACCCTGCAAAACAGGGTCAATGATTAGCAACTTAAGATATCTTATCTCAGGGAAAAACTAGCTGGGAGACCTTTAATGAGAGCTCAACCAGGAACACAAGAACCTGTAGATGAGATTGACCTAACTCCTAGCTCACCTATGCAAGAGGGTGATGCTACCAAAAACGGGGAGAAAGTCATTGCAATCACAAAACCTGGGAGTTCTTCAGGGAGTATGGACATTAAGGACTCACCATCCTCACTTGCAATTGTGCATACTCAGCAACTTCCTCAAGTTCACATTAATGTGGACTCTCTAGACTCTTTCATTCAAAGTCTCTTTGAGGAAGGTATTCTAGGGGCTATGTCCTCCCCATCTCAAGGAACTTCAAACTACATCATTGGGTGGAGGTATGATGCTGATAAAAGAGCCCTCATTCTTCAAAGAGTTCAAGGGCAGCAAGAGGTATTCAACTTTCAGACCTTGAACTACTATGAAGGTCTTGACCTAGTCAATATGGCACTTATCAACCCAAGTCAATCTAGACAAGCTGACAAGCTGGTACAAAGGACTCAAGACAGAATTACTGAAGAGTTCAGCCTAAGAAAGAGACAAAGGCAATTAGGTAATGTCATTGGTCAACTGGATGTTGAGGCAGACCCTGAGATTAGCTTCAAAGGGAAAACCTTGAATGAAAGCCCAGTGATAGAGCCTGAGCGCCCTGTCACACCAACAACTACTTCAGCAATTCATTCCCTCAGTGAAACACGTGCTGGTGAAGGTGTATCACAGCCTCTCTCTGGCCAGAGCTTGGATGCTACACCAAGCAATGAAGGCCAAAGCTCTCTCCACCCTGTGTCACAAAGGTCTGTGGGTAACAAAGGGAAAAGGATTCTAACTCCTGAGGAGATTGAGGAGGAGGAGAAAGAGAGAAAGAGAAAGCTAAGGGGAGAAAGTTCCTCTGGGTCTTCAGGCTTCATGCAAGCTGCAATCAGTGCTGCTCCCAGACCAATCACTCAAGATGATGAGTTGAGGGCAGTCAGGATTACTTACCTGCAGACCAGTAACTATACTATTGATGAGATTATATCTCTCCCCTTAGAGTAACTCAATGAACTGGCTGACATGGAAGTGTTAAGAGAGATGAAGGAAGCAGAGGATGCAAGGTTGCTCCTCCAAATCAAAGAAGAGAAGAGACAGAAAAGACTGTACAAGCATGTTCCTACTCTCTCCCCAGTTCAAGAAATCCCTGTGCAAGAGACTGTGGCAGCTTCACAAGAACCTCAGGTAGACAAAGAAACAGATAGGCAAAATATGAACAACTACCTGAGTGCCACATGTCTCTACCAGGCATCTGCACTTCTTACCTTGTCCTTTGAATACATTGAGTTTGAGTATCTCAAATAGCTTGAACTTCAAGTGCTCAAAGAACAAAAGGAAACAAAGAGAAAGATGAGGGAAGAGGCTGCAAAGTCAAGAGCCATCATCCAAAAGAGTATGAAGAAGTCTGCTGACAGAGAAAGGATGATAGGCTTCTTAAAGCTGTATGGAATCTCCGAAAGGAGACTTGGCCCTATGTCTCTATCTACATAGGATGAGCACATTAGGGTAATCAAGCAGAAGATAAAAAGTGGAGAGCTCATTTACTTACACTCCTCTCCAAGTCAAGCTCCTCCAGAAGTGGAGGTTAAGGTTGAAAAACCTGAGACAACACAACCTGGACCTGCTGCTAAGTCTCAGCAAGCTTCATCTTCTGATCCACTGCAGGGTCAAACTCCCTATCCTTCTGAACCTGTGAGGGATGAACACCCAACTGAGCAAGACAAGACTAATTAACAAGGTGCTGCAAGCCAGTCTTCTTCGTTAAAGTCTTCAAAAAGGAGGAAGAGGATGGCTTCTAAAACAAAGTCAAAGAAGAAGAAGAAATCTGAATCATCCACCTCCAAGCCTTAGGGTGAATCAGATCAACCTAAGGAAGTGCATGAAGAGGTAGCCCCATCAACTCCAATTCAAGTGGCTCCTCTTACGTTTGAGAGACCCATCATATCCTGTACCTTCACAACTAATCCAGAGAGATGGCATGTGATCAGAGATCAAGGTGTTAAAGATGTCTACACATGGCAAGACCTTATTCAACCTACCTCTACATGATCTCTTTGAAATGAGAAGATACTATGAGAGTCTAAGTGATCCTGACCATCTAATGAAGAATGGCATGGTTATTATTATAATGAATATTGTCAATAGCTGAAGATCTTCAAATGTTTTGGTAGCATCAGCCTGGAGAAGTTTGAAATGATTCCTATAAGTGTAATGCAGCCAAAACATCCAAAATCACTCTACATGCATGCACTGAAGTACATAAGTAAAAATGCTTCAGAAGTTTTACACCATGCACTAGAAAATATTTTAAGTGTAAAATCTTCCAAAGCCAAGACCAACATCTTCTGAAGCCGAAACTGAAGGCTTCCGAAGCTTCAAAGACAAAGTCTTCTGAAGCCAAAGAGTGAAGACAGATTTCTTCCGAAGACTTTTATGAACATGCTTTTATCTGATGTACTTTACCATAAAGCTGTACCACCTTTCCCCTGCAACTCTATTCAGTCACCAACTTACATGAGTTGGTGAAAAGGTCCATCCTTTTTGTAATATATTAGGATGTGAGCTATGGCATGTCATAGTCACTAGTCAAACGGCAATGTGCCTTTTGACTCTACATTTGATTTTGTAGTTATCTAGTCTTATGTATCAAGCTGGCCTTCAAAGTATGGCCGGCTCTAGGATGTAGTATAAAGTATCTCAAGTACTTGTAACTTTCTATCTACGCGTTATAACATTTGTAAAAGAACTTGAGAAGCAATATACAGAATTCTTGAAAACCATACACTTGTGTTGTTTGCTATCTTGTTCTGTCTCACATATTTTACTTGTGTTCTTAGCATCTTTCATATAAGTTACAAGTTCCCTATTTGATCTGTTAAGTGTTCTAAGAGAACTCTCTTTATTGTGTTGTTTTGTTGTAAGTGCATACCCTTAAACGGTCCTGCATTTGGTATCAGAGCTTTCCAAGCTCTTGATATAAGATCTCACCATCTTAATATCCCTCACACACACAAAATACTTAACAACTCAAATGGCAGCTATTACTAAAGCTGATATGAAAACTGGAACTATGACAAAGTCTCCACTGATCACTCCTGAAGACTTTGATACTTGGTGTTAAAGAATAGAAGGTTTTATCAAGTCTCAAGACTCCAGGATGTGGGACTCTGTTGTTCAAGGACCTTACATACCAAGCACCACTGCAACTAATGGTGGTGGTATGATTCCAAAGGGTGTGGCTGACTATTCTGAAGAAGACAGGAAACTAATTGAGATTGATCAGAAAGCCATGACAGCCCTTCAAACTGCTCGTCCAAACTCCATCTACAGAGGCTTCAAGAAGTGCAAAACTGTCAAGCAACTATGGAAGCACTAAAGCTTATGTATGAGAGGTCCAATGAAGCAAAGGAGAACAAGAAGGATCTCCTGAAGAAGCAGTTTGAAAACTTCACCTTCAAGGTAGGTGAAACCATGACTCAACAATACTTCAGGTATGGTGAGATTGTGGATACTCTAATGGATGTTGGAGTAACTCTTGAGAACAGGGACATTGTGAGGAAGTTCATGTCCTCTCATCCTTGAAAATGTACACATTATTGTGTTGTTATCAAGAAGATTGAGAACCTTAAGACTTTCATTCTTACAGAGTTGTATGGTATTCTTAGTGGATACCATATGGAGATGAACATGCAAAACTCATTTGGTAACTCCAGCAATCAACTGAGTTCAGCCCTCCATGTGGTTGAAAGGGAAAGCATTGAACCTCAACATCATCTTATATGCTACCCTGACAACTCACAAAAGGGTCCTTTCATCACCTTCCCGGAGACTCCAAGAGAAAGCTACACTCAAGGAAGTCCATTCCAAGAGACAAGTTCTTCTCATGATTTTTCTCTGCTGATGAGAGCACATGAAACTTTCTCTTCACCCTTAAAGACCTGAACTGTATTCATCCAAATGGTTTGGAATACATGGAGATAGTCCAGCAGATGGCTCTTCTGACTCACAGAGCCAATAAGTTCTACAAGAGGACAGGGAGGAAGTTTCCAAGCAATACAGCCAGTGGAAAGTTTGGGCTGGATAAAAGCAAAGTAAAGTGTTACAATTATACCCAGATGGGAGACTTTGCAAGGGAGTGTAAGGCACCAAGGACAAATAGTGGCCGAACACAAGCCAGACCAAACTATACTGATAGAGCTCCCCAGAATGAGAAGCCAAAGCAACAAGCTGCAGTTGCTATTAAAGAAGGAGGCTTTGACTTAAGCTTTCAGGTGGAAGATGCTTCTCCAAACCAAGCACTCATGGCAGACCACGATGAAGCCAAGGTATTGGAACATCTTTGTACTCTTGAATGTATTGCTAAAGTAAATAGATACAGGTCCTCTAACTTAGAAATGAGATCTGATCTTGAGTCCTTAAATATCTTAAAAGCTGATTTTAAAAGAACTGAAAATGATTATAAACTATAGATAGAGGACTTAGAGAAAACCATTTCAACCTTTAAACATGAGCACGCCAACTACAGGTTTCAAATCAAAGACCTTATAACTAAGTTGACTGAATGCTAGGCTGAGCTTGTGATCAGCAAAGCCAGGGAAGAAAAATGTGTTCTTGAAGAAGAGTCCTTCAAGAACATAATATCCTCATCCTTGCATGAAAAAGTTTGTTATCAAAATAAGCAGGGACTGGGATCTAGTGAGATAGCTCCTCCACACACAATCTTGTCTGTAAGATCTCCTAGGTGTGGAACTTGTAAATATGAGCTTCCCCTTATAGATCCCTTGACTAAAGATGATGAAGAGGAGATGGTGAAGAATGGCTTTGAGAAGATTGGAGAAGAGCATTCTAAGAAGTGTCACCATCCCTCTGAGGTGAGTAAAGCTTTTGGGATGACCAAGTCCGAGAGAAAGAACTTGATCAGGAAAGCCAAGAGAAAGTCCAAGAAGGCTCAAGAGATCAAGGCCACCTTCAACTCTGCAAAGAAACAAGTCTTCATCTCTGCAAGAGTTGAAGTGGTTAAGGCTGAAGACACAAACTTGAACTCCAACAACAAGAGTTCTAATTCATGTGCAAATCATCCTATCATATAAATGTACCCAACGGTTCACCCACTTTCACTCTCTTCTACATCTGCAAATACTTCTTACCTAAATTCACCTAAAACCCCCTTTGTTCTTATCTTCCTTCACCTTTAAGCTTTCTCAAATGGCCAACCTCAACTGTAGAAACAATCCTGATTTCTCCATGCAACTCCACAGGCAGCACAATCAGGTTGCTCTGTTGGACTCTGAGAAAGACTCTAGTTTCTCAGAGGTCTGCCGTTTTCTTGCTCTTTCTAATTACTTCACCTCCCTTACCATTGATCCTCTTCTCTATGAGAATCGGTTTTTGGAATTTTGGAAGACCTGTCAACAGGCCATTATGGATGGGGAGAAGGCACTGTCTGCCACAGTACAGGGAAGGACAATCTTCATCACTCCAGCCATCATCAACACACCCCTTTAGTTGGATGATGTAGAAGGTGAATTGTCCTTCCCCAAAGAAGCTATAAATCATTCCTTTGAGCAGATGGGCTATGAAGAAGATTTCTCTATAAAAATTTTTAGGAAAGGGAATGTCTCCTCCCAGTGGAAGTACATGCTTCATGTGGTCATCCCCAGCTTATCCAACAAGCATAAAGGATGAGACCAAATTCCTAAAGATCTCTCTTTCGTAGTACATGGAATTGTTTAGGGGGTCAAGTTCAGGTACTCACAGTTTGTGTATACCATTTTACGTGCTAACTTAGACTCCTTAGAGTATTACATGTTCCCTAGATATGTTCAACATATTCTTAACTGTGAACTGGGCTCACAGTTGAGGGGAACAGGAAATATTCTTAAATTGGGACTGATGAAGACCGACATCTTTAAGACTATGAAAAACCAACTGTCGGCTTCTCTGGGGTAAAAATAGCCCTTGTCCCAAAATTGTTAGAGCTCATTGTTCAAGGTGACAACCTAGCAGCACAAGCTAGTGTTGAACCCACACCTTCTACTTTTCAACTACCTAACCAGCCATAAATACTCCTCACCTACCAAAGAAAATCCAACCAAACCCCTGTTCAAGCTATTGAGCTTGTGCAGGCCCCCATATCATCACCCTTACAGGAGGAAGTGGACACTGGAGCTCCCACTTCTTCTGAGGAGCAAACCACTCCCATATCATCAAGAATAAGTGCTAAAATTCCTCATGCTCAGCCTGATGAGCTCATTAGCCTATCAGCCTTAAGCCTTCACTCAGAGTCTCAACACTCTAGTGAACAATCTTCAGGGAACAGTTACCATCCCCAGCCTCTTGATCTAAACCAACCAATACCCCACCTAGAATTCTATGATAATGAAAAGATGTGATTCAGTGAGTACCATGAGTCTCTCTATTCCTCCCCAGTACTTCTGCCTCTCCCTTGTCTAGCCCATATCATTCACCTATCACCAAGGTGGATCTCCCTGAACCTGTTCAGGAGGTCTATAAGGAAGAGGCTCTCACTTCTATAAGTGATTACATCATTAGGACCTCAACCATGGCAACTCAACCCATTGACACTTCAACTGAAGTTGTCATTGAGCAAGGGAAATCCAGCAGTCAAGAATACTATGCTGGTGGTGAGAGAGAAGACTTTGGTCCAATTCTCTCATCCCCCCATGATTCTTCTGATGAAGATAAGGGAAACATGAGGCTAAAGGTGCAAAAATTGTTCAAAATATGCACCTACTTAGTCTTTAAGATTAATCACTTGGAATCTCAGGTCACTGCCATACAAAACAGGGTCAATGATCAGCAACTTGAGATTTCTAATCTCAAAGAGAAACTAGTTGGGAGATCTTTATAAAGAGCTCATCCAGGAACACAAGAACCTGTGGATGTGATAGACCTAACTCCTAGCTCACCTATGCAAGTGGTGATGCTACCAAAAAAGGGGAGAATGTCTCAGCAATCACAGAACCTGGGAGTTCTTCACAGAGTATGGACATTAAGGACTCACCATCCTCACTTGCAGTTGTCCATACTCAGAAACCTCCTAAAGTTCACATTGAAGTGGACTCACTTATTCAGAGTTTATTCGAGGAAATTCCAAGGGCAATGTCATCTCCACCCCCAAGGAGCTTCAAATTACATTATAGGGTGGAGGTATGATGCTAATAGAAGAGCCCTCATATTTCAAAGAGTTCAAGAATGTAAGGCCCCGTTCCCGGGACGCTTACAGCTGACCATTCATCGCATATAAAACATATATTTACATTAACTTAAATAAATCATTGCAGCGGAAACCTTAAAACAAACATTTCATTTCATTATAAAAGCTTTTACAAAATAATACATTGTTATCGAATTACAAAATACTTGTTTCATTACATCACAAAAGCATTATAAAAAATGGATGCCATCCAAAATAACTAAGTAGCCGCCTCGTGCCATCCTCAGCAACATTTACCTGCCAACTGGAAAATGCATAAAAGTCAGCGTTGCTGAGTGAGTTCTAGTTTATAAAAACATTACATTACCTATCATTCATTCAATCATTTTCATTACTATCGCGCGTGATCACACATCATACATACATCACTGTAATAATTATTATCTTCATCATCGTTCGTTTCGTACATTTCGCACGTTTCGCGCATTTCGTACTTATCGCACTTTTCGTACATGTATTATCTTTCACTTCTATCTAGGTCCTGTCATGTACTTAAACCCCCTCTAGAGCACCAAGCAATTCATCTAGGGTTAAGCGACGAGGACCCCATATCGCACGTATGGAGTGGTCACTAGGACAGACTCCCCTGTGTGTGTGAACTCTTATGGGTTCGCCAAGATCGCACGCTGTATGACAGATAGTAATTAGAAAATCCCACGTATTGAAGCAGTCACCGAGACTGAACTCTTACTGTGTGAATGAACCCTTATAAGTTAGCAAAAATCGCACGTTGTAGACACACACAGCTGAGCTAACAACTCTCAATGAGTTATGAACCTCCTTTCATTTGCTTGCAAGGCTTTTCATTTGTTCATTATGTTCCACTTTCATCATCTTAAGTCTTTCACTTCGTTAAGATAATACTTTACGTTCATTAACAATATCACCCCATGTAAAGTCACATCATAATACGTAATAAGGAACATAAAAAACATATCATACACATCATACATAATCATACATCATTAATCACACACATCATTCAAGTCACATCATACTACATCCATCACATCATCTATGACCTCGAAAAGTTAACTTTCATTACCCCCGGGAACCTCCCAAGTCAAGGCTTGCATTTCACTTTTTCCCCAAAAATCAGAAAAATAATCTAAGTCTTAGGCGCATGGGCACTATGCAGGAGCATGGCCTTTCAGGCGCAGGGGGAACACTTAGGCGCATGGGAAATTTTCAGGCGCATGGGCACTATTGGGGCGCCTGGGCAACACTTAGTCATTTCTAGGCAATTCTAGGCGCATGGGCACTATGCAGGCGCATGATTGCCTAGGCGCATGGGCTTTCTAGGCGTCTGGACACTTAGCCAATTTCAGCCTAATTCTAGGCGCATGGATACTATTTGGGCGCATGGGATTTTGGGCGCATGGGACACTTATCCAGTTTCTAACCGTTGGGCGCATGGGCCTGTTTCAGGCGCATGGGCAGTCAACACTCACAACCAATCATCATAATTTGTCCCCATCATCAAACTAACATGCTCTAAACTTATATATTACATTCTAAGCATCAAAACATGAACATAACATCATCATAACTTCAAGAACACCCAAAATCATAACCTCACCCGCAACACATTCATACACATACATACGGGTGAAATACCCATTTAAACAAAAACATTCACACATGCATTTCCAACCCCAAAATCAATTAAAACATGTAAAAAGGGGTTCTAGAACTCACCTTAGCAGCTCTTTGGGTATGACTTCCTTCAAAACCCGCTTGCTACAAGTTCAACACCTAGAAACCCACTTGAAACACATACAAACATGCATAAGCACACACCCGAGGATAAAACCGGTAAAGAACATCTTAAACACATGAATTCTTACCTTGAATTCGACTTTTGCATAGGTTCTTCAAAACACCTGAGAGTTTCAGCTCTCTTTCTTTCTCTCTCTCAAAAATCCGAATAATACAAGGTGTGTTGGAGGTGATGGGTGACCATCACCTTTTACTCACCAACTTTTTGAAGATTTTGTCCTTTTTACACATTTTACCCTTCAACTTTGGTAAAATATCTTTTCTTTCGTTTTCTTCCCCTTATTCTTCTTTCCTTGGCTCTTATAAATAACCGGGTGTTACAAAGAGCAGCAAGAGATCTTCAACTTTTAGACCTTGAACTACTATGAAGGTCTTGATCTAGTCAACATGCCACTTGCTAACCCAAGTCAATCCAGGCAAGCTGACAGAATAGCTCAAAGAATTCAAGACAGGTTTGCTAAAGTGTTCAAAGCAAGGAGACAAATGCGAGCAGGCAATGTCATTGGTCAACTGGATGTTGAGGTGGACCCTAAGATTAGCTTCAAGGGAAAAACCTTGACTGAAGGCCCAGTGATAGAACCTGTGCGCACTGTCACAGAACCAACAACTTTAGCCTCCCAATTCCTCAGTGAAACACCTGCTGGTGAAGGTGTCTTACAGTCTCTCTCTGGCTAGAGTCTAGATGCTACACCAGGCAATGAAAGCCAAAGCTCTCTCCACCCTGAGTCATAAAGGTATGTGGGTGACAAAAGGAAAAGGATTATGACTCCTGAGGAGATTGAGGAAGAGAAGAGAGAGGGGAAGAGGAAGCCAAGAGGAGAAAGTCCCATTGGGTCCTCAACTTTCATGAAAGCTGCAATCAGGGCTGCTCTTAGACCAAACACTCAGAAGATGAGTTAAGAGCAGTCAGGATTAACTACTTGCAGACCATGAACTATGATATAGATGAGTTCATATCCCTCCCCTTAGAAGAATTAAATGAACTAGCAGACAAAGAGTTGTTTAAGGAGAGGAAGGAGATAGAGGATGTAGAGTTACTCCTCAAGATTAAGAAAGAAAGAAGGCAGAAAAGGTTGTACAAGCATGCTCCTACCCTCTCCCCAGTTCAAGAGAGTCTCGCAAGAGAGGCTGTGGCAACTCAACAACCTCAGGTAGACAAAGAAGTTGACAAACAAAATATGATCAACTACCTGAGTGCCACATGTCTCTATTAGGCAGTTGTACTTCTTTCCTTGTCATATGAGTATATTGAATTTGAGTACCTCAAGCAGCTTGAGCTACAAAAGCTGCTAAAAAGGAAGATGAGGGAAGAAGCAGCAAAGTCAAGAGTCATCATCCAAAAGAGTCAAAAGAAGTCTACTAATAGGCAGAGAATGATGAGCTTTTTAAAGCTATATGGATTCTTCGAGGAGGCTTGGTCTAGTGTCTCTATCCACCATGGATGAGCACATTAGGGTAATCAAGCAGAAGATAAAGAGGGAAGAGCTAGTTGACTTGCATTCTCCACCAAGTCAAGCTCCTCCAGAAGTGGAGGTTAAGGTTGAACACTTTGAGACAACACAACCTGGACCTCCTGCTGAACCTCAGTGAGCTTCATCTTTTGATCCACAACAGGGTCCAACTCCCTCTCCTTCTGAACCTATGAGGGAAGAGGACCCAACTGAGAAAGATAAGACATAACAACCTGGTGCTAAAGGCTAGTCTTCTCAATCAAAGTTTCCAAAGAGGAAGAAAAGGATGGCTGTTAGATCTACATCAAAGAAGAAGAAGAAGAAATCTAAGGCATCCACCTCCAACCCTCAGGATAAGTCAGATCATCCTGAGGAAGTGCATGAAGAGGCTGCTCAACCAACTACAATAAAAGTAGAGCCTCTTGCATCAGGAAGACCCATCTTGTCTTGGACCTTTGCTGCTAATCCAGACAGATGGTATGTCACAAGAGATCAAGGTGGTCAAGATGTCTACTTCTAGCAAGACATGCTTAGCTTACCTCTACATGATCTTAAACACATGAATTCTTACCTTGAATTCGACTTTTGCACAGGTTCTTCAAAACACCCGAGAGTTTCAGCTCTCTTTCTTTCTCTCTCTCAAAAATCCGAATGATACAAGGTGTGTTGGAGGTGATGGGCGGCCATCACCTTTTACTCACCAACTTTTCCAACTTTTTGAAGATTTTGTCCTTTTTACACATTTTACCCTTCAACTTGAGTAAAATATCTTTTCTTTCTTTTTCTTCCCCTTATTCTTCTTTCCTTGGCTCTTATAAATAACTGGGTGTTACAAGTCCACCCCCCTTATATAAGTTTCGTCCCCGAAACCTGTTATTCCTCAAACAATCGTGGGTTATGCTGTCTCATCTCTTCTTCGGTCTCCCACGTAGACTCAGATCCCTTCATGTGCTTCCACTGTACACGCACAAGAGGAACCATTTTATTCCTTAAACTCTTCTCTTTACGATCAATGATCACAACTGGTTGCTCCACATAATTAAGCCGTTCATCTACCTCGATATCCTCCAGTGGTACGACCATATCTTCGTCTGCTAAACACTTTCTCAGATGAGATACATGGAATGTCGGATGGATTCCACTTAACTCATCTGGTAACTCCAATCTATAGGCCACCTCTCCTACTCGAGCATTGATTCGGAAAGGCCCTATGTATCTTGGGCTCAACTTGCCCCGCTTTCTGAACCGAATAATACCTTTCCAAGGTGAGACTTTCAACATAACTCTATCACCCACCTGGAACTCAATCGGTCTACGTCGTTTACCAGCATACGACTTTTGTCTATCTTTAGCTGCCTTCATGAAGGCCTTGATCCTTTCCAGCTTCTCAGTATTAGCCTCGACTACCTCGACGCTCCCTAACTCTTTATAACCAATATCACCCCAGCAAACAGGGGTTCTACATCTCCTACTGTATAGCATCTCATAAGGGGGCATACCAATGCTGGCATGATAACTGTTGTTATATGAGAACTCGGCTAATGGTAAGTGGTTATCCTAACTTCCTCCAAAATCAATGACACATGCCCGAAGCATATCTTCCAGCGTCTGAATCGTCCTTTCTGACTGACCATCCGTCTGAGGATGATAAGCCGTGCTAATATGTAACCTCGTCCCCATAGCATCGTGGAATTTCTTCCAAAATTTAGATGTAAACCGGGTGTCACGATCAGACACAATAGACACTGGCACACCATGACGAGTTACAATATCCTTGATGAACAGATCCGCTAATCTTTCAGAAGAATACGTCTAGCGAATCGGTAGGAAGTGAGCACTCTTTGTCAAACGATCAACTATCACCCATATGGCATCATACCCTTTCATGGTACGCAGTAGCTTTGTAATAAAATCCATGGTGATGTGCTCCCACTTCCACTCCGGTATATCCAACGGTTGGATCTTCCCATACGGCTTTTGATGCTTTGCCTTCACTTGTAAACAAGTAAGGCATTTACTCACGTATTCCACCATATCACGCTTCATACCCGGCCACCAATAATCTTTCTTCATGTCTTGATACATCTTGGTAGCACCGGGATGAATAGAGTACCGAGTCTTATGAGCTTCATCCATAATCTTCACACTTAGATCCCCAAAACGAGAAATCCACATCCGCCCGAATCGGGTTCTAACACCGAGTGTGTTTTCACCCAACTTCATAACTAGACCTCTCATTCTTTCGGAGTTAAGATGATCTTCTTTCAATGCCTCATCCTGAAACTCCTTAACTTGCTTCATCACATCCGAGGTCATGATCAACTGGTAAGCTTTCACCCGAATCGGCTCGGGTCTCTCTTTTCGGCTAAGGGCACCCGCCACCACGTTGGCTTTGCCCGGATGGTAATGGATCTCTCAATCATAGTCCTTTATGAGCTCCAACCATCTCCTTTGCCTCATGTTCAAATCTTTCTACTCGAAGAAGTACTTCAAGCTCTTGTGGTCAGTGAATATAGTGCACTTCGTCCCATACAGGTAGTGCCTCCAAATCTTTAACGCAAAGACCACGGATGCTAGCTCCAAGTCATGAGTAGAATAATTGACCTCATGAACTTTTAACAATCGGGATGCGTAGGCTATAACTTTTCCTCTCCGCATCAACACACATCCCAACCCCGAGTAAGAAGCATCTGAATAGACCACCAAATCCTCACTTCCCTCGGGTAACGACAAGACAGGAGCTTGAGTCAACCTCGCCTTTAACTCCTCAAACGCCTTCTTTTGTGCTTGACCCCATACAAACTTTACATCCTTACAGGTCAACTTAGTCAACGGAGAAGCTATCTTGGAGAAGTCTTGAATGAATCTTCGGTAATATCCCGCCAAACCCAAGAAACTACGAATCTCGGATGGCATCGTTGGAGACTTCTATTGCATACCGCCTCCACCTTTGCCGGGTCCACCAAAATCCCTTCGGGATTCACAACATGACCCAATAACTGAACCTCGCGTAGTCAGAATGCGCACTTGGAGAACTTAGCATACAACTTCTCCCTTCTCAACTTTTCCAACACCTCTCGAATGTGATCGGCGTGCTCATTCTCGCTCCTCGAATAGATCAGGATATCATCAATAAACACAATCACTGATTCATCCAACATTGGCCGACACACCCGATTCATCAAGTCCATAAAAGCAGCTGGCGCGTTGGTCAAACCAAATGACATAACGAGAAACTCGTAATGACCATAACGCGTGCGAAAAGCTGTTTTAAGGATATCCTGCTCTTTCATTTTCAGCTGATGGTAACCAGATCGAAGATCTATCCTTGAGAACCAACTGGCACCTTGGAGCTGATCAAACAAGTCATCAATCCTCGGTAATGGATACCGATTCTTCACCGTCAACTTGTTCAATTCACGGTAGTCAATGCACATCCTCATACTACCGTCCTACTTCTTTACGAATAAGACTGGAGCACCCCAAGGAGAGATACTCGGTCTAATGAACCCCTTATCAAGCAACTCCTGTAGTTGCTCCATCAGCTCCTTCATCTCAGTCGGAGCAAACCGATACGTGCCTTAGCAACTGGTTGGGCACCCGGTATCAAGTCAATTTGAAACTCGATCTCACGGTCTGGTGGCACACCTGATATGTTTTCTGTAAACACATCCGGAAAGTCACACACAACCGGTACATCGGACAGTTGTGGTGTTGGCGTATCTACATCCTTTACGTAAGCCAAGTAGGCACCACATCCACGCCTCATGCACTTTCCCGCCACCGCCATCGAAATCACTTTCAGAATCGTCGTGACCCGATCACCGTAAACCGTCACCGAACTCCCGGCAGGCGCTGTCAACTGAATCATCTTCTTGCGACACACAATGTTCGCCTCGTAGTCCGCCAACCAATCCATTCCTAGAACTACATCGAACCCGCCCAAGGTCATCACGAATGGTCTAACAGGAAATTTGTGACCTTCTAATTCTACGTCACAACCTTCTATCACCTCAGAAATCCTTGTAGACTTACCTATGGCAGTTTCTACATCGAAGGGCTTATCTATACTCCTACAACTAACAGGAAGTTTAGCACAAAAAGCAGCATAAATAAAACTTTTACTAGCACCGGAATCAAATAACACAGAAGCAAGAGTTTGGTTTACTAGAAACGTACCTGACACAACACCGGGGTCCGTCCTAGCCTCCTCTCGTGTCATCGTGAATGCTTTGGCACTCGCCCTCTGCCCTTCTCCTCCAGCCTTCTTCACTCCCGAACCCTCAGCCCTCGGCTTCTTGTAGTCCCTACTCATGTGACCACTTTCCCCACAGTTGTAACACCTCATAACCCCACAATCTCTAGTCATATGACCAGGCTTCCCACACTTGAAGCAAATGTTTGATCCCCATTTGCACTCCCCCGAATGCTCCTTCCCGCATTTAACACATCTCTTCGATCCTGCACCAGATGTGATCACACGCCGGTCACCTACCTTTGCAGCTTTGTTGTTTGGGGCAGTCCCGCCACGCCCAAACCTCTTCCCGTTCCAGTTCCGATCACCACCACCTTTCTTGCTGTCTTTAGCCACCACCACCTCCCGCTCATCATACAATCTCCCCGCCAGGTCAACCGCGGACCTGAACGTGCTTGGCCGGGCAGCAATCATGTGCCTGCGGATGTCCGCCGGAAAACCTTGAAAATACCTCTTGATTTTCCGTGGCAGGGGTGTCACCTGATCCGGCACTAGCCATGCCATCTCGTTAAACTTGGTGGTGTATTGCTGATGTGTCATGGTTCCCGCCTCCAGCTGCAGGAACTCTCTTTCCACCTTGTTCATCTCTCGATGAGGGCAGAACTCCTCGATCACCAACTTCTTCAGCTCTGGCCACCTCATCCTCCCAATTGCCCGACTACCCTCGGCTTGGAAAATATTGTCCCACCAGCACAGAGCCGAGTCCACAAATGAATGAGTGGCAAACTTCACCTTCTGATCCTCCCGACACTCGCTGATATCCAGAACAGCCTCCATCTCTCTCACCCATCGGTGAGCAGCAGCAGCAGTGCCATTACCATCGAAGGTTGGGGGCTTGCATCTTTGAAATGCCCCATAGTTACAGCCTCGCTTTGCCTCAGTCACAACCTCTTCCTCCT
Source organism: Flaveria ramosissima (assembly GCA_025215565.1). NCBI lineage: Eukaryota > Viridiplantae > Streptophyta > Magnoliopsida > Asterales > Asteraceae > Flaveria > Flaveria ramosissima. The sequence goes on along the minus strand of CM046029.1, from coordinate 58,807,676 downwards.
CCTCATCATCAAAGACAACCATCTTAGTCTTGGGTTGTTCTCCCTCCTCTGCAGGCCTTCTTCTTTCCTTCCTCTCTCCTTCCCCAACAGCTTTGATCACTTCGATCACCACAGATGGTAAGATCGTCTGCATGACCTGATGCACCTCCTCCACAACAGCCTCCTTCACTAAGGCTCTTAGGTTAGCACTCTCATCCCCATCCTCCGGATGAGGGGTCTCAAGTTCTTCATGAACCACTTCTTCAGCTCTAGGCCTTCCTCTCGTGGCCCGTGGTCCAACACCACGCCCACCACGACCTCCACTGCATGAAGACTTTGACGATCTACCACCGGCCATCCTCTAAACACACTATAAGATTCAAATACTAACACGGTCATTCAAGGGAATAGCTCAGTTTATGTCAAGTATGGTAAGTCCCTAATTACAGTGGCCAGTTGTGATTAGCCACTTACTTTACTCTTCATACCCCAAGTATTTCCTATCCTGACAACATCAGTATCTAAATCTACTAAAGGCACAGAGATCAAATAACATGCGCCATAATGCCGGTTATCATAAAAGAAAATACCTGATGGCACGTAGCTACTCGTGCTGGCATCCCTTCCCTTAGTCCCATTCTCAGTTTAAGTTAGGTTTCTTCTAAAACAAATTACCCGTTTCACTTAAACTTTGGCTCTAATACCAACTTGTAAGGCCCCGTTCCCGGGATGCTTACAGCTGGCCATTCATCGCACATAAAACATATATTTACATTAACTCAAATAAATCATTGCAGTGGAAACCTTAAAACAAACATTTCATTTCATTATAAAAGCTTTTGCAAAATAATACATCGTTATCAAATTACAAAATACTTGTTGCATTACATCACAAAAGCATTATAAAAAATGGATGCCATCCAAAATAAGCCAAGTAGCCACCTCGTGCCATCCTCAGCAACATTTACCTGCCAACTGGAAAATGTATAAAAGTCAGCGTTGCTGAGTGAGTTTTAGTTTTATAAAAACATTACATTACCTATCATTCATTAAAGCATTTTCATTACTATCGCGCGTGATCACACATCATACGTACATCAAGGTAATAATTATTATCTTCATCATCGTTTATTTCTTACATTTCGCACGTTTCGCACATTTCGTACTTATCGCACTTTTCGTACATTTATTATCTTTCACTTCTATCTAGGTCCTGTCATGTACTTAACCCCCCTCTAGAGCACCAAGCAATTCATCTAGGGTTAAGCGACGAGGACCCCATATCACACGTATGGAGTGATCACTAGGACAGACTCCTCTTGTGTGTGGAACTCTTATGGGTTCGCCAAGATCGCACGCTGTATGACACACGGTAATTAGGAAATCGCACGTATTGGAGCAGTCATCAAGACTGAGCTCTTACTGTGTGAATGAACCCTTATAAGTTAGCAAAAATCGCACGGTGTAGACATACACGGTTGAGCTAACAACTCTCCATGAGTTGTGAACCTCCTTTCATTTGCTTGAAAGGCTTTTCATTCGTTCATTATGTTCCACTTTCATTATCTTAAGTCTTTCACTTTGTTAAGATAATACTTTATGTTCATTAACAATATCACCCCATGTAAAGTCATATCATAATACGTAATAAGGAACATAAGAAAACATATCATACACAACATACATAATGATACATCATCAATCACACACATCATTCAAGTCACATCATACTACATCCATCACATCATCTATGACCTCAAGAATTTAACTTTCATTACTCCCGGGAACCTCCTAAGTCAAAGCCTGCATTTCACTTTTTCCCCAAAAATCAGAAAAATAATCTAAGTCTTAGGCGCATGGGCAGTATGCAGGCGCATGGCCTTTCAGGCATAGGGGGAACACTTAGGCGCATGGGAAATTTTCAGGCGCATGGACAACACTTAGTCATTTCTGGGCAATTCTAGGCGCATGGGCACTATGCAGGCGCATGAGTGCCTAGGCGCATGGGCTTTCTAGGCGTCTGGACACTTAGCCAATTTCAACCTAATTTTAGGCGCATGGATACTATTTGGGCGCATGGAATTTTGGGCGCATGGGACACTTAGGCAGTTTCTAACCGTTGGGCGCATGGGCCTGTTTCGGGCGCATGGGCAGTCAACACTCACAACCAATCATCATAATTTGTCCCCATCATCAAACTAACATGCTCTAAACTTATATTTTACATTCTAAGCATCAAAACATGAACATAACATCATCATAACTTCAAGAACACCCAAAATCATAACCCCACCCGCAACACATTCATACACATACATACGGGTGAAATACCCATTTAAACAAAAACATTCACACATGCATTTCCAGCCTCAAAATAAGTTAAAACATGTAAGAAGGGGTTCTAGAACTCACCTTAGCAGCTCTTTAGGTATGACTTCCTTCAAAACCCGTTTGCTACAAGTTCAACACCTAGAAACCCACTTGAAACACATACCCGAACACATGCAAACATGCATAAGCACACACCCGAGGATAAAACCGGTTAAGAACATCTTAAACACATGAATTCTTACCTTGAATTCGACTTTTGCACAGGTTCTTCAAAACACCTGAGAGCTTCAGCTCTCTTTCTTTCTCTGTCTCAAAAATCCTGATGATACAAGGTGTGTTGGAGGTGATGGGCGGCCATCACCTTTTATTCACCAACTTTTCCAACTTTTTGAAGATTTTGTGCTTTTTACATATTTTACCCTTCAACTTGAGTAAAATATCTTTTCTTTGTTTTTCTTCCCCTTATTATTCTTTCCTTGGCTCTTATAAATAACCGGGTGTTACAAAGAGCAGCAAGAGATCTTCAACTTTCAGACCTTTAATTACTATAAAGGTCTTGATCTAGTCAACATACCACTTGCCAACCCAAGTCAATCCAGGAAAGCTGACAGAATGGCTCAAAGAATTTAAGACAGGTTTGCTAAAGTGTTCAAAGCAAGGAGACAAACGCGAGCAGGCAATGTCATTGGTCAACTGGATGTTGAGGTGGACCTTAAGATTAGCTTCAAGGGAAAAATCTTGACTGAAGGCTCAGTGATAGAACCTGTGAGCACTGTCACAGAACCAATAACTTTAGCATCCCAATTCCTCAGTGAAACACCTGCTGGTGAAGGTGTCTTACAGCCTCTCTCTAGCTAGAGTCTAGATGCTACACCAGGCAATAAAGGCCAAAGCTCTCTCCACCCTGAGTCACAAAGGTATATGGGTGACAAAAGGAAAAGGATTATGACTCCTGAGGAGATTGAGGAGGAGAAGAGAGATGGGAAGAGGAAGCCAAGAGGAGAAAGTTCCATTGGGTCCTCAGGTTTCATGAAAGCTGCAATCAGGGCTGCTCCCAGACCAAACACTCAGAAGATGAGTTAAGAGCAGTCAGGATTAACTACTTGCAGACCAGGAACTATGATATAGATGAGATCATCTCCCTCCCCTTAGAAGAATTGAATGAACTGACAGACAAAGAGTTGTTTAAGGAGAGGAAGGAGATAGAGGATGTAGAATTGCTCCTCAAGATTATGAAAGAAAGAAGGCAGAAAAGGCTGTACAAGCATGCTCCTACCCTCTCCCCAGTTCAAGAGAGTCTCGCAAGAGAGGCTGTGGCAACTCAACAACCTCAGGTAGACAAAGAAGTTGACAGACAAAATATGATCAACTACCTGAGTGCCACAGGTCTCTATCAGGCAGCTGTACTTCTTTCCTTGTCATATGAGTATATTGAATTTGAGTACCTCAAGCAGCTTGAGCTACAAAAGCTGCTAAAAAGGAAGATGAGGGAAGAAGCAGCAAAGTCAAGAGCCATCATCCAAAAGAGTCAAAAGAAGTCTGCTGATAGGCAGAGGATGATGAGCTTCTTAAAGCTATATGGATTCTCCGAGGAGGCTTGGTCTAGTGTCTTTATCCACCATGGATGAGCACATTAGGGTAATCAAGCAGAAGATAAAGAGGGAAGAGCTAGTTGACTTGCATTCTCCACCAAGTCAAGCTCCTCCAGAAGTGGAGGTTAAGGTTGAACACTTTGAGACAACACAACCTGGACCTCCTGCTGAACCTCAGTGAGCTTCATCTTTTGATCCACAACAGGGTCCAACTCCCTCTCCTTCTGAACCTATGAGGGAAGAGGACCCAACTGAGAAAGACAAGACAGAACAACCTGGTGCTGAAGGCTAGTCTTCTCAATCAAAGTTTCCAAAGAGGAAGAAAAGGATGGCTGTTAGATCTACATCAAAGAAGAAGAAGAAGAAATCTAAGGCATCCACCTCCAACCCTCAGGATAAGTCAGATCATCCTGAGGAAGTGCATGAAGAGGCTGCTCAACCAACTACAATAAAAGTAGAGCCTCTTGCGTCAGGAAGACCCATCTTGTCTTGGACCTTTGCTGCTAATCCAGACAGATGGTATGTCACAAGAGATCAAGGTGGTCAAGATGTCTAGTTCTAGCAAGACATGCTTAGCTTACCTCTACATGATCTCTTTGACATGAGAAGGTATTTTGAGAGTCTGAGTGATCCTGACCCATTAATGAAGTAAGGAATGGTCATAATCATGATGAGGACTGTCAATATCTGAAGACACTACTCTGTATTGGTAGCATCAGCCTAGAGGGAGTTTGTAAGGCTTAATGAAAGGCTGATGCACCCAAAACAGACCAAGTCATTCCTGCATGCATGCACTCAATGCAGAGTAGAAGTTGCTTCAGAAGCTTGACACCCTGCATCAGAAATATTCTAAGTGTAAAATCTTCCGAAGCCAAGACCAATATCTTTCGAAGCCAAAAGTGAAGTCTTCTGAAGCTTCAAAGACAAAGTCTTCCGAAGCCAATAGAGTGAAGACAGATTTCTTTCGAAGACTTTGAAGAACATGCTTTCTCTGATGTACTTTACATAAAGCTGACCAACTTTCCGCTTTAACTCTAAAGACTCACAACTTATACAAGTTGGTGAATGGTCCATGCTTTTTGTAACTGTACATTGAGGTCTTGAATCTGTAACTTTCTACTTTTTATACTTTTATCCTTTTTGTAATATATTAGGATGTGAGCTATGGCATGTTATAGTCACTAGTCAAAAGGAAGATTTGCCTTTTGACTCTACATTGATTTTATTGTCTAGATCAAATGTATCCAGCTGGCCTTCTAAGTATGGCCGGCTCTAGGATGTAGTATAAAGTGTCTCAAGTCCTTGTAACTTATTTCTGATGCTTTGTAACACTTGTAATAGAACTTGAGAAGCAATATACTGCAATCTTGAAAACAAACATCTTTGTTGTTCTTAAGTTTCTGTCTCTTGTATACTTATGTTCATAGTATCATAACAAAATCCTGGTTCCCTATTTGATCTGTTAAGTATTCTAAACACTTTTCTCATTGTGAGACTAAATGTATTGGTCATCCCTTAAACGGTCCTGCATTATTTATATTGAACACAAACTGTTTAATCGATACATTCATGTTCCAACATACTTCTAATTGGTAAGCACACTTTCGATCAAAGACTTCAATAGAAATTGTACTTTTGATTACAACAAAGAAGACATAGATAAAATAAACCCAAATTACAAATGAATGCTTAAATACAAAAGCTTTAGGCATAACATAAGTGACACAAGTGATCTTATAGTTCAGTAGCACTGTGGGTTTCTCCTAAAAGGGGAAACCCAGGTTCAAATTTTATGGCTAGCATGTTTCTCCTGGTTGCAAGTCACGAGGTATTACGAGCTAGTTTGTTTCCTCTTAGAATGGTTGGTTTCATCCTTGTCAAACTATCAATGGACAGTTGAAATTTCGTCTCAGATATGAGCCATACCTAGGCTATAGGCCATGCTAATAAGCATGTTATTGTTATCGTTCAAAAAATGTAAAGTAACATTACATACATGTAATATCAAAATACATATTTTACGTTATTTAATAAGTTTTTATGAAATATTAATATTTTTTATTAAAAATTTATCCAAATTATTTATAAAAGTGTCCTAAATATCTGAAAATATCCGAAAGTTCTAATTAATGTTTATTATTTAATAACTTTTAAAAAAATTCGGATGATTCGGATATCCGAATATTCGAAAATCCTCGAAATACGAATCCAAATCAGAATTTTCAGATATTTTGGATTCAAATTTTCAAATATTTCGGGTTTGGTTTCGGATACAGATATTTTTGAACACCCCTACGCTCAACGACAATGAGAAGTCTCTAAAACCAGTGCCAATAAGAACATGCTAAATTAGTGTGTAAAGTAAGTTCTTGAGACGATTGTAAAGTGGCCTTAAAATAATCTTCGATTAGAACAAAGCATGAGTGAAATTGATTGATTAAATGCATAATATAAAACGCTAAAAATCAGTAACTAGGACAATGGGGTTGTTGTCGGGCTATGACATGTCACCATGAGGGGGTGTTTAGAATTTTGCTTATTCAAATAACTCATATTTATATTGTGTTTTTAGAAACCAAATAAGTAGTTAAGTGTTGGATAAAAGAAGTGTTTATGTTTATTTTATGGTGAAACAAGCCAGGTTGAAATTACTTACTTTAATCAAGCGATTATTAATAAAATAAGTTGTTTCATGATTACATGTGTTTGCTTATAATAAAATTGGAAAGTTTGAATGGTTTGATACACCAATACTTACCATCTGAAAGAGGGCAAGCAACTAGCCAACTAGTATGATATCCATGCTTATTGGATTATTTGTCAAATTTTAATTTTAAAACCAAAAGTAGTTAACATATAGGATTCTGAGTCCAATATCTACCCTGTTGAATACAGAGGGTTGAGATGGGCAAACCGGGTATTGGGTTATACCCGAAACTGGGTTGGGCCTAATCGGGTTTTTTTGTACCGATATTAGTGAACTCGGGTACGAACCCGGGTCAGGTTCACTTACTTAAAAACCCTACCCGTCATACCCGGGTAGGGTCGGCTCCGGAACCGGGTCCAATACCGTGTTTAGTTTTTTTCTTCTTCTTTGCTTTTCTTCTGTTTATGTTTAATATCGGGTTAATACCGGGTTCAACTCGGGTTTAAACCGGGTCGGGTTCGCTAAAAACTCAAAAACTAAAACCAGCTCCAACCTACAGGTTTAAACGGGTCCAACCCGGGTATGCCTTCCATCAGGTACTACCCGTACCCAGGTCCGGGTAGGTTACACCAGGTCGGGTCCGAACCCGGTTTTTATGCCCACCTCTAATAGAAGGACATAGAATAACCATATATTGGGGCCAATCGTCTAGCCTATAGCTCAACTTAGCTCTATCGCGTGATCCAACTCAACTATAAGTCTAATAGCACTTGTTGTAATCATACCTACTTATAAAACGCGACGTACTCTTTATTCTAATTTTTTTACTTTTTTTACTTTTTTCTTTTTCTGAATGGCAAATATGCGACACTGATTCATTCGTAGGATAGATTTTATCTAAATAGAGTCCACCTATATATTTCTCAGTCGGGACCGCACCTCCAATCCTCTTAAAAGGGAACTCATAGCTAAGAAACCTCTCTGCCTCAATCGTAAACTGTTAAATTTAGTCAATTCAATTTTCCATTATGCTGCTTGTTAGGGACCGTGAACGGATGAAGTACTAACTCATTCTGCGTTTATACCATATCAAATACTGCGGTATCCTATTTGATAGGCGATCCAATCAGTGAGAACGATAACCCAATCGATATAAGATTGAACTAAATGTTAAGAACGAGTAGGAATCGATTTGGAACGAACTATGAACTTGGACAGGCTGTTTGGGATGTTCTGTACGGCTAGGGTTTATGTGTATTCGCAATATCTCTTCAAGTGTTTTGTTTTTCCACGAATTAGGTGGTATTTATAGGTTAGGGTTTTTCATTCGCACGACCGAACCATTCGCATGGTTCAGTCGTGCGACTAAATCATGCGATTGAGTCATACGCATGACTGAAGGTTCAGTCGTGCGACTGAGTCAATCTTATATTTCAATCGTACGACTGATCCAGTCTCCTGGTTCAGTCGTGCGACTGGTCCATAAGCATGATGTATTCATGTGTATGGTCCATAAGTATGGTCCATTATCATAAATAATCACCCGACTAGGTTGAATATAATACTCAATAATTATCGACTTAGAATTGTGTACAACAACCTCAAACCTATATAAGAAGTTCATACATATAAATCAAAGATAAATAAACATCAAATCATATTTCATATTTCATTGAACCATTTCATTACATATGTGTAAGACATGAAAGACTTTTACATTTAAGCTCATAAACTAGGAACAACATGTATCTACAAGCTTGTTAGGGACCGTGCACGGACGGAGTACTAACTGATTCTGCGTTCATACCGGATCAAATAGTGTGGAATCCTATTTGATTGGCGATCCAATCAGTGAGAATGATAACCCGTTCGATATAATATTGATCTTAACGTAAAGAACGAGTAGGAATCGATCAGGAACGAACTATGAACTTGGATAGGCTGTTTGGGACTTTTTCGACGGGTAGGGTTTATGTGTATTCGCAATATCTCTTCAAGTGTTTTGTTTTTCCATGAATTAAGTGGTATGTATAGGTTAGGGTTTTTCATTCGCATGACTGAACCATTCGCATGGTGTTCAGTCGTGCGACTGAATCATGGTGTTCAGTCGTGCGACTGAATCATGCGATTGAGTCATACGTATGACAGAAGGTTCAGTCGTGCGACTGAGTCAATCTTATGTTTCTATCGTACGACTGATCCAGTCTCCTGGTTCAGTCGTGCGACTGGTCCATAAGCATGATGTATTCATGTGTATGGTCCATAAGTATGGTCCATTAGCATGAATAATCACCCGACTAGGTTGAACATAATATTCAATATCATGTGTGTCATAGAACAGTGGCCACTTGTATAATGTGTAGACATCTTCAACAGACAAGTTTGTAAGCCACATTGGGTCAAATACCCGGATAGTATCAATCTTTCCATCTCTGTTCAATACTATGACTGCTTCGCCCATCCTCCAGTCATAATACCACCATTTAAAGTGGGGAGTGAAGTCCTAAGGCATTTCACGTAAGGGAATCTTAGACATTGTGCGTAGGGGACTCCACTTCAGCACCACCTTCGGTCTTCCAGATATGGGATCCACTTCAGACTTATGAATAAACATCTTAGGTTGTTGAGGTCTGAAGTTTACCCACCTGGTGTGGTATTCCTTCTTTAATGCAGCCTCGAACCATCCTGACATCTTCCTAGGATTAGCATACAGAAGATCTAAACATGCCAGACGGTTGAGCTCAATACCAGGAAGAGTCTTCAGATCATGAGGATATCTGAAGTACTCGATTCCTTTCTCCCTCTTGACAACATAGACTTCCAAGTCTTCAAAATATGCCCACGCTATAATCTTGCCTGACACTTTCTGATGTCCTTTGACTATGTAGAGCTTTGTGTAGGCATTCTGCTTTGGCGGCACGCTTTGGGCTTTCATCTCTGCAAAACAAGCTGCCCATTCAGCTTTTTAAGTCGGCATTAGCGTCTGAAGCTTGGGCTTTACTTTTCTTCTTTTCCTTCTCTTTCTCTATCTCTTCTAACTTATCAAAAGTACCACTGCCAAACGTTTCACCCAAGTTGGGGATAATATGTCCTTCAGGGTCAGTGTACTCTAGATAGTGCTCAGCTGTAACATCTTCTATATCAATCTCATCTACATCATTCAGCTCATCATCACTCGCGACATCAACTTGTGGAGCATCTTTGACCAACTCGTCAGGATTTAGTCTAAACATTTCAGTGAGTTGTTCGTCCGTCAGATCATGAATAATCTCTCCCTCTTCCGGAGTGTAGCTCACAGATCTCCTGACTATCCCTTGCAAGTCAAGAATCATTGTAAGTTGAGTCTTAACTTGCTGAAAGGGTTCGAAATCATACTTGTCTGTCTGTTGAGCTTCATCTGTTTGATTAAACATTAAGCACATCACACAAGGGTCGTTATATAACACATTAAAACATAAACAAACATAAATGATCATTAATTACATTAATGTAATATATAATTCAAGTACAAAAGTTTTTTAAATACATAGACATCTAATAATTACTTTTGTCTTGCTCCGTCAATTCTTCAGCTGGAGGAGCTGAGAACGAGGCTCCTTGATCTTGGTTTCTTTTAATACGCCTCTCCTTAGCTTGAGGATTTGAGGCTGACGCAGGTGAATCACCTTCCTGATCATCATCATCCTCTTTATCTTTACCGCTCAATCCTCCTTCAACAACATCTTCCTCAGAATCATCTTAATCCTCATCATCATCATCATCATCACCATCATCATCATCATCACCATCATCACCATCCTTTATCTTCAATGGATCGCTCTTTGATCCCTTAAGCTTTAGGAGTATCTTCTTGTTCTTCTTCTCAAGCTCCTCTATCCTCTTGACCGACGCCATCACCAGCTCATTTTGACTAGTAAGCGCATGGTGAGCTTGGCCTAAAGCCCTCTCATACTGATCATTATTCTCAGTTAGCTGTGTAATCTGCTTTCCTTGGGCGTTGTTGACCGCTATCAGCTGGTTAATCTGATTTGCCCTCGTGTGATCTGTAGCTAACAGCTTTAGCACCAACCAGTTGTGGTTAGCCAGCTGTTCCTCTAACCCAACAGTGGGTAGAGTGGAGTCATGGGTCATTGGGGCTTGGGTGGATGTCCCGCTTGGTGGGTGGTGGTAGTGGTGGTAGATGTGGTGAATATGGGAGGTGGAATGTGAGTGGGATGTGGTGGAGTGGTTGTGGTAGTAGTGGTGGGAGGATTGATAGTGGTAGTGAGAGGAGTGGTGGTGGAAGTAGTAGCTGTGGTGGTGGTGGTGGTAGGTGATGTGGTAGTGGTGGTAGCTGTGACAGTGGTGGTGGCTGTGGCAGAAGATGTAATCAATGTAAACCTCGGCCTTTTACCCTTTTTGCCATGAGGGTCAGCCATTCTCTTCTTCCTGGAGCCCTTTGCTATATGCGATCCCCCTTGGCTGCTGGACTGGTCAAGGGTGTAAGTAGGATCAGTAACATCAGCATCAGCACCCCTCGACTCTGCCTAGTTTCCACCAACCGCCTCGATCCCTCTGTCTGTGGCCACAACTCGGCTTCCGACAGTCCTCACTAACGGCTCCTCATCCGACTCCTCATCATCATCGACCAAGAAGTCTTGGTGGAAGGCAGCACTTTCAGGTCCACTAGGTGCCTCACCACCTTGACCTTGATCATCGTCGTCGTCGTCTTCGTCTGTGGGTGCCATGATGGGCTCGACGTCGGAGTCACTGTCGTCGTGACGCCACTTCTTGCGAGATGGCGCCACGTACTCCGTGTTGGCCAAGTGGCCGAACAGTCTCCTCAATGGGGGCTTTACTTGCTTCCCCCGGTAGACCTTCATCTGACCTAGTGTCGTATCATCCGTAATCTCCAAAGCAACTGCATCCTCCCTTTCTTTAGGCAGTGAAGGGAGTTTCTGATCAATGATCATCTGTAGAAATCTGGGGTACATGCAGAACCCCTCCTTCCCCTTTGCCTCTATGTTCTCGACCATATATGAGAATATCATCTGGGAGAAGCTGAACGGGTGGTTCAGCACCAGAGCAACATAAGCATTCTGGATTTGATCTGACATCTCGTCAAATCCTCCTCTCCTCGACGTAATGCACTTGATGATGACGTGGGCTAAGTACTTAAACTGGGGGCATAGTTTGCTTTTATTGAGCACACCTGCGTTGATGTCCCCAGTGTACTTCATCCGCAGAAAGCAGCCCCTAACTGTTAGAGGGTGTAGCTTGGTCGGGTGGTCACCGTCTTCACCTAGATCCAGGACTTGCCTAACATCGGCTGTAGTAATACTGATCTCCTGCCCGAAGATCGAGCTCCAGATGCTGTAGGGCTCAGTGGACCTATCAACAGTAGCCCCTTCCCAGAAGGTCTGCTGGAGTGATCTGTATGGAGTGCATGGTGTAGATATGGCCTTGAAGATCCTCGATCTCCTGAGAAAGGTGATGATCCCCGCAAACTCATAAGCATTCTGAGTGGTAGCATCTAAATGAGCACAGATGTTGTGCTTGGGGCTCATGGACCATCTATCAGCCATGTTGCTGCAACATAAGAAACATATACGTTAGATTTGTGCATAACAGAAAATAGTAGGAACTTAAACTGTTTTGATCAAACTGGCTCAGTCGTGCGTCTGAGCCATACGACTGAGTTCAGTCGTGCGATTGAGCATGCGACTGAGTTCAGTCGTGCGATTGAGCCTGCGACTGAGTTCAGTTGTGTGCTATGCCATGCGGTTGAATTAGTCGTGGAATGAACCCATGCGCATGATTCATACGTGCGATTGAATCGTGCATATGGCTCAATCGTGCGACTGAAGTTCATTAGCATGTCCATTCGCATCCTACATTGTTGAACACTCTAACCTTGAATCTTGGTCAAAACTTGATGTTAGATGTCGTGTTTATAATCATTATGTTCGCAGGAACTCTAAATATCACTTAATGTCCTTTATTTCAACGATTATGTCCATTTAAGTGGTCTATTTGAAGAGTTTTACGGATTTCTTGATTTCAGTCGATTAAGTCAGTTAGGGTTTGATTACACAGGACATTTAGATCGATTTCAGTCTCACAATACCTGTAGATGAAAGAGAAATCGGTTAGGATCACAATCCGCAAGTAATCAAGGTCAAACAAAATTTGGGCAGTGTGTGTGTGAGTGTGTGCGATTTCAAAGAACCTGAAGGGTGGTAAGGGTTACGACCGACTGACCCCCTTATTTATACCATGCTAAATATTCAGTCGTGCGACTGGACCCATAGGCATGCTTTATTCGTGTGACTGGGTTTCAGTCGTGCGACTGGCTCATACTCCTTCATCCATTCATACGATTGGTTCATTCTGGTGATCCAATCGTATGGATGTTCCATACTCATGGTCCAATCGTATGATTGCCCTATACTCATGGTCCAATCGTGCGATTAGCTCATACTTATGGTGCAATCGTGCGATTGGCTCATACTTATGAGTTTGACCTCATACACATTTACACAATTAAAGTGTTACCTTTTGATATAACATTATGAACAATGATCATCTCAGACATGACCTTTTAATTTGACACACATTTGATCACCTCAGACGTGATCCTTTTAATTTAAAACCATTTGATCAACTTAGACATGATCCTTTTAATTTGAAAACCTTTGATCACCTCAGACGTGATCCTTTTAATTTGAAACTGATTGGTCACTTCAGACGTGACCTCTTTTAGTGAGTGATTCACAGAATTCATCTAGTTGTATAGTCTGACATCTACACTACAAAAGACTAGAAAATAGAAAACAACTTTGAAATTTAAAGGAAAAACAAGACATCTTTTTGGTTTTTTTTTTCATTAGAGATGGATTGAAATCTTTTAGAAAACCTTCTAGCAGATTTTCTTCCTGAACAGAACAGCTTCAAGTTAATTTGATCATTTCTGGAACAATTCATTATGGAATCATACAGGTATATCAGAATCATTTGTGATATTTTAATAAAACATTTTGATGCTAGATTCTTGTTTTGACTGAGAGTCAATAGCAATTTTAGGAAATCATACTAGAGCTATAATATGCACACAATGATTTTGACTGTCAAGAATTGCAGTCACGATGATTGTCAGTATATTTATCCTCTTAAATCCATACACAGATTATTTTTTACTCATATTGGTGATAAGTTAGGTTATATTATTCCAACAAGCATTTATGGATCCCACACTTATATGGTAATCAACATTCCTCAAGATATTTTTGAGCGGTCTACGGGTATTTGACAAGAAGAAACTATTCTAAGAGCTTTCAAAGAGATACCAAGCCTCAGGTCAGTGCCATCGCACAGCAGAGAGGCGCAAACAACAATGAATTCTAGAATATTTAGATTATGCTTATCCTCAGGTCAGTGCCATCGCATAGCAGAGAGGCACGCAACCTATCTTCTTGTGAGAGCATTTTTTTGCACGTAACGCACCAACAACATTAGTTATTAGCTTGATTGCGCTTAACAATTTTTTTCTTGTGCTTTGCTCATTTTTATGGTCATACGCACATATTTGTGGCGTTTATTTTGCTCGTCACCCCTTATTGGAAATACGTTGATTGTGTTAACCAGTGATAAGATGGGAACCCACAGCAAGTTGAACAATTTAGTTTGAATTTAAATCACCAATGAGGCCTACTCATCTATTGTGTTGAATCTACCGACACATCATACCATAGACTAGCAACCTCTAGGTCTACTTTCTCTATGTTACCTCATTAGCATACTAGTTTTACTATCATTTTTCTTTTTATTTTGCTTAGACTTCTCAGATTTATACTTTGAATTTTGCATCTTAATTATTTAAGTTCTTTTGAGGTCCCAAACCATTTGTTTCCTGTGTATTATCATTTTCCATAAGCGTTGAATCAGAATAACAGATTTGATTTCATTTCTTTTAGCTAAGCTGCCCTCCTCCCTCGTTTTTTTAAGTAATTAAATACTGCATGAATTAATTACTAAACTAACCTATTCTCCCCCTAAAATTCTAAAACCAAAAATCTTTTTGTGTTTTTGGATTTTAATAGACAGAAAAATAAAATAAATAAAAGAAAATAAAAAGAAACAAAAAAAACTTGTCGGACTACGCACTTTCTTCTTCTAGAATCACATCACTTTTCTTTTCACGCCATTAACCTCTAAAAGATATAAAAACCGCGGTTTATCAAATGCTTTTGTGTAGAGGTCGGCGCGTTGAAAATCCGTATTAATTTTAACAACATCGATTAATTGTTTTTCAAAACAGTCACGTATAAAGTGATATTTAATACCGGTGTGTTTAGTTTTAGGATGTTGGACCGGATTTTTGGTGACAGCAATAGTAGCAGAATTATCAACACAAATAGGGGTGTTAGAAAATTGCAAACCGTAGTCGCGCATTTGCTGTTGAATCCAAATGATTTGTGAACAGCAACTTGCAGCAGCAACATATTCAGCTTCACAAGTTGACAGAGCAACTGATGTCTGCTTCTTACACTGCCATGTGACTAACCGTCTACCAAAAAACTGACATCCCGCAGATGTTGACTTGTAATTCATCTTGCAACCACCATAGTCCAAGTCACTATATGCTGTAAGCTCAAAGTCATCATCATGAGGATACCACAACCCGAGTGTTGGTGTACCCTTCAGATAACGAAAGATCCGTTTAACTCCGATGAGATGATTCACTTTTGGTTTTGACTGATATCTGGAACAAAGACACGTTGCGTACATAATATCAGGACGAGAGGCTGTGAGGTACATTAAGGATCCGATCATTCCTCTGTACATTGTAGCATCAACCAGATCACCATTTTCGTCGGGTGCCACATCATGGTTAGTCCCAAGTGGAATTCCAGCAACTGAAGCATTCTCCATGTCGAACCGACTGAGGATGTCACCTACATATTTGGTTTGATGTAGGAAGATTCCTTTGGGTGTCTGATCTACCTGTACGCCAAGAAAGAACTTCATCTCCCCCATAGCACTCATCTCAAACTCTGCTTTCATTACAGATTCAAATTCTTTACATAATTATTCATTCTTGGAACCGAAGATTATGTCGTCAACATATATCTGTACTAGCAGTAAATCACCATCTTTTTCTTTGATGAATAACGTACAGTCAATAACTCCTCTGCAAAAACCATGTTTCACTAGATGAGTTGAGAGTTTCTCATACCAGGCTCTAGGGGCTTGATGGAGCCCGTAGAGAGCCTTGTCCAGTTTGTAAACTCTATCCCGATGATAAGGATCCTCGAATCCTTCGGGTTGACTGACGTAGACTGTCTCACGGATTTCACCATGAAGGAATGCACTTTTTACATCTAGTTGATAGACTTTAATCTTCATGTTGGATGCATAGGCTAGAAAGATACGGATGGCTTCCATCCGAGCCATAGGTGCAAACACTTCATTGTAGTAAATGCCTTTGACTTGTCTGAACCCTTGAACCACAAGCCTAGCCTTGTTTCTGATTATGACTCCTTGGTCGTCTTTCTTACACTTCAAGACCCATTTCGTGCCAATCACCTTAGCACCTATTGGTCTGTCCACAAGGGTCCATACTCCAAACTTCTTGAAGTGTAGGAGTTCTTCTTGCATTGCACTAACCCATCCATCATCGTTTAGGGCTTTACTCACATATTTTGGCTCAAATTGAGACACAAAACATCAATATGCACCATCGTGAAGATATCCTTCTTCCATGACTAAGGCATAATCAGCCAAGTATAACTGATTTCTTGTTTGTACTCCTGATCGAACATCTTCAATTATGTTGTCCAAGGGATGATAAACATTAATCCGGGATCCAGGAGTGGTGGGAACAACTACCTCATTATCCATATTGTGAAATCCAGGTTCAGTATCTGAAGCTGTTGGAGTATGAGGTTCCGAAGTGTCAAAGGCATCAGGATGTGATGCTTGTATACTTTCATTAGTGGGAACCTGTTTCTCCTGTTCCATATTTGCAGTCTCAACTGCTTCATCATCAGAAGAAGAATCACTTACTTCAAGCTCTCCCCCTGAAGGGCTAGAAGTATCACCTAATGGAGCCGTTAATGTTGAGTCTGGTAGTGGAGTGTTCAGAACATCGTACATCATCCTAGCAGAAAGCTCATCATCAGTGGGAGAAGGTGGTAGGTTGAAGGATTTAAAGAATCCCTCATAATCGAAGAAGAAGGAGGGTCCTTTTCCAGCAGGTGGTGGTGAATCTTTGAACATCAACGTTGCACCACACTTCTACCTGACCCGTTGAGTTGTTATAAACTCTCTTGTCTGGTATGCTGTATCCAAGAAAGATACCTTCTTCTGCCTTCTCACTAAATTTCCCTATCTGAGTTTTATTCAGCAGCATGCACGGTGCGCCAAACGGTTCTACATACTCCAGGTTGGGTTTACGTTGTTGGAGCAGCTCATAACATGTTTTCCCATGTTGTTTGACCACTAAGACTCGATTGAGCGTGTAACAAGCATTGGCCACTGCCTAATTCAAGAATTGAATAGCCAATTTCGAGTCGGCTAGCATTGTCCTGGCAGTCTCTATCAAGCTCCGATATTTCCTTTCAGCAACGCCATTCATCTATGGAGTGTAGGCAGATGTAAGTTGATGTACGATTCTTGTCTCTCTACAGTATGCCTCCATCCAATTGATAAAAGTATTCTTCATGCTCTCGAACCACTCAAGAAGACCAGTGGCTCCTTCCTTGCCACTAAAACTAGTGGACTTGCAAGAGCTAAAGTGCTTGAAAGTGCAAGTTTGGTTGTTGCGCCCTTGGTTAGCACTATTCTCTCCTAGACGATTTCCATTGTTGCTAGGGTTAGTCATTAAGGTGCTATTAAGTTCAGCAACCATGGTCGGGATGACAGCAGCCATTTGTCGGGCGATCATGGCGGCTAGCTTACGGTCGGAACTTCCACGCTTTCCATGATGACGAGACATGCTGGAATATGCAAAATGAGTTAGACACGAGAAAGAGAATAACAAGGATTATAATTCAACAAGGATAAGGCAAGAGTTGTAAGTCACATGGAATGGTTCCATTTGGTAACGCATTACCATTTGGAAACGTTGACACGTCAAGGTAAGTTGACCCAATCGCCTTAGAAATTTGTGTATGTTGACCATAGTTTATCACTCATCCCAGAAATCCCCAGGTAAGCATAACTAGTCCCGTAGGATTTATGCGATATGCTTGCCTTAGCCCGAGGGCCTTTTGCCAGGAAATCCAGAATACAGGTGTCTATGTGTCATATAAATTTCTTAGGTTCATGAAATCAAAACCTTGATGAGATTTACATAGATTAGACATAAGTCTAAAGATTTAAGTCTTAAGCATAAGTATACGATTCCACGTGTCGTCGAGAATAAGATTAAGAAGTTTCATTTGTCGGGGAGAGTCAAAGTGTCAAAGGTAAGTTTAGGGAGGCGAGTAACAAAGTTTAAACAATTACAAGGCAAACCTATGCTAAGGCATCAAGTTGCACATAAGTTTGGTATAGCATTATGTAACACGTAAACAATATATATATTTCCAAGAATATAAATATTATTCTATGAGGTTCATGCATAAGCTATAGTCTAGGTCACCATTTCTAATAACCTAAATCCCTATAGTTATGGGCTCTGATACCAATCTGTCACACCCCAACCTTGACGGCGGAAACATCAAGATGTGAGGGTTAAGATTGTTCACAGCCACATAACGCTATATTTAAATGTAAATATTAAAATTATAAGTTTCAAAAGGCATTACAAACATAAGTTTCAAAAGGCATTACAAACATAAGTCTCAAACATGAATTAAGTTCCAAACAAAACAAAACATTACATAAACATTTTATTTAATTAACTAGGTCCAAGTCCTAGTTTTATTGCTAGCTTCAAAAGACCACTTTAAACTTGGGGGTTACCTAAAACATGATAAAAATAAAAGGTCAACTATAAATAGTTGGTGAGTTTCCAATGTTTTCATACATAATATGATAAAGATACAAGTAGCAATTCATGTCATAGGTCATAAGGTAGTAAGATTATAGAACACATATCGTTACAACCAAACCTCGACTTGATTACAAGTATATAAGATTGGCTAAGTGTATTTGGTTCCCATGATGAACAAGCATACGTCATCAGGAGCCGGCAATACCTCGGCTTTAGCACCAAATAGGCTTGTCAGGCCCAAAGATCTAAGACGTCGCCAGGCTAGCAATAGTTAATGATTGTAAACAAACTATGTATCTCATATAATCACTTACAAAACACAAATAACCATGATAAGATATAAAGATGAATTGCAAGTGATTTACAAGTCTCAAATGTGTATAAGTGTATTATGTATAAGCAATCATGTTTCACCCCAAAATAGTGTGAAAATATAAAAAGAGGCAAGGAAACTCACTTGACCAAATGTATAAAAATGACGATTAATAAAAATAATAAGCAATATTCCAACGTAGTTCTTCACAAGGTACCTAAGTATGAATATATTTACAAGATTTAGGTTAATAAGATTAATGATTTAACATGATCTAGGGTTTCGATGGGAATTTGGGGGTCTTTATACATAAATAACATTAGTTAGTGAGATCCTTTATATATTTTAGTCCAAGAAAATGTCATTTATGAAATGTTAAAGAAATTAAGTCCTTTATAACAATTTGTGAAATTTACTTATAAAATGTATATAAAACATTTTAGTTCTATAATTATCATGATTAATCCATAATTATAAAATGTATAGTGACTAAATAATAAATAAGTAATTTAAACTATTATTTAAAATCTATTTTTATAAAAATAAACTAAGCATAATATTTGTTGATATTATTTTATAAGAAAATTGTTAAAGTATTTAAAGTGATAAATTTGTAGAAAATAATGAGATAACTTTAAAAATAAACAAAATTTACAAAAACACCTTTTACAATTAATAGAAAATTTTCTATATTTGTTTAAGGCTAAAAAAGCCTAAAAATTATGTTGAGGGAGCCCGGGTTCGAACTCGGGACCTCAAGGATGAGAGGGCATGTCTTTACCCAGTAGGCGAGGGCGCCTAAGCCTGTTAGAACCCGGTTCCCATATCTTATAAACGAAAATTAAATAGAAATCCCCAAATCACATAAACCCTAGAATCAATTTTGATCAAATTGAACATCAAATTGATCCTGATAACATGGATAATCATAGGGCTTTTGCTCCCCATGTAAGGACGAACATAATCTTGTGTTTAACTTACCTGATTACTTTCAAATTGAAGGTTTAGGGCTTGATTTTTTTCTTCGGTTCACTTGCGATGAACAAGGTTCGATTTTTTATTGCTTGAGTGTGTATTTCACGAATTGTGTGCACAGAGAGTTGAAAGAAATCGAATGATCACTTTCCCCTCTGTTAAATAAATTCAATTCATAGATTGAGATACCGGTTGGATCTCACCTATGATTCGATTGTTTCGGTTACTAAAACTTGATTAACCGGTGATTTAAGTTCAATTAAACGATGCATTAAGTTTACATTTGATATATCGAACGTTTCTAACCATTTTAATCCGATTATCCAACGCTTCTGTACATCGAACGACTATGAACCGATTGGGTTACATTTGCAGTTAAATACCCCTTTAATACCGAATGTAATGGTCTAATTGACTATGGGTTCGAGTTCGCAATGTTACAACGGTTCGATTGGTACCTTTAACAGGTTAAAAAACGTTCGGAATTCGATGTTTGGTGGTCACCGGAGCTCGGCCGGAGGGTATCCGGCCGGTGATCGGTTTATCGGGGTGAAAGATGGGGGTGGGGTTTGAGTTTTGATCAATTACACCTTTGGTCCCTCTACTTTGTATCTCTGTTATTTTATGCTAAAATCTTACTTTAAAGTTTATAAATTGGCATTAAAACCTTCTTAATTAACTTTAAGTTTAACATTAACCTAAGCTTGTTAACTTTTATAACTTGTTATTTATATAATTATTATTAGTTTACTATTATTGTTAACATTATGATTTATTATAGTTATTTGTTGTTATTATTAATGTTATTACTATCTTAGTTTTTATTATTATTATTAGTAGTAATATTAATATTATTTATTATTATGAACAATTTAATAAACTATAGCCTTTCAAATTTAAGAATTTAAAGACAAATTAAAAGATAAGCATAAGTAATCCATAAATTCCATAAAGGGGCATAAGTAGTCCTTACAAGAACTTAACAAGATTAACTTTTAATTTAACAGAAATACGAGATGTTACAGTCTCCCCAACTTAAAAGAATTTCGTTCCGAAATTAAAAGAAATGAAACTATACAAATAAGAACGGGTATCTCTTCTTCATGTGCTCCTCGCGTTCCCAAGTAAATTCAGCGCCACGTTTATTCTCCCGACGAACCTTGACGATTGCGGTTGTTGTGGTTCTAGTCTTCTTCATTATGCGGTCCATGATCTCAACGGGTTTCTCAACAAAGTGTAATGACTCGTCAATCTGGATGTCTTCCAACGGAACATGCAGACTTTCGTCAGCCAAGCACCTTCTCAAATTTGAGACGTGGAACACAGGATGAACTCCACTAAGGTCTGAAGGTAGTTCCAGTTTATAAGCAACTTTTCCAATCCTTTTCAGGATTTTAAAGGGTCCTACAAATCTTGGAGCTAGTTTAACCTTCTTTCCAAAGTGAACCACTCCTTTCCATGGTGAAACCTTAAGAAGAACCATATCCCCAACTTGGAATTCCAATGGCTTACGTCACTTATCAGCATAGCTCTTTTGTCGACTTCTCGCCACTTCAAGGTTCTTGCGGATAATAGAAACTTTATCGGTCGTCTCTTGTATAATTTCAGGACCAGTGATGAAGTTTTCACCAATGTCAGTCCAGCAGATCGGTGAACGACATTTACGACCATAAAGTGCTTCAAACGGTGCCATCTTGATACTCGAGTGATAACTATTGTTATACGAAAATTCCGCGAGCGGTAGATGCGTATCCCAATCACCACCAAAGTCAAGAACACACAGGCGTAGCAAATCCTCCAAGGTTTGGATCGTTCGCTCGGTTGACCATCAGTTTGAGGATGGTAAGCCGTGCTTAGATCTAGTTGTGTACCCAAGAGTTCTTGCATTGACGACCAAAAGTGTGAAGTGAAACGAGCATCTCGGTCGGATATGATGTGTAGAGGTACCCCATGACGACTTACAATCTCATCAACGTATATACGAGCCAACCTTGATGTTTTGTAAGTGTCACGTATGGGTATAAAATGTGCTGATTTGGTCAATCGGTCAACGATCACCCATATGCTATCATGACCGCGAGAAGTTTGGGGTAGCTTAGTTATGAAGTCCATGGATATGTGTTCCGACTTCCACATCGGAATCTCAGGTTGCTCAAGTAATCCACTTGGACGTTGATGTTCGGCTTTAACCTTTTGTACACGTGAGGCACTTAGCTACATAAGTCGCTATGTCTTTCTTCATTCCAGGCCACCAATATTGACCACGTAGATCCATATACATCTTATCGGAGCCAGGATGAATAGAATAACGAGTTTGATGAGCTTTATTCATGATAAAGGTACGGAGGTTATCGCGATTTGGAACCCAAATTCGATTTGCGAAGTACATCAATCCATTAGGTTTCGTTTCCAATTGGGTTAGAAGATTATGTTCTAACTCATCCTTCATTCTTTCTTCTATTTGCACCACTTGTTGAGCCTCCAAGATACTAGACTCGATGTCACAATCTATTCTCAAGTTTTGTAGCAGTACGGTAGTCTCGTTGACATCTAGTCGTATCTCAGTATCAAACTCACCCAATGTGTCAAACCATTGACGTTGATCGCGAATTTCTTGGAATGAGATCATCTTGTTGTGAATCTTTCGGCTTAGTGCATCGGCTACAACATTTGCTTTAC
Source organism: Flaveria ramosissima (assembly GCA_025215565.1). Classification (NCBI taxonomy): domain Eukaryota; kingdom Viridiplantae; phylum Streptophyta; class Magnoliopsida; order Asterales; family Asteraceae; genus Flaveria; species Flaveria ramosissima. The sequence goes on along the minus strand of CM046029.1, from coordinate 58,785,183 downwards.
CAGGATGGTAACGAATGTCACAATCGTAATCACTAATCAACTCCACCCAACGACCTTGTCTCATATTCAGATCTTTTTGATTGAAAACGTGTTGAAGGCTTTTGTGATAGGTGTAGACTATACATTACGTACCATACAAGTAGTGTCTCCAAATCTTCAAAGCGAAGACAACAGCACCAAGCTCGAGATCGTGTGTTGTGTAAATCACCTCGTGAACCTTCAATTGTCTCGATGCATAAGCTATGACCTTCCCTCGTTGCATGAGAACACAACCAAGGCCTTGTTTAGATGCATCACAATACACGGTGAAATCGTCATTTCTATCGGGTAGGGTCAAGATAGGAGCATTGCACAACTTGTGCTTTAACGCTTCAAAAGCTTATTCTTGCTCGTAACCCCACTCGAATGGTTTATTCTTTTGTGTTAAAGTAGTGAGTGGCTTCGCGATCCTCGAGAAGTTGGCAATAAATCACCGATAATAACCAGCAAGACCAAGAAAAGAACGAACTTCGGTAGGAGTTGTAGGAACACACCAATTCTTCACAGCTTCCACCTTTGCAGGATCAACATGAATTCCTTGGCTATTCACCACGTGTCCTAGAAATTGAACTTCCTCGAGCCAAAAGTCACACTTCGAGAACTTTGCGTACAATTGCTCTTTCTTCAACAACTCAAGAACCAACCTCAAATGCAGTTCATGATCGGTGTTGGATTTGGAGTAGATAAGTATGTCATCAATGAAGACGATCACAAACTTGTCTAGATAAGGCTTGCATACTCGGTTCATGAGATCCATGAAAACAGCAGGAGCATTGGTTAAACCAAAAGGCATAACCATGAACTCATAGTGCCCATATCAAGTACGGAATACAGTCTTTGGGATATCATCATCATGGACTCGCAATTGATGATAGCCAGAACGTAAATCGATCTTCGAGAAAATAGCAGCTCCTTGAAGTTGGTCAAACAAGTCATCGATGCGAGGAAGAGGATAACGATTCTTGATGGTAAGCTTGTTAAGCTCATGATAGTCGATGCACATACGAAACGATCCATCTTTCTTCTTTACGAAAAGAACAGGTATTTAACGATACAGTTAACGCATGGAAGGAATTAGGTCACACAAGTCAAAGGTAACTTAACATACCATTTACCACATCGTTGTTTGCTTGTGTTTGATTCCCGTTGATGTTGAAAGCACGTCCTTGAGCTTGTGGAACATTACCCACAAGACGAGGGCATTGTGGGCGGAAATGACCAGGTTCCCCACAGTTGTAGCAAACACGGTTTGTGACCACGGCGGCGTTGTTAGGTGCACGGTGACAAGTCGCCACCAAGTGACCATATTTACCGCATAAGGTATAGATACGGCATGGTTGATTTCCCGGATGATGGTACCTACAAGTGTTGCACATAGGTTGAGGACCAGCATAGGCCCTAGCTCCAAGAATTTGTGCCACAGGTGTAGCCACAGGTACCATTTGTCTTTGAGGTGGTTTGGGTGCAGCCACGGCATAATTGCGCGCCGATGTGAACTTGCGCTTCTTGTTGTTGTTGTTGTGAGAAGGTTTAGCTTTAGTCTCCTTAACGGCCTCGGTAGCCATCTTTTCCACCTTCTTTGCACCCTTCACAGACATGGTGCCTGCTCGTATATGGTTCTCAGTGAGTTGAGCGGTGATAGTAATGGCTTCTTCCAAACTTGTGGGTCGGCTACCCACCACAGCATCTTGAATTTGGGGTGGTACACCCTTGATAAACTTCTCGATGTTGCGGGGGACAGTGTCAACCATGTGAGGCAGCAGTATACTCAACTCATGATGCCTAGTTGAGTAGGCCAAATGATCACCATCATGTTGCTTCAAGTTCCATAATTCTTCTTCCAAATTTTGCAATTCACTTCTCGGGCAGAACTTCGCGATGGCGATGTTCTTGAACTCTTCCCAGGTAAGGGCTAGCACAGCTTCAGGACCACGGTTTCTCTTCTTGCTATTCCACCAAGTAAGTGCCCTTTGTTAAAGCATACTAGTGGCATAACGAACCTTGAGTGTCTCGGGACAATCACAATTGATAAAAGTATTCTCCACGCTTTCGAACCACTCAAGAAGACCAGTGGCTCTTTCCTTGCCACTAAAACTAGTGGGCTTGCAAGAGCTAAAGTGCTTGAAAGTGCAAGTTTGGTTGTTGCGCCCTTGGTTAGCACTATTCTCTCCTTGACCATTTCCATTGTTGCTAGCGTTGGTCATTAAGGTGCTATTAAGTTCAGCAACCATGGTCGGGATGATAGCAGCCATTTGTCGGGCGATCATGGCGGCTAGCTTACGGTCGGAACTTCCACGCTTTCCATGATGACAAGACATGCTGGAATATGCAAAATGAGTTAGACACGAGAAAGAGAATAACAAGGATTATAATTCAACAAGGATAAGGCAAGAGTTGTAAGGCACATGGAATGGTTCCATTTGGTAACGCATTACCATTTGGTAACGTTGACACGTCAAGGTAAGTTGACCCAATCGCCTTAAAAAGTTGTGTATGTTGACCATAGTTTATCACTCATCCCAGAAATCCCCAGGTAAGCATAACTAGTCCCGTAGGATTTATGCGATATGCTTGCCTTAGCCCGAGGGCCTTTTGCTAGGAAATCCAGAATAAAGGTGTCTATGTGTCACATAAATTTCTTAGGTTCATGAAATCAAAAACTTGATGAGATTTACATAGATTAGACATAAGTCTAAAGATTCAAGTCTTAAGCATAAGTATACGATTCCACGTGTCGTCGAGAATAAGATTAAGAAATTTCATTTGTCGGGGAGAGTCAAAGTGTCAAAGGTAAGTTTAGGGAGACGAGTAACAAAGTTTAAACAATTACAAAGCAAACCTATGCTAAGGCATCAAGTTGCACATAAGTTTGGTATAGCATTATGTAACATGTAAACAATATATATATTTCCAAGAATATAAATATTATTCTATGAGGTTCATGCATAAGCTATAGTCTAGGTCACCATTTCTAATAACCTAAATCCCTATAGTTATGGACTCTGATACCAATCTGTCACACCCCAACCTTGACGGCGGAAACATCGAGATGTGAGGGTTAAGATTGTTCACAGCCACATAACGCTATATTTAAATGTAAATATTAAAATTATAAGTTTCAAAAGGCATTACAAACATAAGTCTTAAACATGCATTAAGTTCCAAACAAAACAAAACATTACATAAACATTTTATTTAATGAACTAGGTCCAAGTTCTAGTTTTATTGCAAGTTTCAAAAGACCACTTTAAACTTGGGGGTTACCTGAAACATGATAAAAATAAAAGGTCAACTATAAATATTCGGTGAGTTTCCAAGGTTTTCATACATAATATGATAAAGTTACAAGTAGCAATTCATGTCATAGGTCATAAGGTAGTAAGGTTATAGAACACACATCGTTACAACCAAACCTCGACTTGATTACAAGTATATAAGATTGGCTAAGTGTATTTGGTTCCCATGATGAACAAGCATACGTCATCAGGAGCCGGCAATACCTCGGCTTTGGCACCAAATAGGCTTGTCAGGCCCAAAGATCTAAGACGTCGCCAGGTTAGCAATAGTTAATGATTGTAAACAAACTATGTATCTCATATAATCACTTACAAAACACAAATAACCATGATAAGATATAAAGATGAATTGCAAGTGATTTACAAGTCTCAAATGTGTATAAGTGTATTATGTATAAGCAATCATGTTTCACCCCAAAATAGTGTGAAAAGATAAAAAGGGGCAAGGAAACTCACTTGACCAAATGTATAAAAATGACGATTAATAAAAATAATAAGCAATATTCCAATGTAGTTCTTCACAAGGTACCTAAGTATGAATATATTTACAAGATTTAGGTTAATAAGATTAATGATTTAACATGATCTAGGGTTTCGATGGGAATTTGGGGGTCTTTATACATAAATAACATTAGTTAATGAGATCCTTTATATATTTTAGTCCAAGAAAATGTCATTTATGAAATGTGAAAGAAATTAAGTCCTTTATAATAATTTGTGAAATTTACTTATAAAATGTATATAAAACATTTTAGTTCTATAATTATCATGATTAATCCATAATTATAAAATGTATAATGACGAAATAATAAATAAGTAATTTAAACTATTATTTAAAATCTATTTTTATAAAAAATAAACTAAGCATAATATTTGTTGATATTATTTTATAAGTAAATTGTTAAAGTATTTAAAGTGATAAATTTGTAGAAAATAATGAGATAACTTTAAAAATAAACAAAATTTACAAAACCACCTTTTATAATTTTTAGAAAATTTTCTATATTTGTTTTAAGGCTGAAAAAGCCTAAAAAATTATGTTGAGGGAGCCCGGGTTCGAACCCGGGACCTCAAGGATGAGAGGGCATGTCTTTAACCAGTAGGCGAGGGCGCCTAAGCCTGTTAGAACCCGGTTCCCATATCTTATAAACGAAAATTAAATAGAAATCCCTAAATCACATAAACCCTAGAATCAATTTTGATCAATTTGAACATCAAATTTATCCTGATAACATGGATAATCATAGGGCTTTTGCTCCACATGTAAGGACCAACATAATCTTGTGTTTAACTTACCTGATTACTTTCGAATTGAAGGTTTAGGGCTTGATTCTTTTCTTTGGTTGACTTGCGATGAACAAGGTTCGATTTTTGATTGCTTGAGTGTTTATTTCACGAATTGTGTGCACAGAGAGTTGAAAGAAATCGAATGATCACTTTCCCCTCTGTTAAATGAATTCAATTCGTAGATTGAGATACCAGTTGGATCTCACCTATGATTCGATTGTTTCGGTTACTAAAACTTGATTAACCGGTTATTTAAGTTCAATTAAACGATGCATTAAGTTTGCATTTGATATATCAAACGTTTCTAACCTTTTTAATCCGATTATCCAACGCTTCTGTACATCGAATGACTATGAACCGATTGGGTTACATTTGCGGTTAAATACCCCTTTAATACCGAATGTAATGGTCCAATTGACTATGGGTTCGAGTTTGCAATGTTACAATGGTTCAATTGGTGCCTTTAACAGGTTAAAAACGTTCGGAATTCGATGTTTGGTGGTCACCGGAGCTCGGCCGGAGGGTGGCCGGCCGGTGACCGGTTTATCGGGGTGAAAGATGGGGGTGGGGTTTGAGTTTTGATTAATTACACCTTTGGTCCCTCTACTTTCTATCTCTATTATTTTATGCTAAAATCTTACTTTAAAGTTTATAAATTGGTATTGAAACCCCCTTAATTAACTTTAAGTTTAACATTAACCTAAACTTGTTAACTTTTATAACTTGTTATTTATATAATTATTATTAGTAATATTATTATCATTATTATTATAAATTGTATTATTAACGTTACTATTATTGTTAACATTATGATTTATTATAGTTATTTGTTGTTATTATTAATGTTATTACTATCTTAGTTTTTATTATTATTATTATTATTAGTAATATTAATATTATTTATTATTATAAACAATTTAATAAACTATAGCCTTTCAAATTTAAGAATTTAAAGACAAATTAAAAGATAAGCATAAGTAATCCATAAATTCCATAAACGGGCATAAGTAGTCCTTACAAGAACTTAACAAGATTAACTTTTAATTTAACAGAAATACGAGATGTTACACCTTTGTCTCTTTGCTTGAAGAAGCAGTTCCAATCACGTCCTTGTCTTGACGGTTGAATGTGGGAAATGGGTTTCCATTTCTAGTTTTCTTGGGCTTTACACATTCACGTTTAAAGTGCCTGCAGGACCGGTTAAGGGCTTGAACAAATTACAACACAACAACACAATGAGGAGAACAACTAAACTTTGATCAAACAGTGAACTAGGTTAACCAATATTGATACAAAGAACACAAGTAAAGTAAAGAGACAGAACAAGAGAGTTGGGTTTCAAGAAGGCAGTATATTGCTTTCTCAAGTTCTTTTACAAGTGTTACAAAGCATAAAGAAAGATACAAGAACTTGGTATACTTATACTACAACCTACAACCGGCTATACTTTGAAAGCCAGCTGGATACAATTGACTAGACACTAACAAAATCAATTGTAGGATCAAAAGGCATATCTGCCTTTTGACCTTGTGACTATGACATGCCATAGCTCACATCCTTATATATTACAAAAAGGATAAAGTACATAAAGTAGAAAGTTACAGACTCAAGACCTCAATGTACAGTTACCAAAAACATGGACCTTTTCACCAACTCATGTAAGTTGGTGACTTTACAGAGATGCAGCGGAAAGGTGTCCAGCTTTATGGAACAGTACATCAGATAAAGCATGTATACTAAAAGTCTTCGGAAGAAATCTGTCTTCATAGGTTGAAGCTTCGGAAGACTTTGTCTTTGAGGCTTCAGAAGACTTCATGTTTGGCTTCGGAAGATATTGGTCTTGGCTTCGGAAGATTTTACACTTAGAGTATTTTCTAGTGTATGGTGTAAAACTTCCGAAGCATTCTTTACTTCAGTACTTAGTGCATGTTGCAGAGAGACATTAGATGTTTTGGTTTGCATCAGACTTAAGGAATCCTTACAAACTCCCCCTAGGCTGATGCTACCAAAACACTTAGAAGATCTTCAGATATTGGTGGTCTTCAGTACAATCATGACCATACCTTTCTTTATTAGATGGTCAGGATCATCAAGACCTTCATAGTATCTTCTCATCTCGAAGAGATCATGCAGAGGTAAGTTGATTATGTCTTGCCAAGTATAGACATTCTCAACACCTTGATCTCTAATCACATGCCATCTTTCTGGATTGGTAGAGTAAGTCCAGGACAAGATGGGTGTCTCAGTTCTCAGAGGAGCCACTTGCATTGGAGTTGATTGGGCTGCCTCATCATGCACTTCCTCAGGTTGATCTGACTCAGCCTGAGGTGTAGAGGTAGATGACTTAGGCTTCTTCTTCTTTGACTTTGGTTTAGAAGCCATTCTCTTCTTCCTCTTAGATGACTTTAACTGAGAAGACTGGTCTGCAGCACCTTGTTGATCATCCTTGTCTTTCTCAGTTGGGTGTTCCTCCCTCACAGGTTCAGAAGGAGAGGGAGTTTGACCCTGCCTTGGATCAGAAGATGAAGCTTGCTGAGGCTCAGCTGGAGGTCTGGATTGAGGTGTCTCAGGTTGTTCAAACTTAACCTCCACTTCAGGTCGGACTTGACTTGGAAGAGAGTGCAAGTCAATCAGTTCACCACTCTTAATATTCTGCTTGATCACCCTTATATGCTCATCCATTGTGGATAGAGACATAGGGCCAAGTCCCCTTCTGGAGAATCCATATAGCTTCAAGAAGCTCATCATCCTTTGTCTATCAGCAGACTTCTTCATACTTTTGTGGATGATGGCTCTTGACTTTGCAGCTTCTTCCCTTGGCTTCCTTTTAGTTGTTTTTCTTTCTTTGACTAGCTCAAGTTCAAGTTATTTCAAGTACTCAAACTCAATGAAGTCATAGGACAGGGGAAGAAGTGCATTTGCCTGATAGAAGCATGTGGCACTCAGGTAGTTGATCATCTTGATCCTATCTTCTTCTTTGTCTACTTGAGGTTCTTGTGGAGCCACATCTTCCTGTACAGGACTTTCTTGAACTGGAGAGAGAGTGGGAGCATGCTTGTAGAGTCTTTTCTATCTCCTCTCCTCTTTGAATTGGAGAAGTAGCCTTGCATCCTCTTTTTCTTTCATCTCTCTTGACACTTCCATGTCAGCCAGTTCATTCAATTCTTCTAAGGGGAGGGAGATGATTTCATCAATATCATAGTTCCTGGTCTGTAAATAGGTAATCTTGACTGCCCTCAACTCATCATCTTGAGTATTTGGTCTGGGGGCAGCCCTGATTGCAGCTTGCATAAAGCTTGATGACCTAGAGGAACTTTCTCCCCTTAGCTTCCTTTTCCTCTCTCTCTCTCTTCCTCCTCAATTTCCTCAGGAGTCATAATCCTTTTCCTTTGTCACCCACAGACCTTTGTGACTCAGGGTGGATAGAGGCTTGGCCTTCATTGCTTGGTGTAGCTTCCATGCTCTGGCCAGAGAGAGGCTGAGAAATAGCTTCACCAGCAGGTGTCTCAGAAGGAGTGTGAACCTCTGCAGCAGTTGTTGATGATGAGACAGGGGTCTCAGGTTCTGCCACTGGGCCTTCAGTCAAGGTTTCCCCTATGAAACTAATCTTAGGGTCCACCTCAACATCCAGTTGACCGATGACATTGCCTGATTGCCTAAGTCTCCTTCTTAGAGTGAACTCTGCAAGGATCCTATCTTGGATTCTTTGAGCCAATCTATCAGCTTGTCTTGAGTTGCTTGGGTTGACAAGTGGCATGTTGACTAGATCCAATCTTTTCATAGAAGTTCAGGCTTTGAAAATCAAAAACTTCTTGTTGCCTCTCTCTCACCACCAGCTTGAGGTTCTTGGCTGCTGGTTTTACTCTGCTCACTAGCAATCTCAGTTGAGGTGTCAGTGGGCTGAGTTGCCATGGTTGAGGTCTTAATAATGTAATCACTGGCAGAAGTGAGAGCCTCTTCCATATGGACATCCTGAACATGTTCAGAAGTGTCCACCTCAGTAACAGGTGACTGATGTGGGATAGACTGAGGAGATTCAGAGGTACTCATCTCTCTTTGAGTAGGGGAGGAGAAGAGAGACTCATGGTACTCACTGAATCCTAAGTCTTCATCAGTATAGAAGGATAGGTTGGGAATTGGTTGGTTGAGATCTAAAGGCTGGGGATGGTAACTGTCCCCTGAAGGTTGTTCACTTGAGTGTTGAGACTCAGAGTGAAGGCTTAAGGTTGTTAGGCTTGTGAGCTCATCAGGGTGAGCATGAGAAACCTCAGCCCTGATAGGTGAAGAAATGGGAGTGGTTTGCTCCTCAGGGGAAGTGGGAGCTCTAGTGTCCACTTCCTCCTGTAAGGTTGAGTATATGGGGACCTGCACAGACTCAATAGCCTGAGTAGGGGTTTGTTTGGATTTTCTTTGGTAGGTGAGGGTTATTTGTGGTCTTTTTAGTGGTAAAGAAAAAGAAGGTGTGGGTTCAACACTAGCTTGTGTTGCTAGGTTGTCACCTTGAGCAATGAGCTCTAACATTTTTGGGACTAGGGCTGTTTCTACCCCTGAGAAGCCTACAGTTGGCTTCTTCATGATTTTAAATATGTCGGGCTTCATCTGTCCTAATTTAAGAATATTACTTGTTTCCCTCAACTGTGAGCCCAGTTCACAGTTAAGAATGTGTTGAACATATCTAGGAAACATGTAATACTCTAAGGAGTCCAAGTTTGCAAGTAAATTAGTATAAACAAATTGAGAGTACCTAAACTTGACCCCCTGAACCATTCCATGCACTATAAAGGAGAGATCCTCAGGAATCTGGTCCCACCCTCCATGCTTGTTAGACAAGCTGTGGATAACCACATGGAGCAGGTATTTCCACTGGGATGAGACCTTCCCTTTCCTGAAGGTCTTTACAGAGAAATCTCCCTCATAGCCCATCTGCTCAAAGGAATGATTAACAGCTTCCTTTGGGAAGGACAACTCACCTTCTTCATCATCCAGCTGCAAATGATGGTTGATGATGGCCAGAGTGATGAAGATTGTCCTCCCTTGCACAGTGGCAGACAGTGCCTTCTCCACATCCATAATGACCTCTTGGCAGGTCTTCCAGAATTTAAGCAAATGATCCTCATACAGAGTAGGATCAATGGTCAAGGAGGTGAAGTAGTTTGATAGAGTTAAGAATTGGCAAATCTCTGAGAAACTTGCATCTTTCTCAGAGCTTAACAGAGCAACCTGATTGTGTTGCCTGTGAAGTTGCATGGAGAAATCTGGGTTGTTTCTGCGGTTAAGGTTGGCCATTTCAGAAGCTTAAGGGTGAAGAAAGGTAGAAAGCAAAGGCGGTTTAGAGAATTAGGTTAGAGAAATAGTGGAATTGAGGAAGATAGTGAGGAAGAGGGGGAACCGTTGGGTATTTATGTGAAAAGGGATTTGAACCAAAGTTAATGAAAGAGGATAAACTTTGAAATCCGGAAGTCAGTCCCACCTCTGAAAAAGTAGTTTACTTTTGCTCAAAAAGTAGTTTTCTTGGAATTCGAAAAGCTTCCGAAGGTAAATTGTCTTCGGAAGTTTTAATGAAAAAGCTTCCGAAGCTAAAATGGCTTCGGAAGATTTTCCTGAGAGTCTTGATAATTTTGCTTCGGAAGAGAAAGAAACACTTGAATGCTTTGTATAAGAAACAACAAAGCTTCCGAGAGTTAATTTTGCTTCGGAAGAAAAAGGTCCTTAAAAACAAATAAGTGTCTGAGATAAGAATTTAAGCTTCGGAAGATAGATTTAGACTTCTCCGAAGGTAAAATTTCTTAGACAGTTGTTTATTTTGAAGACATGATTTTATTCCGAATATAAAATTTTATCTTCCGAAGTATTAGAAATTTTCAAGAATCTAAGGAAAGTCTTCAAAAAGAATTTTACATCCAAAGAAAACATGAGCTTATGAAAGTGATGAACTAGACAACTTAGGACACACATATTTTAAGAATAAATAATTAGAATTAGTTTTAAGAAAAAGTCTACTCAAAGTTAATCATCCCAATAGCTGATATTAGATATTTAAATCTCTGTTCATTAAAAGCTTTTGTAAACAGATCAGCATATTGTTCATCAGTATGAACTTTGACTAGTTTAATTAATCCCTTTTCATAGTTATTTCTTATTAAATGATACTTGATGTTGATGTGTTTGGTCCTTGAGTGCTGCACAGGATTCTCAGTGATAGAGATAGCACTATTGTTGTCTATGTGGATAGGAGTCTCCTTGAAGTTAAATCCATAGTCCAGCATCTGATTTTGAATCCAAAGCACTTGAGCACAGCAGCTTGCAGCAGCAATGTATTCAGCCTCAGTAGTTGATGCAGACACATAGGATTGTTTCTTGCATTGCCATGAGACAACCCTTCCACCAAGGAATTGACATCCCCCAGATGTAGACTTTGCAGTCATGTTGCAACCACCATAATCACTATCTGTATAAGCATACAGATTGAAGTCAGAATTCTTTGGATACCATAAACCAAGTGTTGAAGCACCTTTGAGGTATCTTAGAAACCTTTTGACAGTGATTAAGTGAGACATCTTAGGGTTGGCTTGATATCTTGCACAAATACATGTAGCAAACATGATATCAGGCCTGCTAGCTGTAAGATACATAAGAGACCCAATCATAGCCTTGTATAAATTTTCATCTACACACTCCCCCTCAAGATCAGGTCCAAGGGAGTGATTTCTGGCTATGGGTGTCTTAGCAATCTTACAATCAGTCATGTTGAACCTCTTGAGTATGTCCTGAACATACTTTGACTGACTTATAAAGATGCCATCTTCAACTTGCTTCACTTGAATTCCCAGAAAAAATTGAGTTCTCCCATTGCACTCATTTCAACTCTGTCTTTCATCAGCTTCTCAAAGTCTTTGCAGAGCTTTGGATTAGTTGAACCAAAGATGATATCATCCACATATACTTGAACTAGCAATAAGTCATTTCCCTGTCCTTTGATGAAGAGAGTTCCATCTATAGTACCTCTCCTGTATCCATGTTTACAAAGATACTCAGACAGTCTCTCATACCACTTCCTAGGTGCCTGATGCAGCCCATAAAGAGCTTTGTCAAGCTTGCAGACATAATCAGGATGATCAGGGTCTACAAAACCAGGTGGCTGTTTGACATAAACCTCTTCATCAATCACTCCATATAAGAAAGCACACTTTACATCAAGTTGAAAGACCTTGAAGTTCTTGGATGCAGCAAATGCCAGGAATATCCTAACAGCTTCTAATCTTGCTACAGGAGCAAAGACATCAGTGTAGTCAATCCCTTCTTCTTGTGTGTATCCTTGAACAACTAGTCTTGCCTTGTTCTTGATGATAATTCCTCTATCATCCTTCTTATTCCTGAAATCCCATTTGGTTCCAATGGTAGTCTTCCCATGAGGAAGAGGACAAAGGTTCCAAACTTTCTGCCTTTTGAATTGAAGCAACTCTTGTTGCATAGCTTCAACCCAACTTCCATCCTTTAGAGCTTCATCAACTTTCTTTGGCTCTATCTGAGATAAGAAACAAGAGTGAAGACAAACATTTGCTTCGTGGGTTTGTCCTCTTGTTCTTACCCCTGTGACAACATCTCCAATGATGTTTGTGGTGGGGTGAGACTTGTGGATCCTTAGCTGAGGGATCACAGCAAGTTGCTGAGAAAGATCCAAATTTGAAAATTTAGATCTGGCATAGATGATTCACCCTCCACATTACCACACTTATCAAGAGTAACTTGATCCAATGAGTATGTGACATCATTGATGTTGTCATCTATGGTGTGGTTATTAGCATCAAGGAATTCCTGATCACTATCACCATCACTATTGTTGTCTTCTACAATTGAGGTGTCTTTATCTGGTTGAGGAGCCTCTGAGCTGGAATTTGAAGGCATACCATATGTATCAGCTGAATTTGTCATTGTAGTGCTGATAGAGAACCTCATTTGCTGAAGTAGTTCCAACTGGAGCTGAAGATGTATGAGTTGAGGGTCTTCCTAGCTCAAATCTTGGATCAGGATCACCTGTATTTAGATTTTTTGCAGATCCTGAAACATTCTCACAAGATTTGTTAAAACAGTTGGTAACTAAATCAAGATCAAATAGCCAATCAGGACCAGAACCAGCCACACAGGGTGTGTGTTCATTGAAAGTCACATTGGCTGACTCCTCAACAATTCTAGTTCTGAGATTGTATACTCTATAAGCCTTAGCTTGGGAAGAGTATCCAATGAAGTGTCCATCATCTGATTTCTCAGCAAACTTGGCAATTTGATCCTTGGTATTCAAGATGGTGCAGGGACATCCAAATGACCTGAGAAAACCAATGAAAGGTTTCCTCTTGTGCCAAAGTTCATAAGGAGTCTTACCATGTGTCTTAACTACTAAAACTCTGTTTTGCACATAGCAAGCAGTATTTACTGCCTCTGCCCAGAAGGTGATGGGCAGTTTAGAGTCAGACAACATAGTTCTTGCAGCTTCAATTAGTGTCCTGTTTCTCCTCTCAGCAACTCCGTTTTGCTGAGGAGTCCTGGGAGCACTATATTGTCTTGTAATACCTTTTTCATCACAAAATGTATCAAGGATTTGGTTCTTGAATTCAGTTCCTTGATCACATCTTGGTTTTGACCTTGTGATCACTTTGATTCTCAACTTTTAAGATGAAATTCTTCAGAATCTCAGGGGTTTCATCCTTAGTTCTAAGAAAGAAAACCCAAGTGAATCTTGTAAAATCATCTGTGATCACTAAACAATAAGAGGTCCTTCCTAGACTCATTACACTGGTGGGGCCAAAGAGATCCATATGTAACAAGTGTAGGGGAGTAGTGATGGAGTTCCTTTCCTTAGGCTTGTGAGATACCTTATGTTGCTTCCCTTTCAGGCATGCAACACAATGATCATCACTTGTAAACTCTTTCTTTGGCATTCCAGTTACCAATCATGTTTAATTAGCTTTATTCATGTTCTTAAAGTTTACATGGCACATTCTTTTATGCCATAGGAAAGACTCATCACTATTTGCTTTAGATAGAAAGCATGAAACTTCTCCAGAGGGAGATGTTTCTTGCAAATCCATCTTGTACATGTTCCCTTTCCTGGGGGCTCTGAGCAGGATATGCTCATGAGGAATGACCACTCCAGGCTTGAGAACAATGCACTCATGCTCAGTAAAGAGCATGTTATGACTCTGATCACAAAATTGGGATACACTCAGAAGATTGTACCCAAGCTCCTTAACAAAGTTTACCTTCTCAATGCTGAGCTTACCATTTGTGACCTTGCCCCTTCCGAAATGTAACCACCTTCATCTCCTCCAAAAGCAACTGGTCCTCCATCAATTCTCTCAAAATTATGGAGTAGAGACCTATTGCCTGTCATGTGCCTGGAACAGCCACTATCAATTATCCAGACATTCCTGCTTGTCTTGAGCTGTTCCTGCACAAAGAAAATGATTAGTTACATTTGGAAACCCAAGCCTTACTTGTCTTGGGCTCACTAAGTATAATAGAAGGTAATGCAACAGTAATAGATCCTATGGTTGTACTAGGGGGATCTTCAGCTGTTGTTGATGGAGAAACTTCAGTCATTTGGTCTTTCTTAGACTTCCACACCACCTTTGGAGTCTTGGACTTGACCTTCAAAACCTTAGAAGCTTTTGGGACTTCACAAGTTTTGATGACTGAACCTTCGGAAGATTCTACAGTCACTGCAGCAGACTTCAGTGCTTCGGAAGAACTCCTTTCTTCCGAGACCAATTTTTCTTCCGAAGGTAATTTTCCATTTACCTTCTTCTTTGATTTGGAGCTTCCGAAGGAAACAGACTTTCCTTCCGAAGCTTGAATCTTCTTGAAACTCTTTGAAGTCTTTGTATTGGTCATGTGGATAGTACTTTTAGGATTGTATGGGCAATCCTTAGCAATGTGAGAGGTACTTTCACACATGACACATAACATTTTCTTCTTCAAAAGAGTCTCCTTATGAGAGCAAGACTGGCTTTGGTCACATCCCTTCTCCACCTTCATCTTGGTAGATGCTGAGACAGTTCTTTTGGGCTGTGAACTGTTCTTGGAGTTTGATGGTCCAGGCTGTGCAGCAGTGGTACACAGCAGCTCAGTCTTCTTCTTTGTACTGAGATGATTTGAACAAGAACCAGGACTCTTAGCTGAGGAGTCTTGGTTGATGTCTTCAGTCCTTACTACTTTGAAACCTGCAGAGATAAAAACTTGTTTCTGCTTAGAATCAAAAGTAGCCTTGATCTCTTGAGCCTTCTTTGCTTTTCTTTTGCTCTTCCTGATCAAGTTCTTTCTCTTGGACTTGGTCATCACAGTAGATTTCTTCTCCTCAGAAGGATAGTGGCCCTTAGAAGAATCCTCTTCTTCACTCTTCTCAGAGGAATTCTTCACTATCTCTTCTTCATCCTCCTCACTTATAGGATCTATGAGAGGAAGCTCATCTTCACAAGTTCCACACCTAGGAGATCTTACAGACAAGATTGTGTGTGGAGGAGCTATCTCATTTGATCCTAGTCCCTGTCTATTTTGATAGCACACTTTGTTGTGCAGGGATGAGGATATCATGTTCTTGAAGGTCTCTTCTTCAAGAACACTCTTTTCTGCCTTGGCTTTGCTGATCACAAGCTCAGCCTGGCACTCAGTCAACTTAGTTATGAGATCCTGGATTTGAGTTCTAAAATCTGTATTTTCATGTTTAAGTACTGAAATGGTTTTCTCCAAGTCCTCTATCTTTAACTTGTAATCATTTTCAAACTTTCTAAAATCAGATTTTAATATGTTTAATGACTCAAGATCAGATCTCATTTCTAAGTTGTAGGACCTGTATCTATTTACTTTAGCAATGCATTCAGGAGTACAGAGATGTTCCAATACCTTGGCTTCATCATGGTCTGCCATAAGTGCTTGGTTTGGAGAAGCATCTTCCACCTGAAAGCTCCAGTCAAAGCCTCCCTCTTCAACAGCAACAGCAGCATGTTGCTTTGGCTTCTCATTCTGAGGAGCTTTGTCAATGTAGTTTGGTCTGGTTTGTGTTTGGCCACCATTTGTTTTAGGTTCCTTACTCCCCCTAGCAAAGTGGCCCATCAGGTTACAGTTATAACACTTAAATTTGCTTTTATCCAACCCAAACTTTCCACTGGTTGCATTGCTTGGAAACCTCCTTCCTGTTCTCTTGTAGAACTTCTTGGCTCTGTGAGTGAGGAGAGCCATCTGCTGAACTATTTCCATGTACTCCAGGTCATCTGGATGGATACAGTCCAGGTCTTCAAGAGTGAAGAGAGAGTTCCCACAGCTTTCATCAGTAGACACAAAGGCTTGAGAAGAGCTTGTCTCTTGGAATGGGCTTCCTTGAGTGAAGTTCTCCCTAGGTGTCTCTGGGAAGGTGATGAAAGGACCCTTTGGTGAGTTGTCAGGGTAGCATATAAGATGATGTTGGGGTTCTATGTTTTTCCTTTCAACCACATGAAGGGCTGAACCCATTTGATTGTTGGAGTTGCCAGATGAACCTTGCATGTTCATCTCCATCTGGTATCCACTGAGAATCCCATATAACTCTGTCAGAATAAGAGTTTTGAGGTTCTTAGTCCTCTTGATCACCACACAGTAGTGTGTCCATTGCCTAGGAAGTGAGGACATAAACTTCCTTACAATGGCCTTGTTCTCAAGAGGAACTCCTCCATCCACTAGGGTATCCACTATCTCAACATACCTGAAGTATTGTTGAGTCATGGTTTCACCTGCTTTGAAGGTGAAGTTTTCAAACTGCTGCTTCAGGAGATCCTTCTTGTTCTCCTTGGCTTTAGAGGAGCCTTCATACATCAGCTTCAGTGCATCCCACAACTGTTTAGCTGTTTTGCACTTCTTAAAGCCTTTGTATACAGAGTTTGGGAGAGCAGTCTGAAAAGCTGTCATGGCCTTCCTATCAATCTCTACTCTCTTCCTATCTTCATGAGAGTAGTTGGCCATATCTTTTATCATACCAGCACCAGTAGCAGAAGGAGTGCTGGGTATGAAAGGTCCATTCTCAACAGATTCCCACATTCTTGAATCCAGAGACCTGATGAAACCTTCCATTCTCATACACCAGGTGTCAAAATCATCAAGAGTGATCACTGGGGATTTGTTCATAGTTCCAGTCTCCATATCAGTCTTTGAGATGGATGCCATTTGGAGAGTTTAGTTTTTGTGTGTGTGAGGGATCTTAAGATGGTGAGATCATATATCAAGAGCCTGAAAAGCTCTGATACCAATTGCAGGACCGGTTAAGGGCTTGAACAAATTACAACACAACAACACAATGAGGAGAACAACTAAACTTTGATCAAACAGTGAACTGGGTTAACCAATATTGATACAAAGAACACAAGTAAAGTAAAGAGACAGAACAAGAGAGTTGGGTTTCAAGGAGGCAGTATATTGCTTTCTCAAGTTCTTTTACAAGTGTTACAAAGCATAAAGAAAGATACAAGAACTTGGAATACTTATACTACAACCTACAGCCGGCTATACTTTGAAAGCCAGCTGGATACAATTGACTAGACACTAACAAAATCAATTGTAGGATCAAAAGGCATATCTGCCTTTTGACCTTGTGACTATGACATGCCATAGCTCACATCCTTATATATTACAAAAGGGATAAAGTACATAAAGTAGAAAGTTACAGACTCAAGACCTCAATGAACAGTTACCAAAAGCATGGACCTTTTCACCAACTCATGTAAGTTGGTGACTTTACAGAGATGCAGCGGAAAGATGTCCAGCTTTATGGAACAGTACATCAGATAAAGCATGTATACTAAAAGTCTTCGGAAGAAATCTGTCTTCATAGGTTGAAGCTTCGGAAGACTTTGTCTTTGAGGCTTCGGAAGACTTCATGTTTGGCTTCGGAAGATATTGGTCTTGGCTTCGAAAGATTTTACACTTAGAGTATTTTCTAGTGTATGGTGTAAAACTTCCGAAGCATTCTTTACTTCAGTACTTAGTGCATGTTGCAGAGAGACATTGGATGTTTTGGTTTGCATCAGACTTAAGGAATCCTTACAGTGCCCCTTTTCACCACAGTTGAATCATGTGACTTTGGTTTTGTCAAAACCAAACGTCGTATCCTTAGTGGATACTAGGTTCTGTCCCGTCTTCTTGACAAAATTTTTAGCTCTTCTGACTGCACTTGCCAAGGCCCACATGATGACCATTCTCTCTAGCTCATTCTCATCAACTTGCTCGTAATCTTCATCTGCAAGATGACAATTTCCAATCTTCCCGGCAACTAAACCATCATAGGATTGGACAACAGCAGCTAGAAGATCCATGTGCTCCTTTGCAACTTCCATTGTGATATTTCCGAGATTCTCGGTCTTCAACTTTGTAGTGTTGGCTTCAGGAACTATGTAGTGGGTCCTTGATGACCCTGACGTTTCTGGTCCTGAAGCAGTGGTTTGGGAAGCAGCAAATGAACAGGACATGAATGTTATTTGTAACGGTGCTCCTGAAACAGCTGGAGACGAAACTGAGTTGTAGAGTGAAGGATTCTGAACGTAGGATCCTTTATTTGACTTGTACTTCATTCTCAGTTCTTCCTCTCTTAACTTCAAGATGAAGTCATTTATGTCTAATGTCACAAGAATGTCGTTCTGTCTCAGATTAGACACAAATGAATCCCATTTCTCAGGCAACCCATCGGCAAAACTTGAAACTTTATCTTCCATTGATGTGGTTACACCATGAGTGTGCAGCTCACTAATGAGATGATAGAATCTGTCAATAACATCATCTAAGCTCTCATTTCCTATCGAAGAGAAATTATCAAACTCCTTCTTGAGAGCCTTAGCCTTCAGTGCCTTTAACGTTGCATTTCCATCGTATCTCTTCTCCAATGCATCCCATAACTTCTTAGCCTGCTTGTTCTCAGAGAACTGATGAAAAATGTCCTTTGGTATCGATTGAGTCAACAAGGCATACAATTTTTCTCAGCATTATAGAGAATCTTCTGAGCTTCACTCATTCCTCCCAAGGTTAACTTGACTCCATTAGCACTAACTGGCACTGTATAACTAGTCTCGATGGATGTCCAAAGATTGGGATCAACTCCATTTAAGTACATCTCAAACCGTTGTTTCCACTGAGGATAATCATCTAACGTTATCAGCTTCGGTGGTTTAATGTGATTTCCTACCTCATTCTCCAGAAGTAGTAAAATTTTGAATTCGTGAGTCCTACCCGGTAGTAAACGCAGCAAATTGATCTTCCATTTTAAGAACTTGGTACTTGGAGAATAGGGCAGTTTCAGTCGTACGAATGAACTATGAGTATGGATCACTCGTGCGAATGAAGGGTGCGAATGAATTCAATCGTGCGATTGGATTCAGTCGTGCGTATGAACAAGACAAATGGACTCAAGCGACTGGATTTGTTCAGTCGTGCGAATGAGGAATGCGACTGAGTTCAGTCGTGCGAATGGAGTGTACGAATGAGTTCAATCGTACGAATGAGCTAGTCGTGCGACTGAAGGCTGCTATTTTTGCAAAATCGAAGATTTTGACACTTTGACACAAAATACGAATTTTCTAAGAACCCTAATCTTCCGTATAGTGAAAAATCAAAACTTTAATGCCAGAAAACGTCGAAAACAACTTTAGAAGCAAAGTGGTGACTCTTTTGATTAAAACGTAGGTTTTTGACAACAAACCTAATTGAATCAAACGCAAAATCAAGAGCCAAATCTCTGATACCACTTGTTACGGACCATGTACGAACGGAGTACTAACTGATTCTACATTTATACCGGATCAAATAGTGCGGAATCCTATTTGATTGGCGATCCAATCAGTGAGAACGATAACCCGATCGATATAAGATTGAACTAAACGTTAAGAACGAGTAGGAATCGATCAAGAACGAACTATGAACTTGGACAGGCTGTTTGGGACGTTCTGGACGGCTAGGGTTTATGTGTATTTGCAATATCTCTTCAAGTGTTTTGCTTTTCCACGAATTAGGTGGTATTTATAGGTTAGAGTTTTTCATTCGCACAACTGAACCATTCGCATGGTTCAGTCGTGCGACTGAATCATGCTATTGAGTCATACGCATGACTGAAGGTTCAGTCGTGCGACTGAGTCAATCTTATGTTTCAATCGTACGACTGATCCAGTCTCCTGGTTCAGTCGTGTGACTAGTCCATAAGCATGATGTATTCATGTGTATGGTCCATAAGTATGGTCCATTAGCATGAATAATCACCTGACTAGGTTCAACATAATACTCAATCATTATTGACTTAGAATTGTTTACAACAACCTTAAACCTATATAAGAAGTTCATACATATGAATCAAAGATAAAGAAACATCAAATCATATTTCATATTTCATTGAACCATTTCATTACATATGTGTAAGACATGAAAGACTTTTACATTTAAGCTCGTAAACTAGGAACAACATGTATCTACACTGCTTATATGCCATTGTTATTTGCTTATTTCCTTATGTTATTTTGTAGGATTGTAGTGTTCGTAAAGTCCAAGGGTTATTCTTCTGTCTTGTTTAAGTTAAGGGGCGATTGCTAGGTGCACTTATGTTCGAGGATCCAAGATGGTTCTTGTGTTTCATATATACGTGTTGCTTCTTTTAGGGTTGGGTGACTCTCATTTTTCATTCAACAAAAAAGGCGTATGTTCGTTCATATCTGATCCACTCTTTTGTGAGTTCATCGTTGATCTTTTGTAGTGTTCGCATCATCTTGATGCTCACCTCTCTAGTCTAGTTGTGTATCTTTATGATTTCAGAAGATAGTCAATCATATTGTATTCTTGAACCTTGTAATTATTTGGGTTTAAGTTGAGAATTGGTGTTATTCTTGTTCATCCTTTTCGTTCGATTTGTTGGAAGTTCATACTGCAAATTTGACATGGTACCAGAGCTGTGACTCTGATATCCATCGTCTTCCGCTGACATCTTCAAGCATTGGCGATTTAGGGTTTCAAAGTTGTAAACCCTAATCAAGGAAAAAGGTTGGTATTCTTGGCACCAGGAGTTAAGGCTTGGAGTTATTCCTCTCTGAACCCCTAGATCGTAGATCCTCGGCTCATCTACAGACCTATGGTGCATCTGGCGTACGTATTGGCATCATCCAAGTTGTGTCAGGGAGAAACATTCCTAATATTGAGGGCTGGTGAATCGTTGCAACCCTAGAAGGTTGCACGTTCTCTTGTATTGGGTATCGTAGTCTTATGACCGTGTAACCCAAGAAGGTTACAGGTCTCGGCTGCTGGTTCCCCCTAAAACTAGGCACCCCGCTGTGAGGATATATCTTCCTTATCTTGTTATTTTCTTTCTGCATCACATTATTGTTGTTTCTAGGCATTCGTTTGACCGGGATAGGAGTACCGGTATTGATCAAAGTAATAGGGAGAGCCATCCCCTGTTGTGTGTGCATTCTTTGTCTGCTAATTGATGCATTCTTCTGTGTGAAAGTTATTTTGTGTATTTTGCGTTAAACAACCTTGGTTACCCCTTGATCTGCCACTATAATAGTGTGAAACCCTGGCTCTGACCTTGGTGCGTTCTCTGTGTATGTGACTGTGTGCTCACCTTCTTATCTTCTTATTTTATAAATCAAATTCAAAGTAAACAATGGGTGATAATCCTGTTGGTGAAAATCCTGTAGGGGCGTTGGTTAGTAATGAAACCTTAATAAGTAAACTTGATGTTAGCAACCCGCTTTATCTTCATGCTAATGATTCTGGAACCCTAACAATTGTCACTATGAAACTTAAAGGAACTAAAAACTATTCTGTGTGGTCTAGCTCCATGAGACTTGCATTAGAAGTAAGAAACAAAATAGGCTTCATTGATGGAACATGTGTTAAGTCTACTACAGACCCTGTGCTTGCCAAACAATGGGATAGGTATAATTCTATGGTCATGTCCTTGATTTTAAATTCAATATCAGAAGAATTGTACCTTGGTCAAGTGTTTTCTAAATTAGCCTCTGAGGTTTGGATTGACTTAAAAGAAACCTATGATAAAGTGGATGGATCCGTTGTTTTCAACCTATATCAAAAAACTAACTCGTTAAAACAAAATTGGAAGCACAGTGGTAGAATATTATGATAGACTTAATACCATGTGGAAACAATTTGATACAATGGTACAACTTCCTTCATGTACTTGTAGAGCCTTTAAAGGAATTTAATGATTTCAATCACTTAATCAAATTAATGTAGTTCCTTATGGGTTTAGATGACATACACCAACCTGTTAGAACAAACCTTTTAATTAGGGACCCTCTTCCAACAATTAAAGATGCTTTCTCGGTAATCTCAAGAGAAGAATCTCACAGAAATACTAGCTCTATCGCAGCTGGTAAAACCAGTCAAAACATGGCATTTTTTTCAAGAACAAATCAAAATTCTGAAAATAAAAACCAGTTTAATGACAACAAAATAAAGGTTGGAAGAGGACCTAACCCAAACCTAAAATGTACCCAGTGTAATAAAATTGGGCATACAATTGAGAAATGCTATGAGCTTGTTGGTTACCCCTCCTCCTATAGGAAACAACCTGGATCTTAGGGATCAAAAGGGGGAACCACAAATAGCTCATCTATTCTAACAAGTCTGGTACTATTTCAGTTGCTTCTCTTTCTTTTACTCCTGAACAGTTTGCAAAAATTATGAGCCTAATCAATGAAAAACCTGGATCGGACCCTCAAATTTCTGGTATTGGAGGTACTTCTGTTAGTAGCTATAGTACTTTTTTTCTTCGAATTCATTCCCATTTAACCTATCAACCTCTCTAGAAAAAAACCTTGCTAATGGTTGGATAGTTGACTCAGGGGAAAATCAACATATGATAAAATCTGATAAAAATTTAATTAACACTATAGATGTTTCAGAACTTAACATGAATGTTGGTCACCCAAATGGAACAAACGCAAAGGTTACAAAAATAGGGGATTTCAAACTAACAAATAATTTTGTCCTGTCTGATGTCCTGGTTGTCCCTAATTACTCTATCAACTTGATATCTGTCCACAAACTTACAAAAGACAACAACTTGGAAATACGATTTGATGAAAAAAATTGTTATGTTCAGGATTTGAAATCAAAGAAAATGTTGGTGACTGGTAGGCAAAATGATGGACTATATTATTTTGATAAAGATGATGACCCTGTGAAGGTGTGTTTTATCAGCTTTGTTGATTCTAATCTTTGGCACTCTAGGCTTGGTCATCCCTATGAAAATGTCCTATATGTATTAAGAGAGTCGTTAGGTCTTGGTTCTATGAGAGAAACCCCTCCTTGTGAGGTCTGTCACAAGGCAAAGCAGACTAGGGTCCCCTTTCCTATTAGTGATCACTCCTCCAAATCCATAGGAGAGCTTGTCCATTTAGAATTGTGGGGACCATACAAAGTACCCAGCAAAGAAGGGTATCACTACTTTTTAACTGTTGTTGATGATTTCTCTTGAACCGTATGGTGTTTCCTTTTAAAAACAAAAGATGAAGTAGCCCATAGTATTATACAGTTTTATGAGCTAGTTCTAAATCAATTTGATAAACATGTAAAACATTTCGAAGTGATAACGGAACAGAATTTGTTAACAGTCGATTGTCTACCTTCTTTGCTTCTAAGGGTATTCTTCACGAAACAACTTGCATACATACCCCATAGCAAAATGGTATAGATGAAAGAAAGCATAGGCATTTATTAAATGTTGCTCGTGCTTTATTGTTTCAAGGGGGAGTCCCCTTAAATTTCTAGTCTGAGTGTGTGCTAACTGCAACATACTTAATCAACAGGACTCCTTCTTCGGTGCTACATGGAAAAAGTCCCTGTGAAATCATGTTCGGTTTTAAACCCTCTCTAAAACATTTGAGGAACTTTGGATGTCTCTGTTTTAGTACGATCTTGAATAATTTAAATAAATTTTCAAGTCGAGCAAATAAGTGTGTCCTAATTGGTTAATCTAATGTGAAAAAGGGGTATAAGTTGTGGGATATTGAAAACAAATCTGTTATTTTTTCGAGGGATGTTAAATTTTATGAATATGTTTTCCCATTTAAAGAAAAAAATCCAACAAATTTTGATAACCATTTGACTTAAATTCTATTAATTTTTTTGATTTTTCCGAGACATCTGATTCTTCAAATAATCAAGTCCCCGATGATGATGGGGTGGTGTTTGCTCAAAGTATTGAGGATTATAGTCTGCAGCCATCTGAAACTGATGGAAACCATGGCCAGGCTAACCTTACTCAGCAGCCAACTTGCTTAGCCACTTCCAGTTCTGGCGAGGCAGGCTGTTCCACAAGTCTTAATGATGAGTTAAGCCCGCCTGAGGGGCGAAATCAGACCTGCAATCCCGAACCAAGAAGGTCCTCAAGGACCTCCCATTTACCAAGAAGGATGTCCGATTATGTGATAGAGGGAAAGGTTAAATACGGGATAGAAAAGGTGGTAAATTATTCTCACTTGTCATAAGAAAACTTTTGTTTCATAACTGTTTTGAATAAGTCTGTTGAACCTAGAAATTTTAGTGAAGCCATTCAAGATAAAAATGGGTACATGCTATGAACTCTGAAATAGAGGCTTTACATAGAAATAACACATGGGTTTTAGCAGATCTTCCCCCCGGAAGAAAACCCATTAGGTGTAAGTGGCTATATAAAATAAACTACAAGTCTACGGGTGAGATAGATAGGTATAAGGCTAGGTTAGTTGGAAAAGGATATAGTCAACGAGAAGGTATAGATTATGAAGAAACCTTTTCACCCGTAGTAAAAATGGTTACTGTTCGTTGTATTATTAATCTTGTTGTTCATAATAACTGGGCATTACATCACTTAGACATTAATAATGCATTTCTCTATGGCGATCTAGCTGAAGAGGTCTATATGCTATTACCTGAAGGATATTATTCAAAAAATAAAAAACGTGTGTGTCAGTTGGTTAAGTCCTTATATGGGTTAAAGCAAGCCCCTAGAAAGTAGAATGAGAAACTAACCAGTGTGTTAATTGAAAATGGTTTTTCCCAAAGTGTGTGCTATAACTCTTTGTTCATTAAACGGAACAATTCCATATTTGTTGCTCTTTTGGTGTATGTAGATGATATAATCGTTACTGGGAATAATAAAGAAGAAATCTTGAAAGTCAAATCTTATCTAAGGTCTAAATTCTTAATTAAAGACTTAGGAATCTTAAAATATTTCTTAGGAATTGAGGTGTTATATTCAGATAAGGGTGTGTGTCTCACTCAACAAAAATATTGTTTGGATCTTCTGTCTGAATTTGGTTATTTGGGCTGTCAACCTGTGTGCACTCCCATCGAACAAAGTTTTATTGTGTCTTCAAAATGCACACAGGGAGAACCTATATTATCTGATGTTTCTGGGTTTCAAAAGTTAATTGGAAAACTAATTTATCTTTTGCTAACTCGGCCGGATATATCTTATACAGTTCAATTCCTGAGTCAATTCATGCATGCTCCCGCTAATACTCATCTTCAAATTGCTTTAAGGCTTCTTAGATATCTGAAAAAGGCCCCAGGTAAAGGAATTTTGTTCTCGAAAGGTAATTCTTAGACATTGTTGCATATGTAGATTCAGATTGGGGTAAGTGCGTGTCGTCAAGAAGGTCAGTTTCTGGTTTTTGTGTGTTTATGGGTAACAGCCTTGTTTCTTGGAAAAGCAAGAAGCAAAGTACTGTTTCTCGGTCCTCTGCAGAAGCAGAGTATCGAGCAATGTGTGTTGCCTCTTGTGAATCGTTATGGATTATGAACTTGTTCAAAGAGTCAAGTCTGTCTTTCTCATTACCTATAAATTTGTTTTGTGATAATGATGCTGCAATTTCTATTGCTTCAAATCCCGTCTTTCACGAGCGTACCAAATATTTTGAACTAGATCTTCATTTCTTACGAGAAAAA
Organism: Flaveria ramosissima; assembly: GCA_025215565.1. Taxonomy (NCBI): domain Eukaryota; kingdom Viridiplantae; phylum Streptophyta; class Magnoliopsida; order Asterales; family Asteraceae; genus Flaveria; species Flaveria ramosissima. Next base: position 58,759,612 of record CM046029.1, on the reverse strand, counting down.
ATCTCTGCTGTGTTTTTTAAGCCTTGCCCAGTCAAGTCTGAAAATCAACTTGCAGATGTTTTTACAAAAGGCTTACCGGTGTTGTAGCATGATATTCTTTGCAATAAGCTTCATATGATTGACATGTTTGCTAATTGAATTGAGGGGGGTGTTAAATTTAGTCAAATCAATTTTCCATTGTGCTACTTATATGTCATTATTATTTGCTTATTTCCTTATGTTATTTTGTAGGATTGTAGTGCTGGTAAAGTCCAGGGGTTATTCTGCTGTCTTGCTTAAGTTGAGGGACGATTACTGGGTGCACTTATGTTCGAGGGTCCAAGATGGTTCTTGTGTTTCATATATACGTGCTGCTTCTTTTAGGGTTGGGTGACTCTCATTTTTCATTCAACAAAAAAGGTGTCTGTTCGTTCATATCCGATCCACTCTTTTGTGAGTTCATCGTTGATCTTTGTTGGTGTTCGCATCATCTTGATGCTCACCTCTCTAGTCTAGTTGTGTAGCTTTCTAATTTCAAAAGATAGTCAATCATATTGTGTTCTTGAACCTTGTAATTGTTTGGGTTTAAGTTGAAAATTGGTGTTATTCTTGCCAATCCTCTTCGTTCGATTTGTTGGATGTTCAGACCGCAAATTTGACATAAACATTATATTAAGCTTATGTGTTTGGATTAGAATCTATATCTTACCAATATGGAATTCGGTTTACACCCAAACACGTATGTTTGATCAAACATAGACCCGGATTCTGTGAATGTAGTCGAATAAGAGTCTCATGTCATGTTGTGAAAGAGATCAACCCACGTGGGTGTTTGCTTTCAAAATCTTGAATCTCATGTTATGGTCAACCGAGAAATCTAGTTTGAAAACTGATAGTTCAGATTTAGTGGTAGAAGGGTATTTTTACTAATTTAAGTATCATAGTTCATGAATTATTTGTAAATAAAACAATATACAAAAACAAGTTATAATCTTTAAATCACACAACAAAAGTAACACATGGTTATAACAACAAAAAAAACATGAACAAAAATCCTTAAAACGATCGTGGTTTAGCAACAACAGTAGAGTGCTTCAAGATATGTAAACTGAACTGCCCGCCTTTCTCGCTCGTATCAATCTTAGACTGTCCCGGAGGTGGCAACAGCTCGAAGTTCTGCACCAAACGCCCGATTGTGATACCAAGGATCGGCAATGCAAGAATAATCCCAGGGCAGCTTCTCCTCCCGACTCCAAACGGCAAGTACCTAAAATCATTCCCGTTCGCCTCAACCTTAGCTTCCTCTTCCAAAAACCGCTCGGGCCTAAACTCCTCTGGTTTCTTCCATTGGTTGGGGTTGTTGGCTAGCCACCAGGCGTTGACCAAGATCTTGCTTTCAGCCGGGATGTCATACCCGCCGAGCTTAGCATCATGGAGGTTCATGTGTGGGACTAGAAGTGGGATCGCCATACGAAGACGAAGGGTTTCTTTGATCACGGCTTGGAGGTATGGGAGGTTTTGGACATCGGGCTCGGTGATTTGGACACCGGGTCCGAGCTTGGTGTCGAGCTCGTGTCTGAGCTTGGCTTGGATCTCGGGGTGGTTCACGAGCTCGGCGATTCCCCATTCGATCGACCATAGAGTTGTCTCAATTGCTGATATGAGAAAAAAAGTAGTGAAGTAAATATAAAATTCAAGAATTTTAGTTTGAGTTTTTAATTTAAAATGGTCATACAAATTCAAAATAGAATACCAAAATATTAAAATATATCATACGGGTAGGTAAACAACATGCCATTAATTTCTTGATGTGTTAGGTGCATACCACTTGCACTAAACAAATACATGGTTGTAAATCACTTTACACGTTTAATAACGTTACATCATATAAAGGAAAAATACAAAATAATTTTTCTTTAGATCATGAATTTTCTAGCTCTTATATCCTAAAGTTGTTTTTCATGTTATATACATTATGGTATGCAGTACAATATAGATAGGAGGACATAGATCTCAGCTCCTATATACTATACCTATATCGATATAAAAGTCTACGGTTAATTTCAGTTTCGTTCTTTAAAGTTTTACATAAGTAACAATTTTGTTACAAAATATTAAAAACATCACTTTACCTCCAAAAATTTTATAAGTTCTTTTAATTTCAATACAAAAAAATTATTATTTTGAAAGTTAAGTTGAAACAACTAATAAAACTTTAAATTGAAATTGAAATAACTTATTAAACTTTTGAAGATAAATTAATTTTTTTAATCTTTTGAAGGAAATGATTATTTTTGTCAAACCGGAACAAAACCGAACTTAACTCTAAATCTAAAAACAAAAAATACAACTCATCTATTTTTTTTCTTGACCGTGAGAAAACCAAGTATTGTTATCAATCAGATCAAGTGAAAAGTAGCGCGAGTTTGAATCAAACTTGAGACCTCTTTTCAGAAAACTTAAATACGTAACATTGCGCCTCCCGGTTATGTCGTAATCTACTTTATATAAAATACGATTATTTTAAAAAACCACTGGAAATTATTCTGTATTTGGTATGATAATACTATTTCCTAAATTGTTTACCTTTATATACGCAACAATTTAAAAACAATCTCAAACACCCTCCTTAATTATCACGTAACCTTAAAGCATTAATATAACATCAACATCTTTACAAGTTTAATAATTGATTAATTAAGATTATCACAATCAAATTATCAGAAACTTAATTACTCACACTCATTTACTCCACCTTAAACTACGTCAATTTCTTAGGATTTGAACATTAACTTTCTCCAAGTTACCATTGACTTTTAACACTGATGTACCAACTTAGGTGACTTTATAACTATATATGAAAGGTGTATAACTTTTATAAAACTTTTTATTATAATAATATTATATTAAAAAAATAATAATTAAACACAGTGAATGGTGGGTTACCTGCAACATTGATGTTTTCAACAATATACAGCACATTATCTTCATTGATCTCCCCCTTCTCCTTAGCTTCAAGAATGTGATCAATGGCGCATTTCAACTGATTGTTATCCATCTTCTTCGTGCTTGCAATCTTCCTGTTTAATTCCCGCCAAAATCACCAAAAAAAGAAACCCTAATTAACATCAATCAACAATCAAAGAACCCTAATTCGAATCACAATACATCTGATCTGAAACACTTACTTTCTTTCATCAACAAAGTAATCCTTAAACAGCTGAATCCGTTTATCCTTAACCTCCTTGCACAATTTCAGATAATTCCTTAAAAACGGGCGCAAAATCGGGATGAAATCGCCATAGTTGTACTCGAAGCTTTGTGCTAATCGACTCCTTTCACCGTTCAACGCTTTGAGCTTCAAGAACAACGGATCATCCTCACTCTCGAATCTCCGATCGAACATGATTCTAAACATGTTGTTGTACATCATGAGCTGCAACCGTCGCCGGATGACGATACCTTCCGTCGCGGCGGCCGGATTGTTCTTAACGTCGTCGACGACCGCGGCGGCCTCCGCCTCCCAGCCGTAGCGGTACTGTTGAACAACCTTGTTGGTGAAGAACGGCACCGTCATGATCCGTCGCATCTTCCGCCAGTGCTCGCCGTAGACGGTGAACACCATGTCCTGACCTTTTCCGGTGAAGATGTCGAAGACGACGTTACGTGTTCGTGAGCCGAATTCGACTCCTTGCGTGTGGAGAACTTCTTTTGCTAGCTCCGGTGATGATACGACGACGAGGTTGCGTTGGCCCATGCGGAGGAGGAAGATCTGACCGAACTTTTTGGCGAGGTCGGTGAGGTTGCGGTGGTTGAGGTCGTCGCCGACTTGCAGCCAGTTGCCGAAGATGGGGACCGGAATGGGGCCCGGTGGGAGCTTGAACTTCTTGCCGCGGAGTTTGGAGATGACGATGGCGCCGATGATGGCGGCGAATAGGGCGATTAGGGTTTTCTCTACCAGGAGGAGATCCATGGTGGATTCCGCCGCTGGTGGTGGTGGTTGCGGTGGTGATGGTGGTGGTGGAGTTATGTGTGTTTTGTCGGGGGAAACGGCAATTTTATAGACGTGATAGTGGAAGGTGTTAGGTGGGGGTGGAGTTGGTCAGACGGTACTGTGTTAACGGCGTTGGGTGGATTTGACGGTCACTTGTACAAATTCATTTTTGATTTTTCTCCGTCTTCTGTAAAAAGATTGCTTCTAAGTTACAATTTAAGTTGATTTCTTTTTTTCTTTTTTTTTTGGTGAAAAGGATTTAACTAGTTTTATACGTGTTGGGTGTCTGGGTCTTTTAAGGTAGTGAATAAATTGTATCATGTTATGTTAAAATTTAGAGTGGTTTATTTTTTTATTTTACTGAAAGTTATGATAATAGTGATTAATATAGAAGTTTAAAGAGAACATGGAGATAAATGCTTAACAAGAATTAAATAAAATATATGTGTAATATATATTTTGAGATGGTAGGAGTGTGGTGAGGGGTGGGATGGTTTTTAATAGAGAGTAAATTATAAAATCCGGCCTTTAATTACACATTGGTCCAATGGAATGGAGAATTTGGTCCAATGGAACGGAGAATATACAAAGAATCGGTGAAACTAGGTACTTCACTTGACCTTGCAGCATTTAAGTTATGGGTTTGATTTTGATTCTAGACGGTTTTGTTAGATTTTATTGGTTTACTTTAGAATTGATGAAACTAGATGGTTGACTAGTTGTTATCGATCAAGAAAACATTAAACTACAAATGTAGTCTGTTCAAATAAAAAGACAAAATATTGGTATCTGTAAGGTGTTTAATTTAATCTTGATATAATATATAATTTAGTATAAGCAAGAAGAATTTTGTATTTAGTGAAATCAACCCCAAAAGTCGGTTGATGAATATTCACTACATATAGGTTATATACACGGTCTTTTTTAAAAGTAGATTTTCTAGACGATTTACACAAGACGTTATTTTATCTTGTTTAGATCGCTTTAGATACAAATCTAGGTTGTCGTATAATAAAAAGAATCGTACACGTCAATATTGCTTATGTTAACCAATTTAAATGTAACAAGTTCTTTTTATTTCTTTCATTAGTACTTGTACATAATATAATACTTTTTTTAATTGCGGAATTTTATAGTAGTAGCTCTAATTTTATTTCATTTAAACTTAAGCTAAAATAATAATGATTAAATACATATGATAAGAAAAACAAACAGACCATTATATAGTTGTTATTTATAGGTTTTATACGTATTAAATATCATAAAACATGAATAAAACAGGTAATGAAAAAAATATAAAAATATATTATTTAATTAAAAAATAAATAATAATTATAAATATAAAAATAAAAAATGGTTCCGAGTGTTTAACAAATATGAAAATGTTAAAGTTTACTTGGGAACTAATATTATTTTATAAAAAGTTGGATCGGGGGTAGGTGGGACGGCGCCCATCGGTTTTGTTGTTCGTTTTGGGTGTGAAGTACACACGACACCTCCAATCGTGACCCCAATTAATTTATTTCTCAAAATTCATTCACCCTTTTCAAAACATTTTCTATTCAACCTTGTGTGGAGTTTTCATTTTAAAGTAATCTATAATATTATATATGAGTTCATTTATTCACATGATTTTTAAAGTTGAAAACTTGTATAAAGTTAAGCTCAACTTATTTTATTTAAAAAATTTGTGCTTTGATTTAAGTCAATTTGCTTTATTGTTTGAAACACGGTTTTACTGGTGAGATTTCTTTTATTCGTTTTATTATTTATTAGTTTTTTATATTAATATAGGCGTATAATTATATGTAATACACTTAATTTTTGTATTATATTGATATATGTAACAATATTTATTAGTTATTTACATTCGCTATGCTTAGTAGAAATTATCATATTTATATAGATAATCGATTTGTTTAGACTCGCAATCATGACAAGATCAATGTATGTGATATCACGCTCTAGCCGGTTATCAAACTATCACCTAGACCCTGTTTAAACTGGGCCTCTAGCTCATTATTTTGGGATTGAGTTTTAAAAGGGTTGATCTCGATTAACTCACAAACAGCTTAGAATTATTTGGATGTGTGTTTTTATAAAAAAAAAACTTCACAAAAAAATAAGTTTTATGATTGTTATAATTAAATCACTTATATTTTTATTTGTTTCAATCAGGTCATTAGTATTTTTATTTGTTAGTATCAGGTCAATAAAGTATTAGAAAAGTTCAATCAGATCATTAAAGTTTTGAGAGTATTTTAATTAGGTCACTCATATTTTTCAAGTTTTTTAAAAAAATTAAATTTTTTTAAAATAATTTAAGTTTTTATAAATATTGTTAATTTTTAAATATTCAATTTTTTAGAAAATTTTTGCAAGTTATGAATGACCTAATTAGAATAATCTTGAACCTTTAATCACCTAACATTATCATATATTGTTAAAAGATGTTTTATAAAAGTATAAAAAATAAAACTTATGGTGTGATCATATTATCCATCTCTCAGATCAGAAAAACCAATTTGAGATATCTTCTTGTCAATATCCACAACCACTCAACCCACCATTAACACTCGTATTCTGGATTCTTGCATAATGATATGATTGGAGATGACATGAAAAGAGGGGTTGACGCTGGTGAAGGGGTCGACGGTCGTGTGAAGGTGACAAAGGTAGCTTCGAAAAGGGGTAGACTTGAAAGTTGTTGGTTGTTAAGGAAAAGTGTCTGGAGAGTGGCAGAGGTTAACTCTAATGAACAGCTAGGTTGGTGGCGGTGGTGGTGGTGATAATGGTTGTGGTGGTGGTTGTGCTACTTCCATGGTGGTGGTGTGATGGTGATGCAATCTAGGTTAAGATTCATCTAATGCAGGGAAAATTTATTACAATTTGACATACTTACTGGGCTAACTTGTAATACATGATACTTGAGGACTAAACATGAAAAACGACCTAACAATAGGGACCATTTGTGTAATTAACTCTAATATATTGTTTCGTCAACATTAAAACAAAGAACAATATGATGATTTGAAACGAAAATATAATGGGAAAAGGTTTAATAAAAAGTCTCTCAAACCTAAAAGGTGTAAAGATAGTCTCAACCATTAATTTTCTTAATCAATGGTTAAGATTAAATTATAGGAAAAAGTTTGTTATAGGAGTATTTTAATAATAACTATTTTTGTTGACTTTTTGTAAATTCTCCTATTTTTCTAAACATTCATAACTTTTATGTACGACATTATTTTTTTTATTAAAATTACACCATAAAACGATCATTGTTTTATCTTTAAAAAGAATACAATATTGTTACATAAAAAGATAATAATTCTTTTAAGTTTTTAAGCTCATATTTTATTATTGTGTGTTTAATTCAGTTCATTGTATCTTTTAGTAGTTAATGTATTTTCTTAAATACTATTGTGTTATTTTAACGTGATGAATTTTAAAATAATTTAATGATGAAATAACATTGTTGTGTTCTCCAATATGAAAAATACAATAATAAATTAACAACTAATTAATTATATATATACTAATTATCAACTTTAATATGCATTAAGGATTGTACAATGTGTTTTATTAGTTGTAAAACAATGACAAAATAACACAATTTGTGTTTTTTGATCGTCTTGTGTTATTTTAAATACTATGAGTTTTGAAAAATACATTGGTAAAATAACATCACTGTATACTTTTAATTGTAAAACACAATGTGATAACAACAAGTTCATATAAACTATTAAAAACAATGAGAAAAATAACACATTGTGTTATCTTCAATACTATGATTTTTGAATACTACATTGGTAAAAGTATATCATTTATACTTATAATTATAAAACACAACAATAGATAACAAGTTCATATAACATATAGATTCAATGACAAAAATAACATAAAATGTTCTAAAGCGTACACAATGATCAATACATATAACAAATAATGTAAAATATATGACACAATAAACTAACATTTGACACAATGATTAAAATATCATCCTTTTTAAAATAATAAAAAGACATGTGTCAAGCTCACAATCTTTCTTAAACTTTTTATGTTAAGTATTTTTACTACATCTTTATCCAAATATAATGTAACTCTAATAATTAGTTATTATAAAATTTGTTCTATAATATCATGTTTGTATATATAACTATTGTTTTAGATAAGTAATAATTAATTAATATTTATGTAATGCAACATCGAAATGCATTATAATCTAAAGTCAATTTGATTAAACATCTCCGGAGAAATCATGAAGAATAAAAACAAATATGTATGTAATGTTTGAAATTAATCTTCATATTCTAATAAAAGAGTATCTTTAGATGACACGTGTCAATACCACAATCATCATCACCAAAATTTTCCCGTCTCTCTCTCCTATTAAATAATTTCTTTAATTACTAATAATATTATTTAACACTTTTTTAGATTTAATAAATTAAGAAAAATATCTATTTATTAATGTTATTTCTAAATAAATAAAGTTTTTATAAAATAATAAATTTTTTTAAAGCATAAAACTTTTTTAAAAATACGAAATTTTAAATTGGTATTTTTAAAAGTCAATTTTTTAAAATTAAAAATTTAAATTTGGAAGTTATAATAAGGAAATTTTTTTAAATGACATGTTTATACGGTTTGTTTTATAACATAATGTTTATTTTTTTGGAAAAAAACTAGAAACAAAATTTTAAAAAATTATTATCATTGTTTTATTACTTATAGTAATTTCTCATACGTAATTTCAGTCATATCTTAAAATATTATTTTATATTAATAAATTTTATTATATTAATATTTTATTTATTCAATGTAACGCCCGGAAATTTTCTTTGAAGCCGACGAAAGAAGAAAAAGAAATAAAGTCCAAAGTCGAGGGACCAAACTCGCCAACGAGAGAACTTTGATGAATGGGAGTATAAAAGGGGGAAGACATTCCATTCTTCCCATTTTAACCAAGAGAGGAAGAAGAGAAGGAGAAAAAGAGAAGAAAAGCTTGGTTCGGGTGGATTCGAGCGTGGAAAATCGTCGTGTAGCGGGTCAAATCGAAGCTCTACTCGACGGGATCGTTTGTGTGAGTTCTAAGACCCCTCTTTTACACGTTTTTGAATGATTTTGGGGCTGGAACACATCTGAAAACCATTTTTCGAGTTTTTTGGTGTAAACCCGTTTTTGTATGTATGTGTATGTGTATGACTCATTTGGGGCTTGATTTCTTGCTTGGTTATGCTTGAATGAGGTTGTGGTATGTTTTCCTAAGGTTTAGGATGATTGATTTGGGCTAAAATCAAGTTTGGAAGAGTTTGGAGGCCGAAACCGTCGGCTGCAGTTCGGGATGAACTGCATTCTGCGCACAGCTAGGGTTATGCGACTGGAGGTGCCATGCGACCGAACGGCATGCGACTAGGTCCATACGCACGATAGGAGTGCGACTGAGGTTCATTCGTATATGAGTAGTGCGACTGAGGGTCATACGGATGAGGGCTATGCGACTGGAGGAAATGCGAATGAGGGTCACACGACTGAATGAAATGCGAATTAGGGTCATGCGATTGAAGGTCATGCGACTGGAGTCCATACGCCTATGAGTCGTGCGACTGAGGTTCATACGCACGAAAGGTGTGCGACTGAGGGCCATTCGCATGAAGGTCATGCGACTGAGGTCCATACGCCTAGATGCCATGCGACTGAGCTTCATTCGCATGGGAAGCATGAGCTTCATACGCCCGAATGACCTTAGTATTGTCTGATTTTCGGGAAGTGGAGACGTAGGCTGAGATCTTTGGGGTTGTAGACGATTTGATGGGCATGGATGATGTAAAATGATTTATGTTGATGAGCTGATGATGATGATGATGATGCGATGCATGCTGACGTGTGATGCCTTATAGTTATGTGTGATGCGATGCGCGTGATTCGTGTGATGTTTGACGTCGTGTGATTGTGCATGATGTATGTATGTATGCATGATGTTGTCGTGTGTGATGATGTTATATGTTATTATGTTAATTATTGTTATGTGTGATTATCTTCCCGTGATTGTGTGATGTATGTTAATGAATGTAATGAAAGTATTATGTAACGTAAAGTGGAAGATAATAAAAAGAGGAACGTAATGAATGAATGCAAGCATGAACGAACAAATGAGAGTAAGGATGGCTTGCGAAAGAAGAAAGGAGGTTCACGACTCATTGAGAGTTGTTAGCTCAACTGTGTGTGTATTATAGCGTGCGATCTTGGCTTACTCATAAGGGGACATAGACACAGTAGGGAGTTCAGTTGTGGTAACTGCTCCGATACGTGTGATGTGGTATTTACTGTGTGCTATGTAGCGTGCGATTTTGGCTGCCTCATATGGTTTATGTAGCGTGCGATCTTGGCTAACCCATGAGATGGCGTGTGATTCTGGCTAAACCCCGAGAGTTCTCACACACATGGGGAGTCGGTCTTGGTGACCACTCTGATGGTGCGATTTGTGCGATATGTGCGATGGACAGCATAAGGGTAGCATGCGATTTTGGCTAACTCATGTGGTTTATGTAGCGTGCGATCTTGGCTAACCCATGAGATAGCGTGCGATTCTGGCTTCCTTATGTGTGCGATATGTACTTCGGGTACGATGATGCGAAGGTGCGATTTGAGCGAAAGTGCGATATGTATGAAATAATCGAACGTAAGAAAAGATGTTATAACGAATGAAGTGAATGATAATGTACCGTGCTGATGTAACAGATGTAATGATCCTCAACTTTACCTTAGGTACTGTGGCCAAGAGGTGTTGTGCACCGTTAAAGAAGGTCTATGATAGGCTTAGGCCCAGTATTATGAGCATGAAGAGTAAAGTTCATGGTGTTGACGAAAGGAAATGATGTAATGATAACGAACGAATGAAAGTAAGAAATGAAGACTGTAACGGACATAATGGAAGATAAGAAATATATTATATGTATGTATGTATGTTGTGTGATCGTGTATGAAGTTAATGAATGGTTTTATAAAGGATGAAAAGTATGTGTAAGGCCCCGTTCCCGGGACGCTTACAGTTGGTCATTCATCGCACATAAAACATACATTACATTTTTTTCTTTCATAAATAGTTGCAGCGGAAACATTAAAACATAATTTCATTTCATCAAAATACTTTTGCACATCAGTACAATCGTTCCTTTAACATTATCATGTTACATTTATTACAAAAACATTAAACATAAAGGTGCCATCCAAAATACGCTGAGTAGCCGCCCCGTGCCATCCTCAGCAACATACCTGCCAACTGGAAACACATCAAAGTCAGCGTTGCTGAGTGAGTTCTAGTTTTATAATAAAACTTACTTTTCTTTCGTAAAACCGTTCTTTACTTTCTTTACAAAAACATTCGTTACATACATGCGTTCACACATCATACGTACATACAGATAATATCATTATTATCTTCATCATTACGTTCATTACATTCATGGTTCATCATACCTCATTATGTTTCACTTCATTCTAGATCCTGTCAGACTTTACCCTCTTCATGGCACAAAGCCACGATTACTGAGGTCGAATGACAAGGATCCCATTTCATACTTTATTAGGATCATTCGTTAAAGTTCATTTCATACATTCATTCTTTCATTCACCTCTTTACTCATTACCCTTCCTTACTCAAATCTTGTCTCATGCAATATCCCCGACTCATGCTCGAAAGCTGATGATGTGCCGGGACCTGCTCACAAGTCCCCGACTCACGTCCGAAGACTGACACAACACCGGGATACGTGACAAAGATTCCATACGAGTCAATCACAGGGATTGAACTCCATCCGAGGCTGTTGCAACACCAAGTCGCTCACCTCAATAGCCATCTCAATGAATGTACGCTATCCGAGTCTTTTGCACCCCTAGGGTTGCTCACCTCATTGCCCATCACGATAGCAAGCTATCCGAGTCTTTTGCAACAACAAGGTTGCTAACCCCAAGGTAACATCACGATAGCGCGTACTCGAGTCTTTTGCAACGATCGGTTTGCTCACCTCATACATATGCATGGCTTCATGCTACACCCCCGGAGTTATGCGTAACCCGGGTAACCATCATACATTACACCCCCAACATTATGGGTACTACACCCCCACCGAAGTAGGTACATCACCCCCACCGAAGTGGGTACATCACCCCCACCGAAGTGGGTACATCACCCCCACCGAAGTGGGTACATCACCCCCACCGAAGTGGGTACATCACCCCCACCGAAGTGGGTACATCACCCCCACCAACATGGGTACCTCATCGAAGGTCAGTCACAAAGACTAGAACCCTTGCGTGCACACTATAGACTAGCTGAACCTCTCACGGTTGAGCCTAAGGCATTAGAGCCGTGCACTTCACTTCACTTCACATACATACCTCACATGAATTCATTCATTCATTAATGCATGCATTCATTCATTACGTTCCTCTTTTCTTTATCTTCCACTTTACGTTACATAATACTTTCATTACATTCATTAACGTTCAACGCAAAGACATAGAAAGATAATCATACATAGCAAGGAACACAACATAAACATAAACATACGGCATCATCATACATACGCATCAATAATACATCACATCACGCACATCATACATACTACGCATCACACGCACCGTCGTGCCTAACATAACACATAACATCATGCATATTACCATCATCTCCATCAACATTATCATCATAATCTCAGCATCCTGCATTACCTTATACCGTCTATGCCCTTCACATCTTCGAGGAATTCCATCTCGGTTATCATTTCTGAACACTTAGGCGAATGGGCATCTATGCGAATGGACCCTATGCGAATGGACTATGGGCGAATGGACCTCTATGCGAATGGACTCCCAGTCGCATAGCTTTCATGCGTATGGCCTTCAGTCGCATGACTTCAGGCGTATGGGCTTCAGTCGCATACTCTTCATGCGAGTGAACCTCAGTCGCATGGCCTCCAGGCGCATGGACTTCAGTCGCATGGCTCAATCGCATAACCTCTGTGCGAATGAACCTCGGTCGCACCATCCCTCAATCGCATGGCTCTCAAGCACATGAACTCCAATCGCATGACCATCATGCGTATGGACCTCAGTCACATAGCAAACATGCGTATGGACCTCAGTCGCACTTCAATCGGCCGAATGGCCTCCAGTCGCCCTCCAGTCGGTCGCCTAGCCCTAGCTGGTGCAGAGTGCAGTTAGGTCGACTGCAGCCGCGGGTTTTCGACCTCCAACCCCTTCCAAACCTCTTTTAAGCTCAAATCAACCATCCTAATCCTTAGGGAAACATACCACGACCTCATACAAGCATAACCAAGCAAGAAATCGAGCCTCAAACGCATCATACACATACATACATACATCAAAACGGGTTTTCACCCAAAAACTCGAAAATAGGTTTTGGACGTGTTCCAGCCCCAAAATCAGTTGAAAACGTGTAAAAGAGGGGTCCTAGAACTCACCTTAACGATCCCGTCGAGTAGAGCTTCGATGTGACTCGCTCCTCGTCGAATTCCACGCTCGAATCCACTCGAACCAACTTTTCTCCTCTTTTCTCCTTCTCCTCTCTTCTCCTCTCTTGGCTGAAAAATGGGAAATATGGGGGTGTTTTCCCCCTTTTATACTCCCGTGCATCGAAGTTTCTCTCGTTGGCGGGTTTGGTCCCTCGACTTCGGACTTCATTTCTTTTTCTTCTCTCGTCGGCTACAAAGGAAATTTCCGGGTGTTACAAGTCCACCCCCCTTAAATGGGTTTCGTCCCCGAAACCTATCATTCCTTAAACCGTCGCGAGCAATTCTATCTCATCTCTTCTCCAGTCTCCCACCTGGAGTTCAATCGGTCTACGTCGTTTATCCCCTCGCGACTTCTTATCTATCTTTGGCTAGCTTCATCAATGCTTTAATCCCTTCGAGCTGCTCGATCATGGCCTCAATCACCTCATTACTTCCTATACGGCATTTGGTGCTCCGCCTTCATTTGTAGACAAGCAAGGCATTTAATCTTGTACTCCACCATATCGCGCTTCGTGCACCTTCCCGCCGCTGCCATCGAAATCACATTCGGAATCGTCGTGACTCGATCACCTTAAGCCATCACCATGATCCTCTTAGGCGCTATCAACCGTATCGTCTTTTTGCAACACATAGTGTTCGCTCCGTAGTCCGCCAAACAATCCACTCTTAGGGCTACATCGAATGGCATTTGTATATTCTTACCACTAACAGGCAATTTAGCATAGAAAGCAGCAGGAATAGTACTTTTACTAACGCCAACATTAAATAACACAAGCTAAGGATCTATTTGCTAGGAACATACCTGACACAACATCGAAGTCCGTCCTAGCTTCCTCCGATCTTCTTCACTCCCGAGCCTCCAGCCCTTTGCTTCTTACAGTCCCTGCTCTTATGACCTTCCTCACCACAAGAATAACACTTCCCCATACCGCAGTTCTTCGCTACATGCCCGGTCCTTCCACAACGAAAGCAGGCATCAGTCCCCAATCTACATTCTCCGGGGTGCCTGTGTCCACACTTGTCACACCTTTCCGAACCCACATCATTTATGACCACACGCTGGTCATCCATCCGTGCACCTTTATTACTTGGAGCGGCTCCGTCGCGTCCCAATCGCTTCCCATTCCAATCCCGATCACCATCTCCTTTCTTGCTACCTTCTGTCACCACCATCAATTTTTCGTCGTACAATCTCCCCGCCAAATCAACCGCCGACCTAAACGTGCTTGGTCGGGCAGCGATCATGTGCCTACGAATGTCCGCCGGCAAGCCATGAATATACCTCTTGATCTTTCGCGAAAGAGGTGTCACCTGATCCGGCACCAGTCGTGCCATTTCGTTGAACTTGGTGGTGTATTGCTGATGCGTCATTGTTCCCGCCTCCAGCTGCAGGAACTCTCTTTCAACTTTATCCATCTCACGGTGAGGACAGAACTCCTCAATCACCAGCCTCTTCAACTCTGGCCATCTCATCCTTCCGATAGCTCTGCTTCCCTCAAATTGGACTATGTTGTCCCACCAGCACAAAGCTGAGTCCACGAAAGAGTGGGTAGCAAATTTGACTTTCTGATCTTCTCGGCACTCGCTGATATTTAAAACAGCTTCCATCTCTCTCACCCATCGGTGAGCAGCAGCAGCAGTGCCATTACCATCAAAAGTAGGGGGCTTGCATCGCTGAAACGCCCCATAGTTACAGCCTCGTGCCGCCTCCGGCGTAGGCTCTTCCTCTTCTTCTTCCTCTTCGTCATCGGAGAGAACCGTTTCAGTCCCGGGTCGTCTCCTTTCGCCCGAAGGTCTACCCCTTTCCCTTCTCTCCTCATCTCTAACAGCCTTTATAACTTTGGTCACCACAAACGGTAGGATCGTCTGCATGACTTGATGCACTTCCTCCACGACCGCCTCTCTCATCGAGGCCCTCTGATTAGCATTCTCATCACCGCCCTCAGGATGAGGGGTCACAAGTTCTTCGTGAACTACCCTTTCGGCCCTTGCCCTTCCTCTTGTGACCCGTGGTTCAGCACCACGTCCACCGTCACCTCCACCACGAGAAGCTTTCGAAGATCTTCCACCAGCCATTCTCTAACTCACACTGAAAGATTCAAACACCAATACGGTCATTCAAGGAAATAACTCAGTTTATGTCAAGTATAGTAAGTCCCTAATTACAGTGGCAAGTTGTGATTAGCCACTTACTTTACTCTTCATACCCCAAGTATTACCTGTCCTGACTACATCAGTATTTAAATCTACATACAACACATAACCACATACCATGCGCACATAAACCGGTTAACTTAAGAAAATATCTGATGGCACGCAGCTACTCAGTTTGGCATCCCATTCCCCTTTCCATCCCATTCTCAGTTTAAGATTAGGTTTTTGAAAATATTTATCCAATTCACTTAAACTTTGGCTCTGATACCAACTTCTAAGGCCCCGTTCCCGGGATGCTTACAGTTGGTCATTCATCGCACATAAAACATACATTACATTTTTTTCTTTCATAAATAGTTGCAGCGGAAACATTAAAACATAATTTCATTTCATCAAAATACTTTTGCACATCAGTACAATCGTTCCTTTAACATTATCATGTTACATTTATTACAAAAACATTAAACATAAAGGTGCCATCCAAAATACGCTGAGTAACCGCCCCGTGCCATCCTCAGCAACATACCTGCCAACTGGAAACACATCAAAGTCAGCGTTGCTGAGTGAGTTCTAGTTTTATAATAAAACTTACTTTTCTTTCGTAAAACCGTTCTTTACTTTCTTTACAAAAACATTCGTTACATACATGCGTTCACACATCATACGTACATACAGATAATATCATTATTATCTTCATCATTACGTTCATTACATTCATGGTTCATCATACCTCATTATGTTTCACTTCATTCTAGATCCTGTCAGACTTTACCCTCTTCATGGCACAAAGCCACGATTACTGAGGTCGAATGACAAGGATCCCATTTCATACTTTATTAGGATCATTCGTTAACGTTCATTTCATACATTCATTCTTTCATTCACCTCTTTACTCATTACCCTTCCTTACTCAAATCTTGTCTCATGCAATATCCCCGACTCATGCTCGAAAGCTGATGATGTGCCGGGACCTGCTCACAAGTCCCCGACTCACGTCCGAAGACTGACACAACACCGGGATACGTGACAAAGATTCCATACGAGTTAATCACAGGGATTGAACTCCATCCGAGGCTGTTGCAACACCAAGTCGCTCACCTCAATAGCCATCTCAATGAATGTACGCTATCCGAGTCTTTTGCACCCCTAGGGTTGCTCACCTCATTGCCCATCACGATAGCAAGCTATCCGAGTCTTTTGCAACAACAAGGTTGCTCACCCCAAGGCAACATCACGATAGCGCGTACTCGAGTCTTTTGCAACGATCGGTTTGCTCACCTCATACATATGCATGGCTTCATGCTACACCCCCGGAGTTATGCGTACCCGGGTAACCATCATACATTACACCCCCAACATTATGGGTACTACACCCCCACCGAAGTGGGTACATCACCCCCACCGAAGTGGGTACATCACCCCCACCGAAGTGGGTACATCACCCCCACCAACATGGGTACCTCATCGAAGGTCAGTCACAAAGACTAGAACCCTTGTGTGCACACTATAGACTAGCTGAACCTCTCACGGTTGAGCCTAAGGCATTAGAGCCGTGCACTTCACTTCACTTCACATACATACCTCACACGAATTCATTCATTCATTAATGCATGCATTCATTCATTACGTTCCTCTTTTCTTTATCTTCCACTTTACGTTACATAATACTTTCATTACATTCATTAACGTTCAACGCAAAGACATAGAAAGATAATCATACATAGCAAGGAACACAACATAAACATAAACATACGGCATCATCATACATACGCATCAATCATACATCACATCACGCACATCATACATACTACGCATCACACGCACCGTCGTGCCTAACATAACACATAACATCATGCATATTACCATCATCTCCATCAACATTATCATCATAATCTCAGCATCCTGCATTACCTTATACCGTCCATGCCCTTCACATCGTCGAGGAATTCCATCTCGGTTATCATTTCTGAACACTTAGGCGAATGGGCATCTATGCGAATGGACCCTATGCGAATGGACCTCTATGCGAATGGACTCCCAGTCGCATAGCTTTCATGCGTATGGCCTTCAGTCGCATGACTTCAGGCGTATGGGCTTCAGTCGCATACTCTTCATGCGAGTGAACCTCAGTCGCATGGCCTCCAGGCGCATGGACTTCATTCGCATAACCTCTGTGCGAATGAACCTCGGTGGCACCATCCCTCAATCGCATGGCTCTCAAGCACATGAACTCCAATCGCATGACCATCATGCGTATGGACCTCAGTCGCATAGCAAACGTGCGTATGGACCTCAGTCGCACTTCAATCGGCCGAATGGCCTCCAGTCGCCCTCCAGTCGGTCGCCTAGCCCTAGCTGGTGCAGAGTGCAGTTAGGTCGATTGTAGCCGCGGGTTTTCGACCTCCAACCCCTTCCAAACCTCTTTTAAGCTCAAATCAACCATCCTAATCCTTAGGGAAACATACCACGACCTCATACAAGCATAACCAAGCAAGAAATCGAGCCTCAAACGCATCATACACATACATACATACATCAAAACGGGTTTTCACCCAAAAACTCGAAAATAGGTTTTTGGACGTGTTCCAGCCCCAAAATCAGTTGAAAACGTGTAAAAGAGGGGTCCTAGAACTCACCTTAACGATCCCGTCGAGTAGAGCTTCGATTTGACTCGCTCCTCGTCGAATTCCACGCTCGAATCCACTCGAACCATCTTTTCTCCTCTTTTCTCCTTCTCCTCTCTTCTCCTCTCTTGGCTGAAAAATGGGAAATATGGGGGTGTTTTCCCCCTTTTATACTCCCGTGCATCAAAGTTTCTCTCGTTGGCGGGTTTGGTCCCTCGACTTCGGACTTCATTTCTTTTTCTTCTCTCATCGGCTACAAAGGAAATTTCCGGGTGTTACAGTATGTTTTATTATAAAACTAGAACTCACTCAGCAACACTGACTTTGATGTGTTTCCAGTTGGCAGGTATGTTGCTGAGGATGGCACGGGGCGGCTACTCAGCTTATTTTGGATGGCATCCTTATGTTTAATGCTTTTGTAATGTAATGAAACAAATATTTTGTAATTGGGCAACGATTTATCATGTTGCAAAAGTTTTTATGATGAAATGTAATGATGTTTAATGTTTCCGCTGCAACGTTTTATGAAAGTGAAATGTAATTATATGTTTTATGTGCGATGAGGATCCAACTGTAAGCGTACCGGAAACGGGGCTTTACATTCAACCCGTGTAACACATGAATTTACAAAAGCTAGTATTTATGTATTTTGGTATATTGATTTCTGTAAGGATTCCTATAAGTCTGATGCAGCCAAAACATCCAAAGTCTCTCTGCATGCATGCACTGAAGAATAGAAATAGAAATGCTTCGGAAGTTTTACACCTTGCACTAGAAATACTCTAAGTGTAAAATCTTCTGAAGCCAAGACCAACATCTTCCGAAGCCAAAAGTGAAGTCTTCTGAAGCTTCAAAGACAAAGTCTTCCGAAGCCAAAGAGTGAAGACAGATTTCTTCCGAAGACTTTTAGATGCATGCTTTTATCTGATGTACTTTACTATAAAGCTGGACCATCTTTCTGCTGCAACTCTGTTCAATCACCAACTTACATGAATTGGTGAAAAGGTCCATGTTGTGACATCTCATATTTTTGTTATATTAAAAGTTAACTTTGTTAATTCTTGTAAGAACCTTTTATGTCAATTTTGAAACTTTGTGGAATTAATATGCTTGATAATTAATTTGGGGTTTAACAAATTAATGAAATAATAGAAATAATATTAATAATGTTTAAAACATTGGTTAATAATATAAAACTTATCAACAGGGGATAAAAATCTTAAAAATAATTGTTATAATAATAATAATAAAGATATTATTATTACTATTACTAATAATAATATTAATAATAATAATGTTAATGTAATAATAATAATAATAATAATAATAATAATAATAATAATAATAATAATAATAATAATGTTACAAATAACAATAATTTGGAAAAGTTTAATTTAAGTCCACGGGGTTATTGTGTTAATTTTGAAACCTTAAATATTAAGGTTTCTGCATGAAATAATAAGAATTAAACCGCAGGGACCATTTGTGTAAAAAACGGAAACCAACCCCCCCCCCCTTGTGCAGCCCCGCTTTTCCGGTCAGGGTACCGGCCAAACGGCGGCAGACTTTCCGGCCACCTTTAAAGTCCCCCAAAACACCCGAAATCAATCACGAATTAACCCCAAATCATTCTTGTAAATGTCTCGAACTTGAATGTGATCTTGATTTCGTTTAATCGTCGGTTATAAGTATCAATCAACTAAATAACCGAAACACTCTTAAATCCATAGTCATTCGGCCATTAAACGTTCATAGTGATCTAATTAACTTCACCTAATCAACCGTATTTCAATTCCTAAATCATTATAACTCTCAATTTTATCTGAAACCAACACAATCATCACCTTCGATCACTCACCTTCAACGCGAACCAACCCCTATTCGAACTTCGTTACCCGGTCATCATAAACCAAAATTGAATGAGGGCTTTTGATCTCGGAGGTTACTAGGAGCTTTCTGCACAATCAATTGGATTATTACCCACTTTTGCATATCGAACAGATTCAAGGCTTGGTCACGAGCTCTCCTACATCTGTTCATCATCAACTTAACATCATTCGGGTAATTAATCGCATGTACACACTCGTCTATACATGGGGAGCAAAAGCCCCATGATAATGGACAATAACAACAATGGATTCGTGTTAAATTTGGAACAATTCGATTCTAGGGTTCTTTAGAAAATGGGGTTTTCTTTAGTTATTGTTTTTATTAATTATTTTTCAAATCTAAACAGATTCTGGGCTTAGCCCAACTGGTTACCACTCCACATATTAAACCGGAGGTCGTGGGTTCAAACCCAGCCTCCGGCATTTATTTTTTTGGGCTAATTTTTATTTTAAACCCTATAAATTATACTGATGTGTACTAAATCAAAGTAAAAATTAATTTATAAATTAAAACATTTCAGAAACTTTTAATTTAATTTTTTTTAGGTTTTAAAAACTTATGATTTTCAAATTAATCACTTTATAAAAGATAATAAAGATTATAGAAACTTTACTAAATATTTTATGTAATTTCAATGTTGTAAACCTATTATTATTCAAATGTGGATTATTCTAAAACAATATAAATCTATATGTTAAATAAATAATTATTTAAATAGTTATTTAAATAATTAGATATTTATCTATTTATTTAACCATATTATATCATAATTAGTTTATAAATTTATTTCTTAAATTTTTGAAACATATAAAACAATATAACGTGCTATTATACTTTATTGTTATTATTTTTAGATTTTGTATTATAAGACCTTTACATTAAATCAATTAAAAGCTCAAAACTTTATAAAATGATGTTCAACAATTTTAACGTCAATTAATTAAGTATTTACCAAGTCTTAAATAATTATTTATATGCTTATGGACTTGATGTAATAATTTTAAAAAAAATCATTTAAAATAATAATGGACTTAATATGATCTTTATTAATCTCTAAAATTTGGGAAATTATATACTATTCTTAGAAAATTATTAAGATTTAATTACATCATTATTATCTAATTTCATTTCTAAAATACTTAATCATATAAACCTATATAATTCCTTCTAATGGAATCAAAATGTAAATAACTACATTATAAACTTATTTCTTAGCATAAACTCTAAAAATATTAACACCCTAATTCTTGTGAACGTTAATCGTATTGTTAACCTTAATCTTTATCTTGTAAATTATATATTTAGGTGCTTGTAATGGATACTTTGGATTATCTTCTGGATCTTACTTTAATCTTTTATATCATCTTGTAATGCCTATATCTATGTGAGTATTTTCATACCCCCTTTTTCTTATTTTCACACTTTGGGGTGAAACATGTTAACTTATACTATTGCACTTGTAAACTTATTTGAGACTTGTAATCTTTATGGCAATTCATCATGCAAAGTTGTGGTTAGTTGAACTTTTGTGGTTACCATGTTATGGCGTTATTGTACAATCATTAACTATTGCTAGCCCAGCGAAGTCATAGATATATGGGCCAGACAAGCCTGCTTTGGTTGATCCAAGTACACTTAGCTGATCGTATAATCTTGTAAACGTTTGAGACTTGTAAAACTTTGTCGAGGTTTGATTGTTGCATTGTTCATAACATCCCTAATCACTTTATTCACTAACTTATGACTTGAATTGTCATCTTATATATACTTATGTATTGAAAACTATGGAATGCTCACCAACATTTTCATGTTGACCTTTTATTTTTAACATGTTTCAGGTATACCCCAAGTTTGTGTTCTACTCTTTGAAGCTTATTACATCAAGGATTGGACCTAGAGATAAAATGGATGATCATGTTATTTGTTGCATTTGTACATGATGTATTCTTTGTTGAAACTTTTGCTTGTAATGTTACTAATGAAACTTATGAATAATATATTTGGAATTAATAAATAGCGTTATGTGGCTGTGAACAATCGTAACCCTCACATCTCGACGATTCCGCCGTCAAGGTTGGGGTGTGACAGATTGGTATCAGAGCCCATAACTATAGGGATTTAGGTTATTAGAAACGATGACCTAGACTATAGTTGCATGAACCTCAAAGAAAGATTCTTATACCTTTGTGCTTACACGTTGTTTGCATGCTACATAATGCTATGCCTTTTGTGCAACTTGATGCCTTAGCATAGGATTGCCTTAGGTATGCTTAAACTTAGTTACTTGTCTCCCTAAACTTAACTTTGACTCTTTGACCCTCCCCGACAAATGAACTTCCTAAACTTATTCTCAACGACATGTGGAATCTACACTTATCGTCGCGGGTTCAATTCCTTAGCCTCTATGTCTAATCTATGAAAATCTCATCAAGGTTTTGATTTCATAAACCAAAGAAATTTGTGTGACACATAGACACCTTTATTCTGGATTTCTTGGTAAAAGGCCTTCGGGCTAAGGCAAGCATATCGTATAAATCTCATTGCAAGACCAGTTATGCTTACCTGGGGATTTCTGGGATGAGTGATAAAATATGGTCAACATACACAAGTCTCTAAGGCAAATGGGTCAATTTACTATGACGTGTCAACGATTCCAAATGGTAATGCGTTACCAAATGGAACCATCCTCTTTGTATCTTAAAAATCTTTGATTCCTTGAACTGGTATCTCTTTATCCTTATCACACATAATGTTCCTGTTAATATTGAACCTAACCTACATTTCAACTCTTACGTTTAAACACCGTTATACGTTGAGCGTTTCATGTAATTATTTCTATATCTTGACCAACGTGAACATGGATCTTAATATACCCAAAGATATTGGGAATCTAAACCGAATGGTCCTCAAAAACTTTAAACCGTTACTTATGGTTCTCAAGTCTTCTTAAGGATGTGTCCCATAACTAAGAACATGCAATGCTATAGGTGGAATTCCTACATCTCGAGATACTTTGTCTAGGCAAAGTGTAAATGGTGATTTGACTCGATCATTGAATCCATTTACTTGACTCGAAACCCTTGAGATGAGTGATCACTTATAAGTACGCATGTCTTTAATAAGGTTAAGGCTGATCTCGTATCTTGAGAAGTCCATGTATTCCCTTCGATTGTGAATCGAATGTTCACATCTCATTATGATGTCGAAACATTCTTGTCCTTGATTTTGCCTTCCTGATTTAAATTATTCAAGATTTAAACACCATCATAACAAATTCTGCTATCTCGAACTTTGATCTTAAGTTGTAAGCATGATTTTTCCTTTTGTTACATTGATGTAACTTGGAATTTTCCGAATTTCTAATTGATACCATTTTCCTTTCGTCGTTAAGTCAAACTCCATACCGTCTGCACCGTGAGAGATGCAAGTGTTTGCAAGCCAACCTATGACTAAGAACACTCGTATCTCCTAAATGATTCTAACTCATCAAAACAGGGGTGATTCCCTTACTTTGATGATTTTCTATTCGTTTCGATAAATGGTTTCCAATTGTGATTTATAAAATTTCATCCTCTGGATCGGGGTGATTTCCTTATCCCGAGGATTGACTTCAATTATTTTCTTTGGAATGGCATTTCACAAATGACATGATCTCACCAAAATATGATTGAAACCCGTACTTTGGTGACAAATGTCAATCTTCGATTGTTTCTTGCTATTATGAAATTCAATCATCAAGATAGGCGTGAATTCCATACCTTGATGATAATATCATATTTAAGAATTGTATTTGTTCAAATGAGACGACTTCATCAAAGTAGGAGTGAATTCTGGATTTTGATGAAGAAGTTCATCTTGTTATATTTTGTTTTTGTAAAACTTCACCGTTAAGATAGGAGTAATTTCCATTACCTTAATGGTGAGTTACCTCGTCTTATTTTTGTGGATCCTCAACAAGGAGTTGGGATCGAACTTTTTGATTGGTAAGTTAGTGGTCATACCTTGGGAATACACCATCAAGTTAGGAGTGAAAACCACACCTTGATGACTATTCTCATTTCTTGATCTCCAACTTACCAAGGTTTTAATCAAGTGACAAGCAACATGTAGTAACTTGAAGGGTGAACCAATGTTAGTGTTTGGACCTATCAAGCCAAAGCATGATTTCTGAACTTGAAAGGAGACCCGATCACTCTAGGTTGATTTTGATTCCGAGCTTGGAGCATTTGAATTCTTAAATTGATTTCTTTCTCTTTATCTTCATGTTTTAACTCGATCTAGCTACATTGAACCATTTATTCCTTACTTATCAACTTTCATTTTGAGATATCACCAACACATGATTGCGCGATGGTAGCCTTCCTAAACAATCTTTTGCTAAAGACATTATCAACTTATGCTCATGTCTTTCTAGTCATACAAATGTTCTCAGCTGTGCTTATGGTTTGTTGAACTGCGTATGCAAACTATACTTGGAAATTTGCTACCTTGCAAAATATAAGTACATTTCCTATTGTTCGCGACATTTCTTAAATCGTCTTTAATCTTTAACCATTGAAAATCAATAAAACACTATCTTGATTTCGATCAACGAGACTCGTTATTACCTACATTGTGACGCGGGTATAAAGGTTCATAAAATTTCGTAATTTGTAGTCATGGGTTTGGCATAAAAGAAAAGACATAACTTGGTATGTGTCCAAGTATCTTACCTTCACATATGACAAAGCCTAACATTCGTGTTCCTATGAATCTCCTGTTTAACTTTTCATCACTAAGTGCCTCTTATCTTAGATGTCATGATGACAAATGGTGCATTATGGACCGATTAACTAATTTCATATTGACTCCTGTGGGTTAACGGGTCGAGAAATTGGCTTGTATCTATCTCAAATAGTCGTATACCGTGGTATGTCGTTAAACATCGATCATTAATTTGGATGATCAATTCATTTTCTGCTTTTAATAATGTTCCTAACCATCGTCGTGAACTTATTCCAAAATCTTCGCATATCGTATTATTCTTAGACCGATGATTGGTCAAAGGAGAGATACATATTCACAAGATATGCGTTAAGATCGTTTCATATAGTGACGTTTGGGATTCTTAAATCCTGACGGTTAACCTTTCTTACAATTGTGGTCTTTTATTGATTTCAACATATCGCTTTACTATGAGATTATATTCTAGAAGTTGTGGCTTATAAGTCTAACATACCACGGTAATTCGTCATCGTCTTTCAACGTTTCATATGCCAAATTTCAAAGCGTCTCGTATTTCACTGGAAGAATTCAAATTGGCATGCATTATAGCAAGAGACTTGTAAGATTCCATGAAGTGAAACATCTCATCTGTAATCAAACGTCTATTAATGGCCGTTGTACACTTACCTTTCATTATAATTCCTTTGTTCATCTAAGTTCATTTTTAATTTCGGGACGAAATTCTTTTAAGTTGGGGAGACAGTGACATCTCATATTTTTGTTCTATTAAAAGTTAACTTTGTTAATTCTTGTAAGAACCTTTTATGTCAATTTTGAAACTTTGTGGAATTAATATGCTTGATAATTAATTTGGGGTTTAACAAATTAATTAAATAATAGAAATAATATTAATAATGTTTAAAACATTGGTTAATAATATAAAACTTATCAACAGGGGATATAAATCTTAAAAATAATTGTTATAATAATAATAATAAAGATATTATTATTACTATTACTAATAATAATATTAATAATAATAATGTTAATGTAATAATAATAATAATAATAATAATAATAATAATAATAATAATAATAATAATAATAATAATAATATTGTTACAAATAACAATATTTGGAAAAGTTTAATTTAAGTCCAGGGGGTTATTGTGTTAATTTTGAAACCTTAAATATTAAGGTTTCTACATGAAATAATAAGAATTAAACCGCAGGGACCATTTGTGTAAAAAACGGAAACCAACCCCCCCCCCCTTGCGCAACCCCACTTTTCCGGCCAGGGTACCGGCCAAACGCCGACAAACTTTCCGGCCACCTTTAAAGTCCCCCAAAACACCCGAAATCAATCACGAATTAACCCCAAATCATTCTTGTAACTGTCTCGAACTTGAATGTGATCTTGATTTCGTTTAATCGTCGGTTATAAGTATCAATCGACTAAATAACCGAAACACTCTTAAATCCATAGTCATTCGGCCATTAAACGTTCATAGTGATCTAATTAACTTCACCTAATCAACCGTATTTCAATTCCCAAATCATTATAACTCTCAATTTTATCTGAAACCAACACAATCATCACCTTCGATCACTCACCTTCAACGCGAACCAACCCCTATTCGAACTTCGTTACCCGGTCATCATAAACCAAAATTGAATGAGGGCTTTTGATCTCGGAGGTTACTAGGAGCTTTCTGCACAATCAATTGGATTATTACCCACTTTTGCATATCAAACAGATTCAAGGCTTGGTCGCGAGCTCTCCTACATCTGTTCATCATCAACTTGACATCATTCGGGTAATTAATCGCATGTACACACTTGTCTATACATGGGGAGCAAAAGCCCCATGATAATCGACATTAACAACAATGGATTCGTGTTCAATTTGGAACAATTCGATTCTAGGGTTCTTTAGAAAATGGGGTTTTCTTTAATTATTGTTTTTATTAATTATTTTTCAAATCTAAACAGATTCTGGGCTTAGCCCAACTGGTTACCACTCCACATATTAAACCGAAGGTCGTGGGTTCAAACCCAGCCTCCGACATTTATTTTTTTGGGCTACTTTTTGTATATTCTAAACCCTATAAATTATACTAATGTGTACTAAATCAAAGTAAAAATTAATTTATAAATTAAAACATTTCAGAAACTTTTAATTTAATTTTTTTTAGGTTTTAAAAACTTATGATTTTCAAATTAATCACTTTATAAAAGATAATAAAGATTATAGAAACTTTATTAAATATTTTATGTAATTTCAATGTTGTAAACCTATTATTATTCAAATGTGAATTATTCTAAAACAATATAAATCTATATGTTAAATAAATAATTATTTAAATAGTTATTTAAATAATTAGATATTTATCTATTTATTTAACCATATTATATCATAATTAGTTTATAAATTTATTTCTTAAATTTTTGAAACATATAAAACAATATAACGTGCTATTATACTTTCTTGTTATTTTTTTTAGATTTTGTATTATAAGACCTTTACATTAAATCAATTAAAAGCTCAAAACTTTATAAAATGATGTTCAACAATTTTAATGTCAATTAATTAAGTATTTACCAAGTCTTAAATAATTATTTATATGCTTATGGACTTGATGTAATAATTTTAAAAAAATCATTTAAAATAATAATGGACTTAATATGATCTTTATTAATCTCTAAAATTTGGGAAATTATATACTATTCTTAGAAAATTATTAAGATTTAATTACATCATTATTATCTAATTTCATTTCTAAAATAGTTAATCATATAAACCTATATAATTCCTTCTAATGGAATCAAAATGTAAATAACTACATTATAAACTTATTTCTTAGCAAAAACTCTAAAAATATTAACACCCTAATTCTTGTGAACGTTAATCGTATTGTTAACCTTAATCTTTATCTTGTAAATTATATATTTAGGTGCTTGTAATGGATACTTTGGATTATCTTCTGGATCTTACTTTAATCTTTTATATCATCTTGTAATGCCTATATCTATGTGAGTATTTCCATACCCCTTTTTCTTATTTTCACACTTTGGGGTGAAACATGTTAACTTATACTATTGCACTTGTAAACTTATTTGAGACTTGTAATCTTTATGGCAATTCATCATGCAAAGTTGTGGTTAGTTGAACTTTTGTGGTTACCATGTTATGGCGTTATATGTACAATCATTAACTATTGCTAGCCCAGTGAAGTCATAGATCTATGGGCCAGACAAGCCTGCTTTGGTTGATCCAAGTACACTTAGCTGATCGTATAATCTTGTAAACATTTGAGACTTGTAAAACTTTGTCGAGGTTTGATTGTTGCATTGTTCATAACATCCCTAATCACTTTATTCACTAACTTATGACTTGAATTGCCATCTTATATATACTTATGTATTGAAAACTATGGAATGCTCACCAACATTTTCATGTTGACCTTTTATTTTTAACATGTTTCAGGTATACCCCAAGTTTGTGTTCTACTCTTTGAAACTTATTACATCTAGGATTGGATCTAGAGATAAAATGGATGATCATGTTATTTGTAGCATTTGTACATGATGTATTCTTTGTTGAAACTTTTGCTTGTAATGTTACTAATGAAACTTATGAATAATATATTTGGAATTAATAAATAGCATTATGTGGCTGTGAACAATCGTAACCCTCACATCTCGACGATTCCGCCGTCAAGGTTGGGGTGTGACACATGTTTTTGGTAACTGTACATTGAGGTCTTGAGTCTGAGCTTTCTACTTTATGTACTTTTATCCTTTTTGTAATATATTATTATGTGAGCTATGACATGTCATAGTCACTAGTCAAAAGGCAATCTGCCTTTTGACTCTACATTTGATTTTTTTGTTGTCTAGTCTTATGTATCCAGCTGGCCTTCAAAGTATGGCCGGCTGTAGGATGTAGTATAAAGTATCTCAAGTAGTTGTAACTTTCAATCTATGCTTTGTAACATTTGTAAAAGAACTTGAGAATCAATATACAACATTCTTGAAAACCAAATACCTGTGTTATTAGCTATCTTATTCTGTCTCTCATTTTTACTTGTGTTCTTAGCATCTTTCACATAAGTTAACCAGTTCCCTATTTGATCTGTTAAGTGTTCTAAGGAACTCTCCTCATTGTGTTGTGTGTTGTATTTGCATACCCTTCACCGGTCCTGCAATTTCTTTTTTAAAATTTGAACTGATGAATATTTGTTATAAAAATAAGTAAAAATATTAACTAATAATTAATAATTGCATAATCATTAACACATTACCATCACCATTTTTTCCCTCTCGCAATGTGGTGAGATAATTGTTTGCATGATAACACTTTTTACTATCACACTCCCTATCATATTCCCCCACCAATAACACTAGATAAATTAAAAAAGCTAAAAAAATTTCAAACAAAACATAGGCTATCTTATTTCTACTTCTCCATACCTCTTCATGTGAGTATTAAAACCCTTAGAGCATTCACAATGGAGTCCTTAAAAATATGTGAGTGTGTTTGGTATATTATATGAAAAATGATTTTGAGTGGTTGTGAGTGAATGAGAGAAAAAATATTATTGTGGATTGGTATATTTGAAGAATTGTTGTTCAATCCTTATAAATTTTTTAAAGTGGTTGTGAGTAGAGAAAAGAGAAAAAAGTAATGATAAGGGTATAAAAAATATTATTTAATTGAAAAGAAGAGATAAAATATAGTGATTTTTAATGTAATTATATGGATAAAGATAAGGAACCCACTGTGAATGCTCTTATTCATGATAATTCGATCTTTAATCTTCACGCTCGTGCTCTATCTGTATAAATATAATGAAGCAATAAAAACGAATAACTATTCACCATGACATTATAATGTGAAATTGTCCGGTTTTATTAATAACTTAACATTTAATGTACAATATAACCTTTATAGTTTAATACTAGATAAATTAATAACCTCGATAAAATTAATAAATTTTTCGGTCCCACTTGGGACCAGTACAAAATTGGACCCCAACCGATAAAATAATAAGATAATAATTTTTATTGAAATTTCAATGTAAATATATTGGTACCAGCGAAACTATAAATTAATAATTACTAAAATATTACAAAATTCTTGGATTGTCCGGTAAAAAATAAATCTATAGTCACTTGTTTTTTTATCATTAGACATTTAGATCTATGTACATTGAACTAGACAAGTTCATTAATGTGTAAATGTATATGAGAATTTTGAAGGTCTTTGTTTTTGTTTTATTCAAATAGGTAAAGTGGGGGACATGAAAATTTTAAAGGTCGACGCATTAATTTGAGAGTTGCTCATGAATATAAGCCAACTCTTTAAATTAATAATTTCTTAATTTATTGATATAATAATATCTCGCTAAGTTAATAAAATATCCCGGTCCCAACATTTTAAATTTATAAAGGTTTTACTGTATATGTATTTTAAATTTTAATAATGATAAATCAATACAAAATTTTAAACCATATAATACAATTGTTGTTAATTAGGAAAAGAATAGTAACTTTTATAACATCTTCCTACTCTAATAAAAGGGTAAATGGGGTGCCACGTGTCAGCACCACAATCATTGGAATGACACGTGTCAGCACCACAATCATCTTTATCAAAATTTTTCCGCTTCTCTCTCTTATTAAATAATTACCTTAATTACTAATAATATTATTTTAATACTTTTTAATAATTAATAAATTAACAAAGAAATCTTTTTATTAAGATTATATCTAAATAAATTACTATTTTTAAATTATCAAATTTGGGAGTTGTAATAAGAAAACTTTTGAAAAAATGACATTTTTCATACGGTTTGTTTTAAAACAAAATATTTATTTTCAATAAAAGAAATTTAAAAACAAAATTTTAAAAAGTTGATATTATCATTTTTTTTATTTCAGTTATATCATATCTTAGAATATCATTGTTTAATTAATAAATTTATTATATTAATATTTTATTTATTTAAACCGTGTAATACACGGGTTTACTAAAGCTAGTATAATAAAAGAAGGTTTTCTTAAGACACGTGTCATCATTCTATCATATCAAATGACACGTGTCATCATTCTAGCATATCAAAAAAATTAATTTTTTGCCTATCTCTCATAATAAATACGAAAATTATAAAAACAATTCATTTGACTTTCCGTTTTAACTAAAATATGTTAAAATAAAAATATTTATATTTGTGATTTTTGTCTCTCTCATATTAAATGATAATTATTGTAAATAAGTAAACTAAACTATTAAACATCTAAAATATAAATATAGTTATTTTAATAATCTATTAATATATATTAAATATAGAGTAATAATTTCTAATTCATTATGTATTATAACTTTAAAATATTAATTATATTTTTATTTCACCAATAAATAATAACATCTAGAAAATAAAATATTCTTAAAACACATTATTTTAATATATTTTATTTATTCCACCTATGTAATACATGGACTCTAACGAGTTTTTTCCCAAACTAGTGTAGTTTAAAAACTTATTTACCAAAATGGTGTACTTTTAAAATTATTTACCAAAATATGTAGTTTTGAAAACTTTATTGTTTCTCACTCTTAATTTAATTGGCTACTTATAAAAAAAATTTGGCTACCTAATTATCTTATAAAGTTTTCTTTTTTATTCTTCTAGGGATGATATCTTTAAATTTTTAGATATATATTTTATATAAAATATTTTTTAAAGTTTTTAAGATTTTTTTTTAAGTTTTCAAGAAATTTTTTCTTTTACTTTATTTTAAAAATGTATTCTAAATATGACTTTATAAAATGTTTAGTTGTTATATATAGTCTAATAATAATAATTCGGTTGCTTTAATCATTTTATACCCGCGTAAACAATCGTAACAACCACTACACCAAGCGACATATTTTTTTAACCGTTCTAGACCAACAATAAATAAAACCAAAAAAATAAATAAAAGACAATGTAACATCAACTTTTACATGACTCTATAGTATAAGTATATGGTTATTGTAGCAACCGACTTATTATATTTGAACTATATATCATAACTAAAAGTTTTATAAAGTCATTTTTAGAATACATTTTTTAAATCAAGTAAACGAAAAAAATATCTTGAAAACTAAAAAAAATCTTAAAAACTTTAAAAAATGTTCTATTTAAAATATATATCTACAAATTTAAATATATCATCCCTAAAAGAATAAAAAAAACTTTAAAAGATAATTAGGTAGCCAATAAAAATATAATTTTTAAGTAGCCAATTAAATTAACAGTGAGAAATAATAAAGTTTTCAAAACTACACTATTTTAGTAAATAATTTTCAAAGTACACCATTTTGGTAAATAAATTTGTAAACTATACTAGTTTGGGGAAAAAAACTCGGACTCTAACCTAGTTCAATAATAAACATAACCTCGTATACAAAATGTAGTGCCTCGTGTTTTAAGAATCGGAAGTTCTCAAACTTTCACAAACGTTGCAGGTGCATGTCAAACCCACGACATTAAGCATCACCCACAAAAGCCTAAATCAATTCATCTTTTTTTTTTCTTACGGCAAATACCAAATAGATTATAAAAAAATTTAACAAGGAGCTAGGAACCTGAGTACCATACATCATTAACAACAATAGAAGCAAAATAAAATAAACTAACCACATTAACCTAAATCAATTCATCTAGTCGTCTCATCAGTTTTATGCAAAATTAGGATTTAAATTAAATAAAAATAAAATTAAAAAAATATGGGTAAATGTTGAAATAAAAAAAGTTTTGAATTTCAAAAGTTTAATAAGTAATCTTAACTATCAATATTCTTAAAATTTACAAATGCATCACAAGTTTTAATTTGAAAATTTTAAATTCCTTTCAAGTCCATTTATCCTTGGGTTATTCCTAAATTTTCAATTCCATTGTTATATAAATACGAAAGGCATCAATAAAATTATCAAAGTATGAACAAAAATATATTGAAATAATATGTTTGAAAATGTGAATAAATAAAAATCTCAAACATACAATTTCCAATTTCGTACAGCTCATTGGAAAAAAAGGTACAATTAAAGAAGATAAAGTCAACTTGGTGTCGATTTTGTGGCTGCTAATATAAGTCTGAAAACGGCCGTTAGTTGACGGCGAAATTGACAAAAGCTCTTAATTTGTCCACGTGTTTGTGGTATCACGTGCTAGCATAAGGACCACGACGTGGTTAGATTAAAACCACCACAATAACTGTTGAGCATTGAAGGCTCCGTTAAACAAGCCTCACAACTTTCATTTAATACGTTTTTGTATTTTTCTTATTAATATTAACCCGCGAAACATTATTTGTTGGCCGTTCAAAAAAATATGAACCCACGGAACACCGTTCTTGTAAAATCTACTCCGGTTTGTCATTATTTGTGACAGAATTGAACCCGTAACTGATTTGAAAAGGATAAACATCAAGTATGCTAGACCAAAAGCTTATAACCATTTTGTAACCTTTTAACAATAAAATTGAACATCCATCGAACCTACTATTAAATCTACATACTGGTATGATTGAACTGTAAAAAAATTAAACGTTTAGCGAACCGTTTGATAGGGGAGTTCGTTTACATTCATTTGTTTAATAAGTAAATGGACATGAACAAGAAAATTTCAGCCGATTAATTAAATGGACGAACATGAACAGATGTTGCATTTGTTCAATTACATTCGTGAACATATGCTAATATGTTTGTTTATATCTGTTCATTTACGTTCATTCATTAAAGTTTCTGATTCTTATTAATCTTCTTAGTCTTTTTTATGTTTTGTTTGTTACTCTAACGTTTAAACTATAAATCATAGTCATTTGAACCTTGTATCTCATTAATAATTTAGTTAGTGATTTACATTTTTGGGACATTATTGCATGATAATTATGTTATTGATTATTATATCTAACTTGTACCTTTGTTTCGGTATAACTATATATGATTATAACTATTATTTCAAGTGCTTAGTTTTATACTTATTTAAGATATTTTTGTCTTATGTTTGAAATTAAAACTGATGATCTTTTTTCTTCTATAAACAATATATGAGCATTTGTGTTTGTTTGCTTTTCTTTTTGTCCGTTTGTGTTTATTTGTGTTTCTGAATCTTTTGTGAATCCCTGACAATCGAACACGAACAATTTTAATTTCTTAATGAATGAACATGAATAAGAATTTTAATGTGGTTATGTGTCTGTGAACAAGTTCACTGCTAAACGCATGAACGTGAACAAGGTTTCGTTCGGATCAATACGGTTACATCCCTAGATACACACATTGGTACATTTTGTACCTAATCCTTGTTAAGTTTTTTGGTATAATTAAGTTAAACACTTACTAAACCTACTATTAAATATGCATCTTGGTATGATCGAACTATAAAAGAACTGAACGTACGTTTAGCAAACTAGTTGACAGGGAAGTTCGTTTACATTAGCTCATATAATAAATAAACGAACATGAACAAAAAATTGCATTCAAATAATTGATGAACGGACATGAATAGATGCTGCATTTGTTCAATAACATTCGAGAACATGCACTAATATATTCGTTTATATTTGTTCATTTATGATAATTCATTGTAAGGGTTTTGATTTATTTTTTTAATTTAATTTTATCTTTTTAGTATTTTTATGTTAAGTTTGTTGTTCTACGATTTAAACTAGAAATCATAGACATTTGAACCTTCTATCTCATTAATAAATAGTCATTTATGACTTAATTTTTGAGACATTATTGTAAGATAATTATGTTTGTGATTATTATGTCTAACTTGTACTATTATGTCAAGTGCTTAGTTTTATATTTATTTAAGATATATATATATATATATATATATATATATATATATATATATATATATATATATATATATATATATATATATATATATATATATATATATATATATATATATATCTCTATATATATATATATATATATATGTGTGTGTGTGTGTGTGTGTGTGTGTAATGTTTGAAATTAAGAATGATGTTTTTTTATTCTC
Source organism: Flaveria ramosissima (assembly GCA_025215565.1). Classification (NCBI taxonomy): domain Eukaryota; kingdom Viridiplantae; phylum Streptophyta; class Magnoliopsida; order Asterales; family Asteraceae; genus Flaveria; species Flaveria ramosissima. Next base: position 58,724,670 of record CM046029.1, on the reverse strand, counting down.
TAAGATCAATATACGAGCATTTGTGTTCGTTTGCGTTTCTTTGTGTTCGTTTGTGTTTGTGAACCCTTCGTGAATCCTTAACAAGCGAACACAAATAAGTTTAATTCCTTAATAAATGAACATGAATAAGAATTTTCACATATTTATGTGTTTGTAAACCATTCATGAACAAGTTCAAAGCTAAACGAATGAATATGAACAAGGTTTCATGCGGATCGGTACACTTACATCCCTAGATACATGCCCTTGGTACATTTTGTAATCCGCTATAAGTTTTTCGGTATAATCAAGGTAGCTTACGTGCAAATTTATTATGTGTTATATAAAGATTGATACCATTTTTTAATGTGTTATTTGCATATTTAACGGTAATTAACACCAAATCACCAAATATATTTAAAGGGTAACATTAATTAAAGAAAATATTGAGTTAGTCACCATGTAAACCATTAGTATATTAGTAAGTGTGTGATATGTTAAATAAACCTTACATTTGAACTCACACTTATTATAAACTATAACATTTTAAACTTACATAAATAGTAGTTTACCACCCTTTATCTTATGCATATAGTACTAACTTAAGACATACATATTTTCTTTTGAGGCCATTCTTCTTCCATGTGTTCACCCCAACAATCAACTTCATCCTCATCCCTGCAATCCCCACTCTCTCTTGTTATACACATATATAAATACGAGTTAAGTTAATTAAGATATCGATACAAATTTTGGTTCAATTAGTTTCAAAAAGTTATTCGCATGCGCTCATAGATATCAGACTGAAATCTTCAAGCTCATAGAAGCTTAGCTTTGCTCTAACCTGTAACTTTTTTGAACTCATTTATTACAATGTGAATTTACTCACTAACATGTTATGTTCGATTTTCGTGGTTGCTCTTACACTCTGTATTATCATATTTGAAAACATCCTAAGCTTTCCTCTTGAGTTGATTTTTAATTTAAGGGTGTTAAATACGTCATGTAATAGATTGATGGGTTGAACCCAACATGAACATGAAAATTCGATACGAACATAAAAAACATAAACTTGAAAATCATGTCAGACATATGAAGTTAAACATAACAAGGTTTTCACAAATTGAAACAAACCCAACTCATGCAAAAGAGAATTTTATTTCAAATATTTCTCACAAATTGAACGTTGGTGACTTAATAATACTAATCTATGATAAATAATAATAATCTAATTAATAATGTTGATTGTTAGTTGTGATTGTGTGATTCATGAATTTATAGAATTTTAAATAATTGTTTCGTGAATTTTACGCGATAACGTGACAACGTGTTATATATATTTTATGTGTTATGTGACTTGTTGTAAATGTTTATGATTATTATTGTTGGTTAATAATGCTTATGTTTTGTAGTTAAAACTATTTAAAAAGTGTTAAAAGATTAACTTTTATAAAATTTAAATAAGAGGGGTTTAATTTGTAATTACCATTTAACTAAATGTTACCAAAAATCAAAACCTAGCCCCCATTACCCATCCCCATTCGGCCGAAGCCTTCTCCCATCCCCCACCATTCGAATTTTGATCAACAACAAGCTCAAGCATTCGATTTTGATTAGTCCAAGTGATTCCAACGTGTAGCAAGTGTCAATTCTTGGTTATTACGTGCTTAAAGGTTTTTCATAGTTTTTGATGTTGATGAACCTTAGTTTTGAAATTGATGATAATAGCATGAAATTGATGATTGTTAGATGTTAGTATGATGTTATTTAGGTTGTATGAATGTTCTATGATGTTGATTATGCAAGAAATCTATGGTTTGATCATATAGTTCATACATTGCCATAAGAGGAAACTTTTTGTTCTTGAAATTCATGATTTGATGATGCTAAGATGTTAGATGTAATGCTTAGATGTTAGTTTAATTGAATTGTGCAAGAAAATCCATGCAATTGGATGTTGATCATGACTTACTAAAAGTAGGAACTTTTGAGTATGATGTTTGGGAATTTGGATGTTTTGGAGGTGATTAACATGTTATAATGAATGATATGAACTTGATTAGGTATAATATTGATGAAATTATGATTGAATTGCATGCTAGATCACTTTTGGGTATTACTTTCCCAAAAGGGAAACTTTATTTTTGTAGAACTTTGGATGTGATGAATTGGGTATGCTTGTGATGTTAAGATCATGTTAGAATGATTGTGGATGATGTTTGTTGTGATAGAATGTGTAATTGAGCTGTTATGGATGCTTGGTTGATTATGTAGGAAGTATAGGTTTTGTTGATCATACATGATGATAGAGTATGGTTAGTGATTAGGAGATCATGTTTGGGATTGAAATTGATGGTCATTGTGTATGTTGGTTGGAATGAACTAAATGAATGAGTGTGATTATGATTGTCATACACGCGTGCGAATCTGAAGCCCCTACTTAGTAGGATTGGCAGGGTTTAGGATGTGAAGTCGTGAGTGGCTTCACATGGCATGTGGTGCATGATTAGTCTTCACGTATGAATTATTTGTTGTGATGTATTTATATATAATATATATATATATATATATATATATATATATATATATCTATATATATATATATATATATATATATATATATATATATATATATATTAAGCATAATGATTGTTGAGATTTGTATAAGTGTATGATGATCTAATGTGGCATGATGACTTAGGTAGAACCTAGGTTGATAATGTGATACACATGGATAAATTGCATGATACTCTTGTATGTTAAGTTATCATATAAGATTAAGCTATATTTCAACTAATATGTCACCAACAGTTCAAACGGGTCAACTAGGTTTACCTAGGATTATTGTGTTTCTATGTGTACACATACTTATGTACTTGTGTGTTCTAGGTAACCTTTGAAGGGTTGTCTTTGCATCTATCACGAGTCTTTTTATTCACTATCATTACACACTAGGTGAGTTCACGCCCCTTATTTTATAAACCTTCTTCTGGGGGAGGTAGCATACTGGTACTCAAACGCTATTTTATGATTATTATAAGTTGTGTATGTTTTTAACAAAGTGCTTAATACCATGGAAAGTCCTCACACTTTCGAATCGTTAATAATGGTAACTAGCGGGAAATCTTGGGTAGTACTACTGGGTCTGACGAGCCCCACCCGTGAGACTGGAGGTCAAGCGGGTGCAATTTTGTCCTATACACAAATATTCGTCACGACCTGGGAAGTCGTGACGGGAGGCAACAAACGAAACGCAGTTAGTTTCGATCGCGAAATCACTATTGTTAATACATGTGAATATAGACTAGCTATCTATTTCAATGCACTTCTTATGTTATACAATTGTTAATATTTATGATAAACGCAAACTCTTGAACTCACCAACCATTGTGTTGATATTTTAGTATGCTATTCTCAGGTCGTTAACTTCGCTTGCCATTAGGAGCACTGCACGGGTTCATCATGCATTCTAAGACTCTATTTTAAAAACATCTTTGTTGGTTTTTATTTATGAATGTTTAATCATTTGGGTTGGCGCGTGTTTTGCCATATTATGCATTTATATACTTTGGGTTTGCTTTACTTACAAAACGCTTCCGCATGGTTTTATAGTTTGAACTTTGGTTGGTTTTATTTTAAATGTGGCATATAGAGTTGTTTTGAGTAACTATTGATTGTGATCCTGGTTTGTTCACACGCCTTGCGGTAAAACTCCGCACGTGGATTTTGAGGGTGTGACAGATTGGTAGCAGAGTCATTGGTTATAGGGAACTAGGTTGCATACATACTAGTCTATAACCGCACACAGTTAGTTAGTTGCTCTTGACTTATCCTTTTACTATATACTCATTGGCATATACATCACGTTCACTGCAGCATGGCATCATCATCCCGGGCTTTGGGAAAGAGACGTGTTCGTTCTGGATCCCCTCTACCTGTGCCCCATCGAGTACCCGACTGGCCACGATTTACTTACCCTCGTGGGGAGTTAGACTTGGATCAACCGTTCGCGATACCTGAGCGTGACCCTCCACGAGATTGGAGTTACTACCCGACGTGCATAAACCGTATGGTTCGTAGAGAGCGGGTCCCTGAGCCGGCTACTGCTCGACCAAGAACCAGGTCAGCGTCTAGTTATGCGACACCTACTTTACCGTCTCTAGACATGCCCCTCGAGCGAGCTGTGGCGGCATTGACCGCGACTTTAGAGACCGAGCGTCGCCGAGTTGGAGTGCTTACTGATGAGAACTCCACCCTGCAGTATGAGATACGCCGACTATGGCTAAAGATGGACATACTCGAGGAGCGTCTGTCTATGTCTATCACTGGGAACGATAAGATGGCTAGTAGAGTGATGAATCTGTCTGAGCGCATGGAAGCACAGGATCTCCACAATGTGGGCGTTGAGAGTAGACTCACCGGGCTAGAAGTACAACTTGCAGCGCTACAGATTGAGGACGACCCTGCACTGGTCGAAGATTCTGAAGAAGAGCCGGAAGAAGCCCCGGATGGTGGTGACAGCGATGGATCTAACTTGATGGATTGATTTCTTTTCTTTTCTTTATTCTCATAACTTTGACTGCATAGTGTTTTTCTTAAACCTATGTGGGAAGGGTTGTTTCCCACACAATTGAAAACTTGAATTTTGATAATGATTGGATATTTTATGAGCTACTTACAAATTATTTATGAAACATTATTATTTTTGGTTATAAATGTTGTGGTTGTGACTGTACATTATTTCTTATTATTTACCATACTTCAATGAGATGATATGTTGGATGTTACTCATTATTGTATTTGTGAATGTAAAGTGAAATATGGACGACCGATATAGAGGATGTGGACGTGGCCGTAGGCGTGGTGCTGGACAAGGCGCCAGCAACATGAACATGACCCCAGCTGAATTGGCTGCATTGATAAACCAACATGTGAAAGCGGCATTGAACACTCAGCCCGCACAGTTTGGAGGTAAAAGATGACACTAGTCATCATTTACACGAATATTCCGTTAGGTGATTAATTCATTCGGTTTGATTTGAATACCTTGACACATTGAATACATGACCGCCTGGATGCACATACAAGGCATTCATGGACTGTAAGCCGCATACCTACAGTGGAGCCGAGGGAGCTGTAGGGCTTATATGATGTTTTGAGAAGACTAAGACAGTCTTCGCCAAATGTAACTGTCTTGTGGCGGACCAGGTGAAATACGCCACAGGAACCCTAGAAGGTGCAACACTCACGTGGTGGAATGCTCAAGTGCAAATGCATGGCCAGGCAATGGCAAATGCACTACCGTGGGAGGAATTCAAAACGATGATGACAGAGGAATACTGCCCCCGTGATGAAGTTCAAAAGCTGGAAGCTGAGTTCTGGAAATTGAAGATGGAAGGATCTAACATCGAGGCTTACACTACTAGGTCTCATGAGCTAGCTACACTTTGCCCTGGCATGGTTAACCCGCCGAGCCGACGTATTGAGCTCTATTTACGTGGTTTAGTTCTGGAGATTCAGAGTATGGTGACTGCTGCAAATCTCCCTACTATTCAACAGGTTATCCGACTAGCTCACAAGCTCACTAATCAGGCTGTAGAGCAAGAAAAGTTACCCAAGCGGGGCGTTGTGGCAAGCGTGCCCGACAACAAACGCAAGTGGGAGAACAACGCCAGCAAAGGATCGTCATCTGGTAACCAACCTCAGCAACACCAACCTCAACAGCAACATCAGCAGAGACGGTTTGATAACAATCGCAACTTCCACCAATCATCATCATCACCTCAAGGACCAAGTGGATATGTGGGAAAAAACCCAAAGTGCAACCGATGCAACTACCACCACACTGGCAGGTGTGACAGCTTTCGATGCCAGCGTTGTGGGAAGGTTGGTCATGTGGCAAAGGATTGTCGTGGAGAACTGATAAAGAAGCCTCAACAACCTCAACAGCCTCATGAAACACCAAAGGGTTGCTTTGAGTGTGGAAAGGAAGGGCACTACAAGAAAAATTGTCCTCAACTAAGAAGAAATGGGAATAGCAACGGGAATGGTGGCAACAATAACAATGGAGGCAATGGTGACAACAATGGTGGCAACAATGGTGGAGCTAAAGGGAGAGCCTTTGTCATGGGTTCAGGTGAGGCTCTAAACGATCCTACTACCGTTACTGGTAAATTTCCTGTTAATGGTCGTTTTGCTTCTGTACTGTTTGACACTAGAGCTGATAGGAGTTTTATCTCTACTAAGTTTTGTAGCCTTTTAAGTGATATGCCTTCTGTATTGGAATCTAAGTATGTCGTAGAGTTGGCTGATGGTAAGCAAATCTCCGTTATGCACATCCTTAAGAATTGCAAGATAGAACTTGCTGGTCATACTTTCGACATTGACTTTATGCCTGTTACTCTTGGAAGTTTTGATGTGGTCATAGGCATGGACTGGCTGTCTGAGAAGCAAGCAGAAGTGATTTGCTGTGAGAAGGTCATTTGTATTCCTCTAATAGACGGGGAAACTCTTTCGGTTAAGGTTGGTGCTATGATAGGCATCATCTCATTCATAAAGGCTCAGAAGTGGCTATGTAAGGGTCACTTAGCCATATTAGCCCTCGTCTCCGACAAGCAACAGGAGGAAAAGAAAGTATAGGATATTTCGGTGGTTCGTGATTTTCCAGAGGTGTTTCCAGAGGATCTGCCTGGACTACCACCTCATCGTCAAGTTGAATTTCAGATTGATTTGACTCCCGGAGCTGCTCCGATTGCGCGAGCACCTTACCGGTTGGCACCGAATGAACTGCAGGAATTATCTGCACAACTTCAAGAATTATTGGGTAAAGGGTTTATTTGACCGAGTTCATCGCCATGGGGAGCACCTGTTCTCTTTGTTAAAAAGAAAAATGACACATTCCGAATGTGCATCAACTACAGGGAGTTGAACAAAGTCACAGTCAAGAACCAATACTCGTTACCTCGTATCGATGACTTGTTTGATTAGCTTCAGGGATCAAGCTATTATTCAAAGATTTATTTGAGGTCTGGTTATCATCAACTAAGAGTTCGAGAGGAGGATATCTCCAAAACCGTGTTCCGTACTCGTTATGGTCACTATGAGTTCTTGGTCATGTCTTTTAGGTTGACTAATGCACCAGCAGTGTTCATGGATCTCATGAATCGCGTGTGCAAACCCTATCTCGGTCAGTTTGTTATTTTGTTTATCGATGACATATTGATTTATTCTAGGACCAAGGAGGAACATGAGGAGCACCTACGTTTAATTCTGGAATTACTTAGAAAGGAACAGTTGTACGCAAAATTTTCTAAGTGTGATTTCTGGATTCGTGAGGTGCAATTCTTGGGTCACATTGTTAACGAGAAGGGAATACATGTGGATCCTGCAAAAATTGAGGCTATAAAGAACTGGTCGGTACCCAAGACGCCTAGTGAGATAAGACAATTTCTTGGACTGGCAGGGTATTACCGGCGTTTCATTGAGGGATTTTCAAAAATCGCTCAACCTCTCACAGCTTTGACCCATAAAGGAACGACCTATAAATGGGGTGAGAGTCAAGAAGCTGCTTTTCAGTTGCTGAAGTAGAAACTCTGTAGCGCACCGATACTAGCATTACCTGAGGGAAGTGATGATTTTGTAGTTTATTGTGATGCTTCTATCCAAGGACTGGGTTGTGTCCTGATGCAACGTGACAAAGTAATAGCTTATGCCTCGCGACAACTAAAGGTACATGAAAAGAACTACACTACTCATGACTTGGAGTTAGGAGCAGTAGTCTTTGCCTTGAAAATCTGGAGACATTACTTGTACGGTTCCAAGTGAACTATTTACACCAATCACAAGTGTCTTCAGCATATTTTTGAGCAGAAAGAGCTTAAAATGAGGCAACGACGCTGGGTGGAATTGTTGAACGACTATGATTGTGCTATTAAATACCACCTGGGAAAAGCGAATGTAGTCGTCGATGCCTTGAGTAGAAAGGAAACCGCTAAGCCTCGACGGGTGCGTGCTCTACAACTCACGATTAGTACTCACTTGCCTGAACAAATCAAGGAAGCCCAGACAGAAGCCTTGAAAGGTGAGAACATTGGATCTGAATCTTTACACGGGATGGATAAACATATGGAAGTCAAATATGATGGAATTCGGTATTTCATGGATAGACTATGGGTGCCTTTGTATGAAAATCTAAGAGACTTGGTTATGAGTGAAACACACAAGTCTAAATATTCCATACACCCTGGATCTGAAAAAATGTATCATGATCTGAAGGCGCACTATTGGTTGCCTAATATGAAGGCTGACGTAGCTACATACGTAAGCAAATGTCTGACATGTTCTAAGGTTAAAGTGGAATATCAAAAACCATCTGGGTTATTACAGCAACCTAAGATCCTCTTGTGGAAGTGGGAATAGATTTCCATTGATTTTATCACTAAGTTTCCCAGAACTCCTAGTGGTTGTGACACAATATGGGTGATCGTGGATCGACTCACTAAGTCAGCTCACTTCTTGGCGATCAAGGAAACTGACAAGATGGACAAGTTAACTCGAATATTTGAAGGAGGTAATTTCGAGACATGGTGTGCCGATCTCGATTATTTATGATCGGGATGCTCGTTTTACGTCTCATTTCTGGCAATCATTGCAGAAATCATTGGATACACGTCTAGATATGAGTACTACCTATCATCCGCATACCGATGGACAAAGTGAACGTACTATTCAAACTTTGGAAGATATGTTACGAGCTTGTGTGATCGATTTCGGGAATAATTGGGAAGTTCATTTACCATTGGTTGAGTTTTCGTATAACAATAGTTATCATACCAACATCAAGGCAGCACCATTTGAGGCATTATATGGGCGAAAGTGTAGATCACTAGTTTGTTGGGCAGAAGTTGGTGATAGTCAGTTAACTGGTCATGAGTTGGTACATGAGACCACACAGAAGATAGTGCAAATACGAAACCGCATGGCAGCAACGCGAGATAGACAGAAGAGTTACGTAGACAAACGGCGGAAACCTTTGGAGTTTCAAATCGGTGACAAAGTGTTGCTAAAAGTCTCACCGTGGAAAGGTGTGATTCGGTTTGGCAAAAGAGGCAAGCTTAATCCAAGATACGTTGGACCATTTGAGATTCTAGAAAAATAGGTCCAGTGGCGTATCGATTGGACTTACCTGATTCATTGAGTGGTGTTCACAACGTATTTCACGTCTCGAATCTAAAGAAGTGTCTATCTGACGAGACACTAGTTGTACCACTCGAGGAAGTACAAGTAGATGATCAACTACGCTTTGTTGAGGAACCGGTTAAAGTGATGGATCATGAGGTCAAGACTCTTAAACAAAGTAAGATACCTATAGCAATGTTCGTTGGAACTCAAAACGTGGACCGGAATTCACGTGGGAACGCGAGGATCAGATGAAGCTTAAGTATCCTCATCTGTTCGAAACGACAACAACAGTTGGGGAAGGTACTGAATAAATTTCGGGACGAAATTTATTTCAACATGGGGATGATGTGACAACTCACTCGATTTCGTTATGCCAATGCAGTAAACCAGGGATGTAGCACAACCATGTAACGTAATTTTTGGGACGGAAATTCTTTCAACATGGGGATATGTGACATCCTGTAATTTTCCGTTACCAAACTCCGTTAGTTCAGTTAGGTCTTGCATACACGTGTCGTGGGCACACACTAGTTGTCATTAAATGTTGGTGACTTAATAATACTAATCTATGATAAATAATAATAATCTAATTAATAATGTTGATTGTTAGTTGTGATTGTGTGATTCATGAATTTATAGAATTTTAAATAATTGTTTCGTGAATTTTAAATGATAACGTGACAACGTGTTATATATATTTTATGTGTTATGTGACTTGTTGTAAATGTTTATGATTATTATTGTTGGTTAATAATGCTTGTGTTTTGTAGTTAAAACTATTTAAAAAGTGTTAAAAGATTAACTTTTATAAAATTTAAACAAGAGGGGTTTAATTTGTAATTACCATTTAACTAAATGTTACCAAAAATCAAAACCTTAGCCCCCATTACCCATCCCCATTCGGCCGAAGCCTTCTCCCATCCCCCACCATTCGAATTTTGATCAACGACAAGCTCAAGCATTCGATTTTGATTAGTCCAAGTGATTCCAACGTGTAGCAAGTGTAAATTCTTGGTTATTACGTGCTTAAAGGTTAGTTCATGCAAGTTTTTCATAGTTTTTGATGTTGATGAACCCTAGTTTCGAAATTGATGATAAAAGCATGAAATTGATGATTGTTAGATGTTAATATGATGTTATTTAGGTTGTATGAATGTTCTATGATGTTGATTATGCAAGAAATCTATGGTTTGATCATCTAGTTCATACATTGCCATAAGAGGAAACTTTTTGTTCTTGGAATTCATGATTTGATAATGCTAAGATGTTAGATGTAATGCTTAGATGTTAGTTTAATTGAACTGTGCAAGAAAGTCCATGCAATTGAGATGTTGATCATGACTTACTAAAAGTAGGAACTTTTGTGTATGATGTTTGGGAATTTGGATGTTTTGGAGGTGATTAACTTGTTAGAATGAATGTTATGAACTTGATTAGGTATAATATTGATGAAATTATGATTGAATTGGATGCTAGATCACTTTTGGGTGTTACTTTCCTAAAAGAAAAACTTTATTTTTGTAGAACTTTGGATGTGATGAATTGGGTATGCTTGTGATGTTAGGATCATGTTAGAATTATTGTGGATGATGTTTGTTATGATAGAATGTGTAATTGAGTTCTTATGGATGCTTGGTTGATCATGTAGGAAGTATAGGTTTTTGATAGGATCGGATCAAGTTTGATCAATTAGATTTGACTTTTGCAGCGGAATATAACAAAAATAAGATCGAATTCAAGCAAGAAAAGTATGAATATGCAATCACACAAATGACAATTAAAGAGAGAGAGAACTTTTCTGTTAAAGGAATGTTTTCATTCACGCGTAATGCTTCGGTTACAAAACAACTAGGTCAACATTCCTTTTATAGAGGAATGTGACGTCTGCTGTTGTCACTTGATAGTGACATCTAACAGAATTATACAAACAACTGAAACAATGCAAACTACTGAAATGTTCTCAACAACTGATCACATCTCAGAGAATGCTAAGTACAAGAACATAAAACTACTGAACTAAAACTACTGAAACAATAAACTACTGAAAGGTAAATTACAAGTACTGAGAAGGAAAAACCATCACAACTACTGAAGTTAATAACTTCAGCTGTTGTGACAACTACTGATCAATCTGGTCTTCAGTCTTTGTCTTCAGTACTTCACTTTCAGACTTTGTCTTCAGTTCTTTACTTTCAGACTTTGTCTTCAGACCTTGTAATCAGCTGATGTCTTCAGCTGTTGTGATCTTCTTCAGCAGTTGTAATGTCTGTGGGACTTAGAGGTTTTTCTGATCAGGCTCATTGGTTCTTTTGGTTCAACAAACTCCCCCTGAACCAATGCAGCCAAAACCTCTAAGTTTATTGATGATCCCACTTATTCTTTGGCAGAAACACTCTCTTGATCAGCTTCAGAGGTAATCAGATAAGCATAGGCCGGAAAAAGGTTTCTAATCTTTTGATTGGCTAAGTATGGAAGGGAACTCTGTCTTGGGGAAACTGGACACAGAGTCTTGTCCCAACCATGAAACCTATTTCCCATTGATGAGTCTGTAAGACTCTCTTGCATAGGCCTCAAGGAGAACAACTTGTTCCTCCTTGGTGAGTTCTTCTGCTTCTCCCTCAAAGAAGAACTCAGGGCCATAATATTCAGACAGATATCTTACTTTCTTCCCATTCTTCAACTCAACAATGGTGATCTCTCTGTATGCAAATTCATCTGGATGAGAGCCTTCTAGCAACAACTGGAGTTCACTCTTTTGAAGATCTTCAAGTCTTTTGTATAACAACCCCTTCTTGATCATTTTGTTCTCAAGTATAGATAGAGGGGTTGATTTTGAGGTGTGTGCTCTCTTGAATTCTTCTATAATCTCCCAGGGTGAGACTACCATGGCCAACATAATTGCAGCATTCAAAGTCTTTTTCACTTGGCCATGATATCTACTTGGTATGTTTTTCTTGTGTATTCTGGAACTTACCCTGGGGTCTGGCCAAATCCTCACTCTTTCTCTTTGATGTTGGAATGTATGCCTAAGAGTGTACAGCCTCAGAGCTTGTTTCTTCATTGCTTGAATGGATGAGGACTGAGGGAAGTCCTTGTCAACCATTTTGAGAAATTGCTCATCATGCTGCTTCTGCTGTTCTTCTTCTTCTATCTTAACTTTAACCATTTGCCTTTGAGTTTCAGGAGTTATTGTTTTTGATTGACTCCTAGGCTCAGGTTTCTTCATTTTGATCACAGCAGAGATTGGCAGACTATCCTCTTCATCATCCTCTTCTTCTTCTTCCATCCTCAACACCCTTCTTTTTCTTTTAGGTGCATCACTGGTGGTAGATTGAGTGGGTTTCTTAGGTAAAGGAGTTGGTTTAGAGGGTTGTGAGGTTGGTTGTTTTGGAGGTTGTGAGGTTGGTTTTGAGGATTGTTTTGGTAAGGGAGATTGTAAAGGCTGCTCTATCATTTTGTTTGTGAGGGTGGCTTTGGATAACTTAGCCATGTCAGATCTCTTCCCAGCACCAGCTTCATCCAGAGCTTCTATGATCAGACCTTTGTTGAAGCTTTCAGAGGAGCATATTTTGGTGGTTATCTCCAAAATGCTATCTCTAGACCATGACTTGACTTCAATGATAGGTCTTCCCAAGTGTTTGGATAGAAATCTGATCATAGCCTCCAATCTTTCCCTTTCTTTCTCATTGCAGCCTGCCCATCGATTCTCAATCTCCTGAATCTCAAGCCTTCTGATCTCAGAATCAAGTTTGGCAGTATCAAAGCCTTGCCTGAAGAGCTGATCAATAATCCTGTCCATGGATCTGCTGTGTTGCTCATCAGCTTCTTTGATCATTTCCTCCAACTTCTTCTCATCCTCAGTTTGTTCAGCAACACTCTTCTTTCTCTTGTAAGTAATGATCTCTTTTCCCTTATTCTCCTTGGCTCAATTCTTTTTCTTTTATCATCTTTCACTGACTTAGACTCCCCCTTTTAGGTTGCATTGGGTTCAGGGGTTTGAATGTCAGAAAGTTTCTTTGACACAGCATCATCTACAAGGGTTTGAAGATTTGAGGAAATCCTCTCATCAATGGTTTGATTGATAGTAGTGATGATGGGAGTGATGAGAGGTAAGAAAGATTTGAAAGCAGCAGCCATTTGCTCAGAGGGGTTCTCTCCCTGAGAAATGGTGCCTGAAACAGAGGCTGGTGGCTTATTTGATTTGAGTGGCTCAGTGTTTGGGAGAGCTTCAACAGAAGCTGCCATCTGTGGGTTAATTGGGGCAGATGGACTTGATTCCTGAGACATTTTGGCAAGCAGTTCTTTTAATCTGCAAACCTCAGCCTCAAGAATGGTGTTTTGGGCTAGAACTTCAAAGAAAAAGCCCAGGTCATCATCAGTGTAAGCTGAATCAGCTGACCTCCTGAGTAAATCAGGATGAACATGTGCTGAGTGTAGATCAGTAATCACATGTGCCCCTTTGTCTTGGAACTGGGGACTTCCTGCCTCAGGATTAAGTCCTTCATTGGCAGTTGCCTCTGGTGAGGTCTTAGAGATGATACCTGCTTCATCCTGTTCATGTGTTGAAACAGGGGAAGAGGTAGCCTCACCAGATGTTCTAGTCTCCACATCTACACTGGGAGATTGAACTTTATAATCCCTATGCTGTGGGTTGTCAACTACATTATGATCCTCTCCCTCAGCTGTTGAGGTTTTCCCAGTGTTAACAGGTTTCTGGGGAGGGGTAGAGGAATGTAGTTGAGTCAGCACTTGTGCAATGACTGCAGTTGGGCTTGTAGGGGTGGTTTCAGTGGGAGATGGAGGTGAAAAGGATTGCACCCGGGGTGAATGGTGCTCTTCAATGGCAATCTTCTCAAGTGAGAGAGATTCCAGTAATGTGGCTTCCCCAATGTTGGTTGCATCAGGATCCTGTTGAGAGGATACCTGAGCGGTTTCAGCTGGTGGAGTCATTGAAACTACAAGGGGATTAAGACTTGTAGTTTCATCCTGCGTTTGTGCTGCAGGGGCATCATCAGGGGACTCAACTCCCTGAGTAGCCTTTTTGGTTTTCTTGGGTTTTGGTTTGGAGGGGACTTTAGATCTGGAGGTGGAGGCTGTGGGTTCCCTCTGCTTGGGTTTTAGCAGTTTGGCAGCCTCTTTGAGTTGTGGATTTGAGTTGTGCCTGGAGTATACCTCTGGCAAAACTACCAGAGCAGGGACTCCAAGGCCAACAAGGCCATCAGATTTTAATTGATTTAGAATTATGGCCATAAGAAACCTTGGATATAATATCCATCTATTAGCCACAGGTTTCATCGCCAAATCTTTTAATTCCAAAAATATTATTTCAGAAAAATTTAGGCTTTGATGTTCAAGGATAGAATACAATACCTGTTGCCACCTGGATGACATTTGATCCCATGAAGATGTTTTGGGGGCAAGACAGACATTGATCATATGGAAAATGAGTCGCTCAGCATCATGGAAGTGCTTCTTCAGAATAGTAGTAGCACTTAGGTCACCCTCATAACCATGGTTAGCAAAGGATAGATCAATGGTGCCTTTGGGGTATTTGGTGACATAGGTGGCATCATTCAGGTCTAGGGTTTGACGAATGATCTCAGAAGTGATGACCACCTGTTTCTGGTTGACAAACGACTGGAGAGTGATGGAGTCATCATTCTCAGCAGTATGAACAGTGACGTTTGTCCAGAATTGGCAAAGGGTATCGGGATAGATGGTAGGATTCAAGAGAAAGGCTGTGCGATATTGGGAATCAACCATCAAATCAATAGCAGCATCAAACTTGTTCCAAAAGGGTGATTTGGTAAGGTAAGCGACACAGTTGTGTCGAGGTTTGATTTGCATGGTCGCCATTAATGGAAGATGAACGTTTGGAAAGTGGGTTATGAAAAGTTTGAAGTTAGGGTTAGGTATATATAGGTTATGAAACGGCTGAAAGAAAACAACTGAAAGTTTTGGTGTGAGTCATCAGTTGTTAGAAAACAACTGAAGACATGGTTTTAACTTTCAGATGTTGTAAACAACTGAAGACTTGGTGTTGGTCATCAGTAGTTGTAAACTACTGAAGACTTGGTTTTGGCTTCAGTTGTTTTGAAATGAAACAGTAGTTGTTGTCGTCAATTCACAAAGTTCAGCTGTTTCAATGACCTTAACACTTACTCATCAGATCATCTGATTTTCAGATGTTTCATTGGTCATCAGTACTTATCTATTATAAAAGACATCAGTAGTTTGAACTACATCAGTACTTTCCAACAAATGAAGTACTTCAGTACTTTTAAGTAATTTAGTCTTCAGTAGTTATAAAAACTGCTGAAGATAAAACGACTTATCAGCACTTATTTTGACAAAATTATACTAATGCTCATCAGTATTTATTGACTAAGAGCATCAGTAGTTGTCAAATTATTCTAGTTGCAGCATACCAAGCCTGAGTACAAGATTATGAAAAGTTGCACTATCCAAAGGCTTAGTAAATATATCTGCAAGCTCATCAGCACTAGGCACAAACTTTGGATCAATCAGACCTTTTTCATAACAATCCCTGATAAAATGATGTCTGATCTCAATATGTTTGGTCCTAGAATGCTGGACAGGATTCTTAACAATACAAAGAGCTGAAGCACTATCCATTAATAAAGGAGTCTTAGTCTCTGTAATGTCATAATCCAATAATTGATTTTGAAGCCAGAGTACCTGAGATGTACAGCTTGCAGCTGCAATGTACTCTGCTTCAGCTGTGGATGTAGCAACTGAAGTTTGTTTCTTACTCTGCCAAGAAACTAAACAGTTGCCTAGAAATTGGCATCCACCAGAAGTTGATTTTCTGGTTAACTTACACCCTGCATAGTCACTATCAGAGAAAGCAACCAATTTGCAAGAGTGCCCAGTGGAATACCAAAGTCCTAGAGATTGAGTTCCTTGCAAATATCTAAAGATCCTCTTGACTGCAATCATATGGGAATCCTTAGGAGCAGCCTGAAATCTAGCACAGACACAAGTTGCAAACATAATATCTGGTCTAGAAGCTGTAAGGTACATCAAGGAACCAATCATACATCTGTAAAGAGTTTCATCAACTGCTTTACCTTTTTGATCAGCATCCAGTTGTGTGTTGCTGCACATGGGAGTAGAACAAGGCTTACAGTTTTGTAAATCAAACTTGGTTAACAAATCTTTTGTGTATTTTGACTGATGAATGAAAGTTCCATCAGCCATTTGTTTGATTTGCAAACCCAGAAAGAACTGTAATTCTCCCATGGCACTCATTTCAAACTTTTGTTGCATCAATTTAGTAAATGCATCACACAACTGTGGATCAGAGGATGCAAAAATAATGTCATCAACATAAATTTGAACAAGGAGCTTATGCATGCCTGCTTTCTTTATGAACAAAGTTTTATCTATGGAGCCTCTAGTGAAATTATTTTGAAGAAGAAAGTTAGATAATGTTTCATACCAGGCTCTGGGTGCTTGTTTCAACCCATAAAGAGCCTTATCAAGCTTATACACCCAATCAGGATGTTTATGATCTTCAAAACCTGGTGGTTGACACACATAAACCTCTTCTTTTATTTTACCATATAAAAATGCACTTTTGACATCCATTTGAAAAACTTTAAGGTTATGAAAAGCAGCATAAGCTAAAAACAATCTGATTGCCTCCAGTCTGGCTACAGGGGCAAAGGTTTCATCATAATCAATACCTTCTTCTTGTGAAAACCCCTGTACAACCAGTCTGGCCTTGTTCTTGACAATTTGGCTTTTTCATCAGTTTTATTCCTAAACACCCATTTAGTGCCTATTGCACACTTACCTTGGGGTAGAGGAACCAGTTCCCACACTTGCTGTTTTTGAAATTGAAGAAGCTCAAGCTGCATGGCTTCAACCCATCCATTGTCCCTTAATGCCACATGATAATTCTTTGGCTCTTGCTGACTGATGAAGAGAGCATAGAGACAGAAATTGGACAATTGACTTCTTGTTGAAACACCAGCATTAATGTCACCAATGATCTGGGACATGGGATGATTCTTCAATTCTTGATACTCAATAATATCTGTGCAAGTGTTTGTAGGAGATTCAGCAGCAACAGATGTTGATTCAGACTCTTGAAACCTAGACTGAGATGGCAGTTCAAATGAAGTAGAGGATTCAGAGATTTCATCAGCATTTGTTGTGGATGGAACTGCTGAAGCTACAGGAACATCAAGTGTAGTAGATACAGGCAGATGATCACTACAACTTGCATTTGTACCATCAGATGGAGAGGATGGAACTTCAGAAACAATAACAGGTGGAGACTGATATGGAACATATTGCAGTATGTCCAAATCAAACAACTCAACAGGGTTTTGAGGAATCTTGTCTTTTGGAGATTCATTAAACTTGACATGCAAAGTTTCTTCAACAATCTTTGTTCTGCAATTGAAAACTCTGTATGCCTTGCAAGTAGATGAATACCCAACAAAATACCCTGCATCCACCTTGGATTCAAACTTCTGAAGTGGATTCTTTGTGTTAAGAATATAACAGGGACACCCAAATGCTCTAAAGAATGAAATCAGAGGGGCCAGATGATGTAAAGCTCATAAGGAGTCTTCATCAACCTCTGATTCACTAATACCCTATTCTGAACATAGCAAGCTGTGTTGACAGCTTCAGCCCAAAAGGTTAGTGGCAAACCTGAGTCAGCCAACATTGTCCTTGCGGCTTCAATAAGGGTCCTGTTCTTTCTCTCCACCACTCCATTTTGCTCAGGAGTTCTTTGAATACTATATTGTCTTTTGATTCCCTTAGACAAATAGAATTCATCAAGAGTGTGATTCCTAAACTCTGTGCCATTATCACTTCTCACACATTTGACTGGAAGTGAATGCTGCTTTTCCACATGCAACACAAAATAAATGATACTTTGAGCAGCCTCATCCTTGGAATGCAAGAAGAAAGTCCATACATATCTGGAATAATCATCCACAATTACCAGACAGTACTTTTTCTTTGCCATACTCATTACTCTAACAGGACCAAAGAGATCCATATGCAGTAATTGCAAGCAGGCAGTGGACTTGGGTTCTTCTATAGGAGGGAATGAAGCTTTGTGTTGCTTTCCTTTTAAGCAAGCTGGACAGTTATCATCACATTTGAACTCCTTCAATGGCAAACCTCTCACTAAACCATGATGAATGAGCTGATTCATGTTCTTAAGATTCACATGACCAAGCCTTCTATGCCATAGTTCAGATTCTTGAGGAGAGGCTTTGGAGAACAGACATGGATGGCCTTTAAGATCTTTTCTTTGATAAATCTAAGGCATATACTCTTCCAATCCTGTTGGCCTTCAGGAGAGTATATTCATCCAATATCTTGTCAATCTTGTGCAAAACTTTGGAAGACAGAATCCGACAGTTTTGACTTGTGAAAAGTGCAACATGCCCCTTATCACACATTTGACTGACACTCAAAAGATTGTACTTGAGGTTCTCCACATGGTTAACATCATCAAATCTTATCTCCCCATTTGAGACAAATCCTTTCCCAATGATGTAACCCTTGGCATCATTTCCAAAAGAAACAAATCCCTTCTTCCCTTGAGAATAATCATGAAGAAGAGAGCTGCTCCCTGTCATATGCATGGATCCTCCACTGTCTACATACCAGATGCTTCTTTGGCATGCTGAAGAACCCTGCATTTTTCACAAACATTAGTTAGCCTTTGAGACCCAAACCTTTTTGGTTTTGGGTCTGTTTTCATCAACAGATGTTAAACTAACAGATTGTGCATGATTAACAGCCTTTGAAGATGTAGATGGTGCTGAAAAGGATTCCTTGGATTTTGGCTTAGGTGTCCTTTTCAGTGGTTTAATCACAGAAACATCTAATTGGTTAACTCTCCCAATAGATGTTGAACCATCATAACAAGTTGTGTCTGATTGGTTGTCAAAGTTTTCAACTCAGTTGACACATCAGTACTTGTTGGTGATTTGTTCTTGTGATTCACTACATTCTTCTTTTGAAAAGACACAGACTTAGTCTGAGTTTTTAATATTCCATGAGGAATATTTGCAGCTGTTGTTGACAAACCCCTTCCTTCTTTGTGACTTTTTGAAAAAGCTTTGGTTTATCAGATTGAGATGATTGTGGTACAAACTTGGTTTGAAATTCATCTTTCATTTTATGCATTTGCTTCTTAATGATTTTCTCTTTGTTGAATTTTAAACCCTTGTTATACCAGCATTCATCAGTAAGATGATTAAACAAACCACATATTTCACATGGCTTTCTTTTCATCTTTTGTTGATCAACTGCTGAAGATGATGAAACTACTGAAGATTTGTTCTTCAGTACTTTCTTCCTTTCAGTACTTTTGGGAAGTACTGAAGGATTTTCAACAACTGAAGATTTGTTCTTCAGAAGTTTTCTATCAGCACTTTTGAGATTCCTGATAGATCTTTCAGCAGTTGTCAAGCTATGCTTGTTTTCCTCTGATTTGAAATGCTTTTCAGGTGTTGTGTTTTGCCCTTCAGTACTTTGAGTACCTTGTGGAACAACACCTGAATTACTCAGTCTCTTCTTGATCATGTGTTTCGAAGCAGTGGGACCATCAGCAATTTGATTAGCTGAGGTACTCACACTAACTTCATCCTCTGATTTTGAATTATCATTTGAGGATGAGACACATGATGATGTGGTTTGGGAATGACAATCATCCTCAGATTTTACTTCTAACTTGGGAGTAAAATCTGTAGGAGGTATGGTATGATTATACCCAATCCCAAACTTCACATTAGAAGCTGTTTGCTTACTGAGAAGCATTTCAAATCCCTTGCATGATGTTACCCAGCGTTCACAATCAACTTGGGTAGCTGCAAGTGTTTCTTTGAGATTCTTGTGATTTTCCAGAATGACCTCTACCTTTGCTTTTTCATCAGTGATTTGACACTTAGTTTATAAATCTCCTCATCCTTCTCTTTTAAAACAGACTCAAACTCAGCTTTTCTTTTGGAAATTGCTTTTTCTAGGTCAAGGTTTTGATTAATTAAAGCTACATTTGCTTCCCTAATTGAAACAAAAGCAGCTATGCATGACTCAGAACATAACTTGGCCTTAGCCTCAGAAGATACTTGTGGTACCTGTGATGATGAAGAATTTTCATCAGTAGACTCCAGGGCCATTAGAGCAAGATTTCCAAAAGGGTTTTCACCACCATGTTGACCAGCACCAGCAAATAGTTGTTCAAAATAACCAGAGACATCATCTGGTAAGCTGCTCCAGTCAACAACCTCAGGGGTGAAAAAGCTCTGATGAGATTGAGATTGAGATTGTTGATTTGTTTGAGATGGTTGAGGATCAGGTAGAGCATGTGGTTGTTGAGCCATGGTTACAGGAACTTGACCAGACTGAGGCATGTAAAACATGGATAAGGATATGGCATTGGACTTTGAGGAACAAAGTATGCAGGAGATGATTGATGTTGTGAATGATGATCAGAACTGGTAGAATGTTGCCCTTTGGATTGTGAGCTATTGCTTGAAAAAGTCACAAAGGGTGCAGATGAGCTAGATCCAAATGATCTACACTCTCTAGCAAAATGTCCAAGTCTATGGCACTTGTGACATCTCAACTTGCTCTTATCAAAACCAACTTTGGTTTTGCCAGAGAGACCAGGGAATTTTCTACCTGTTCTTTTGTAAAACTTTTGAGATCTGATATTGATCAATGCCATTTGGCTCAAAATATCCATCTCTTCCAGATCATCATCAGCAATTCCTTTCAAATCATCCATCAGAAAACACAAGTTATCAACACTAAAACCTGAGTTACCCTCAACTCCAACAAAAGCATGATTTCCACTGTTTGAAGAGAAATCAATATGCTCATCATATGAACTTTCAGATGAAGCATATTCAGACTCATGACCAACCAGAGCAGTGTTTCCTGGTACAAAGTCATCAGTGAGCTTTCCAGATGAAGATAGTTTCCTTTTCTGTTCTATCTCTCTCTCAAATGTTAAGAGTTTCCCATGAAGTTGGGTGAGAGATAGAGTATCCAGATTTGCACTGGAGCGTAGGACAATGGTATAAGTGTCCCATCTCTCAGGCAGGGATCTGAGGAATTTGTTATTCATCTGCTGTTTGTATATTCATGTTGAACCATTTTTAGCTCAGATATCAAACATGAAAATCGCTCAAACTGTTGAGTCAATGTCTCACCCTTCCTATGAGAGAATGTCTCATATTGCTGGGCAAGGATTTCTCTGTTGTTTGCTAAGACCTCATCAGTTCCTCCAAATTGTTCCTTCAGAGCAACCCAGAGATCATAAGCAGTTTCATGATGCATAAGCCCAGAGTAGATTTCATTAGGCAGTGCCATGGCCAGAATTCCATGGGCTTTAGCATCAATCTCAAACAGCTTTAAATCCTCATCAGAATATTGTTCCTTCTTCTTCGGAACCATCTCATTGGTTTCAGGATTACTCACCATAGGCTTATATGGTCCATGAACCACTGACTTCCAACAACCTGAACTGTTAACAGACAGGTGATGGAGCATTCGGCGTTGCCATATGTTATACTCACTCCTAACAAGCATCGGAGGCTTAGTTGAGGAGCCAGTATTGTGAGGATCATTGATTGAAGTAGTCATTTTCACTAATTCAATCAAATTCAATGAGATTAAAATCAGTCTAGTTTAAAAACTCAACAACACAATTAGAATCTCAATTAATTAACCGGAAGCGACAGAAAATCAAACTCTATAATCAATTCTTGCAAATTTGCTAATTCGATCAAACTTAGCTATCAAAAGAGCAGTTTCAATGATCAATTGTTAAATCGATCAATGATTAACCAGCTCTGATACCATTTGATAGGATCGGATCAAGTTTGATAAATTAGATTTGAATTTGCAACGGAATATAACAAAAATAAGATCGAATTCAAGCAAGAAAAGTATGAATATGCAATCACACAATGACGATTATAGAGAGAGAGAACTTTTCTGTTAAAGGAATGTTTTTATTCACGCGTAATGCTTCGGTTACAAAACAACTAGGTCAACATTCCTTTTATAGAGGAATGTGACGTCTGCTGATGTCACTTGATAGTGACATCTAACAGAATTATACAAACAACTGAAACAATGCAAACTACTGAAATGTTCTCAACAACTGATCACATCTCAGAGAATGCTAAGTACAAGAACATAAAGCTACTGAACTAAAACTATTGAAACAATAAACTACTGAAAGGTAAATTACAAGTACTGAGAAGGAAAAACCATCACAACTACTGAAGTTAATAACTTCAGCTGTTGTGACAACTACTGATCACTCTGGTCTTCAGTCTTTGTCTTCAGTACTTCACTTTCATTCTTTACTTTCAGATTTTGTCTTCAGACCTTGTAATCAGCTGATGTCTTTAAATGTTGTGATCTTCTTCAGCAGTTGTAATGTCTGTGGGACTTAGAGGTTTTTCTGATCAGGCTCATTGGTTCTTTTGGTCCAACAGTTTTGTTGATCATACATGATGATGGATTATGGTTAGTGATTAGGAGATCATGTTTGGGATTGGAATTGATTGTCACTGTGTATGTTGGTTGGAATGAACTAAATGAATGACTGTGATTATGATTGTCATACACGCGTGCGAATCTGAGGCCCCTACTTAGTAGGACTAGCAGGGTTTAGGATGTGAAGTCGTGAGTGGCTTCACATGGAATGTGGTGCATGATTAGTCTTCGCGTATGAATTATTTGTTGTGATGTATTTATATATATATTAAGCATAATGATTGTTGAGATTTGCATAAGTGTATGATGATCTAATGTGGCATGATGACTTAGGTAGAACCTAGGTTGATAATGTGATACGCATGGATAAATTGCATGATACTCTTGTATGTTAAGTTATCATATATGATTAAGCTAGGATTATTGAGTTACTATGTGTACACGTACTTATGTACTTGTGTGTTCTAGGTAACCTTTGAAGGGTTGTCTTTGCATCTATCACGAGTCTCTTTATTCACTATCATTACACACCAGGTGAGTTCACGCCCCTTTTTATAAACCTTCTTCTGGAGGAGGTAGCATACTGGTACTCAAACACTATTTTATGATTATTATAAGTTGTGTATGTTTTTAACATAGTGCTTAATACCATGGAAAGTCCTCACACTTTCGGATCGTTAATAATGGTAACTAGCGGAAATCTTGGGTAGTATTACTGGGTCTGACGAGCCCCACCCGTGAGACTGGAGGTCAAGCGGGTGCAATTTTGTCCTATACACAAATATTCGTCACGACCTGGTAAGTCGTTACGGGAGGCAACAAACGAAACACAGTCAGCTTCGATCGCGAAATCACTATTGTTAATACATGTGAATATAGACTAGCTATCTATTTCAATGCACTTCTTATGTTATACAAATGTTAATATTTATAATAAACGCAAACTCTTGAACTCACCAACCATTGTGTTGACATTTTAATATGCTATTCTCAGGTCGTTAACTTCGCTTGCCATTAGGAGCACTGCGACGGTTCATCATGCATTCTAAGACTCTATTTTAAAGACATCTTTGTTGGTTTTTATTTATGAATGTTTAATCATTTGGGTTGGCGCGTGTTTTGTCATATTATGCAATTATATACTTTGGGTTTGCTTTACTTACAAAACGCTTACGCATGGTTTTAAAGTTTGAACTTTGGTTGGTTTTATTTTAAATGTGTCATATAGAGTCGTTCTGAGTAACTATTGACTATAATCCTGGTTTGTTTACACGCTTCGAGGTAAAACTCTGCACGTGGATTTTGAGGGTGTGATAAATAATCCCTTGATTAAAAAAGAAAGATAAAGTAACAAAAATAGTCCTTAAAAGGTATTTTAGTCATTTTAATCAAATTTAACAGAAGAACTAACGTCTGTTAGTTTTAATACTCTAACTTGTTACAAAATTGAAAACACAGTACCTTAACATGCTACAAAAAATACTTAGTACCCAAATCTGTTACTTTGAATAAACCACAGTGACTATTTATGTAATTAACTCTTATTATTATTATATGATGACACTAACTTTTTTCCTCATTTTGATAGGTAAGGTATAAAATATACCGATACCACACTTTGTTCTTGAAGGTAAAAGAAACTTGTAGCTCTTTGATTTTGTTCTCAGAATCATGCCTAGGCCTGTTAACTGCGTATTTTGGCTATTGTTTTAATCACGTTTAAGTCGAAAACTAAATATGTTGCTCCTGGGATATAAATTACTTACCACTGAACATAATTTGTTTCTAATACTATCTTAAAAGCTTTAACCCACATATCTTCCTCGCATACTTGCACGTAACGACGACATAATTGGTTTAGGTCTTTATATGAATTTATATGGACAAGCCTTAGACCCATTGAGCTCAGTTATCAATGTTTCGATCACTATGGGAAAGTGATGGTATGCCAAAGTAAAAGAGAATGGTGATAAATTAGTCATGTTGTTGTTATTGGGATGACAACTTAATGAAAATTTTATCTATTGTTATGTTTACAAACTAACCCCTCGCGGCAACGCGCGAAGGGTACAAAGCTAGTGTTATTCAAATTTATTATTCTCTATATCGTTTTCAGTTGATATATTCAAAGATTAGTCGTAGTTGGTATTTTGTTTCGTTATTGCGCCACTAACTTAATTAGTTATAAATTAATAATTATTTTTGTTACAAATTTAATGCACAAAAGGGTATAAATTGACGAACTCAAATCATGTTTTTGTAATATTAAATAAAAAGATGAAAGCACGTTATCGGGTTTTTTTTTTTTTATACAAACTTATCAAGTATATTATCATTTTTTTATAAAGAAACTATCAACTTTCAAAATTAAAGCTGACTTAAAATATGTTGTCACTGAAACAATTTAACTGATTTTAATACTTATAATAATAACAAGTTGTCATTACATTAATTGCATACTAAAAGATTTAATGATTGTATCGTTTTTATTTTTTTAATACTATATTAACCTGTAAAAATGTAATTTAAATAAAAATAATGTGACCAATTCTAAGCTCACCTACTCCCAACGATAAAGACGTAATGACATCCAATTGTGACGTTAGATCTTGTTTTGACATGCACTAGCTTAAGATGCACGGTTATGTAAACGGTGGTGATTTGTTAATAAACCAATTTTTTATAACTAATATCTTGTATTGAAAATATAAATGATAAATTATTAAAGTTGATGATGCATAAACTAAACACGTACGCATATACAATATAGTAGTGGGGAACCAATGCTTTACGTCGGATGTAAGATCTATACGATAAACGTTGTTTGTATACGTAACGTTATGGCCAAGGGCGGCCCAACAACTTAAAAAAATAAGGCAGGGCTTTAGGCCCATCCATTCTAATAGGCCAATGAAAAGTAAATTGTATTGTATAGATCATTTTCAGTCTAAGCACAAAATTAACTAAACTAAAAAAAGAATGAAAGAAAGAAAGAATGAAGCCTAGGTCGGCAAGTCATAGATAAGATCGTCAACACAGACTATTGGTCAATTCCTGATTGGGGGTAGGGCGGGGGGAGTTAAACGAAGAGACGAACAAAGACAGAAGATTAAGATAAACAACCGCACACCTTCGATTTCATCATTCGCCTATGATTTTGCTTGCCCCAAGCGAACCAAGCCACCCAAAACTTCGATTTCTTCACTGGAGTCACAAATAAGAACCTCCCTAACCTTCGTTTGCTTCTCTAATTTCATCCGGTGGAGTCACAATTTGCTTCTTTGATTTTGTTGCAATTAAGAAGCCTTTAAATTTCGATTTCATGTAGACAACTAGTGTAGTAACGGACTCACGATTAGGTACTAGGCTGAGCGGGTTCTTTGATTGATTGATTCTCTCTCTAAATAAGGTAAACTGCTTAATGTATTGCTAATTGTTTTTCTTTAATTATTTGTTCTAGGGACAAGTTGTTAATTGGTAATTGTTCTAAATTTATTTTAATTTTGCATATGCTTCTTTTTATTTAATTTGCAAATTGCTAATTGTTTATTTGTTTTAGCTTTTTACTTGTTATAGTTATTAGATTATAAAATCATTGAATCAATTAGGATTTGCTTTGAATAAGCTGATTTAGGAATCATTAATCAACTAGTGCTTGTGCTTCAAAATATGAGAGTTTTTAAAGGTAAAGTTTTATAGGCCTCCGATTTCATTTACGCTTTAGGCCTCTAAAAACATTGAGACGCCCCTGGTTATGCCGAATGAAAAATGGTTACATATACATAACCTACGGACGTATATGTAAAACTATATTACGATTTTCATTTGACTCATACCCTTATTTATATACACATATCACCACACATATATAGAGAGTGGTGATAAAAAATCTATACATTATATGACCGGTTTCATTGGTTTTTTTAGTTTTCACAAAACATGTACTCACATATATATATATATATATATATATAGATAGAGATAGATAGATATATATAGAGAGAGAGAGAGAGAGAGAGAGAGAGATAGAGAGAGAGAGATATAGAGAGATAGAGAGACAGAGAGAGATATATAGACATATACATATATATACATATATATATATATATATATACATATATATATATATATACATACATATATATATATATATACATATATATATATATACATATATATATATACACATATACATACATATATATATATATTATAAAACACGTACTTCCGTCGCCGGAAACAATGGCCACTAGAAACTACCGCCGCAGCCGGAAACCACCCTCGGGCCACCTCCGCCGCCTCTGGAAACCACCGCTGTCCGCCGCCGCCGCCGTAAACCACCGCCGGTCACCGCCGCAGCAGGAAACCACCGCTAGCCTCCGGAAAGCACCGCCAACCACCGCAGCCGCCGGAAACCACCTCTAGCCTCTGAAAACCACCTCCGGCCACCACCGCCGCCGGAAACCACCGCCAACCCGGAAACAACCACCGGCCACCATCGCCTCCGCAAACCACCGCCGTCGGAAACCACTTTTACATTTCATTGATTCGGTTTTTTCATACCTAACAAACAACATAAAGTAATGATTAATTTATTCTTAAAGGGTAACCAAACAAGACAATAAAATGTAATGATTCATTTAATTCTCTCATCCATTCCATTCCCTCATTCATTCTATTCTTTCGTCCATTCCATTACCCCATACCAAACAAACCCTAAGATTAAAGAGTTTGTGGGAATACTATGTGGCATCACATGTAAATGATTATTAGGTTAGATTATTAGGTTAGATGTGTGTTTATTCTAAGTTTTGTCTTATTAATTAACTTAGGATTATTATTTTTATATTAGAGTTAACTGCTATTTTCATCCCTAGTTTTTGTCTGTTTCGTTATTTCCATCCAAAAAAGTTTCTTTTCTCTTCTGGGTCACCGACTATTATAAAAATTTATCATTTTCATCTTTTTCTGTTAACTCGATTAATTATTTTTGTTATGTTAAGGGCATTTAAGTAATTGTACAAATAAAAACTTAAACTAATAAAAAATAACAATATAAAAAAAATCTATCGACCTAATTCAACACATCTTCTTTGATTCATCTTCGTCCAAATATCCGGTAGCCACTATCACCGTTTGTAATTAACCTAATTCTCACCCTTGTTTAACTTTGCTATTTCTACCTTTTTCATCTCTCTAAATACTAATAACACAAACATTTTTTTCTCTCAAACTCAACTCCCTTTTTTTATTTTCAATCATAGAGTTATCCTGATTATTTTCCCTAGTAACCCTTTGTTTATGGTCTTCTTCTTTCAATGGTTTCTTCCTATTCTAGATTCTACCCAATTATAAGAAAAAGATTGTTCTCCCTTCCTTCCGATTTCCAATCAAAGGTGAAACATACTAAAAAGAAGATTAGTAATTGAAAGTGAATCGAAACGAAGAAGATGATAAATGTGAATTTTGGATGGTGGGTTAGGTCGGTGGCCGGATATTTGGGGGTCAACTTCCAGCGTCGCCAGATATTTGGTCGCGGATGAATCGAATGACGTGGTGAATTAGGTGGTAGGTTTTTTATATTCTTATTCTTATTTTTCTTTATTAGTTTTAGTTTTTAATTGTATAATTACTTAAATGCTCTTAACTTCACAAATATAATTAACCGAGTTAACGAAATTGGATGGAATAAAAAAGTCAGGAACCAGAAGGAAAAAAAACTTTTTTGAATGAAAGACAAAACACATGAAAACTCAGGGACGAAAATAACAATCAACTCTTCTAATTAAGTTAGGCTTCTTATATTAAATTTTAAACGTTGAAACAAAATATATTTTGCACTTAGGGGCCACAAAACCAAGGTCGGTCGTGGGATTATTTGACTTGTTTTTAAAACTCGTGAAATATCAGATTTATACTTATACTTGATTTAGACTTAGAATATCATATATATTATTAAGGGCAGTGTTACGGTAAAAAAAAATATTTAACATAAAGTTCTAAGAAAGATTTGGGTTTGACTCGTGTGCTTCTATTGTTTTAAGAGAAGAGTACGTTGGTCGTTGTGCTAGATACGTCAGCTTATTGTTTCTTATATTTTACATCATTTGTTATATATATTCATTGATGTGTTTTACGTTTTAGATCATTTTTTGTTATATTTTTGCCATTGTTTCTATATAATATATAAACATGTTATCTATAATAATGTTTTAGAACTAGAAGTACACAATGATATATTTTCACCAATGTATTTTTCTAAAACTCATAGTGTTGAATATAACATAATGTGTTATTCTGTAATTTTTTTTATAATTTATACAAACTTGTTATCTATCATTGTATTTTATAGTTAATACAATGATTCTGTTTCACCGATTTATTTTTCAAATCTCACAGTGTTCATGATAACATAATTACGATCAAATAACACAATGAGACATTGTGTTATTTGGTCATTGTTTTTAATGTATTAGATAACTTAGTTGTTAATTTATAGAAATATACAACAATGTTATTCCACCATTATATATTTATAGAATTCATTTTTAGAAAAAAAAACAATAACTAACAAAAAGACACAATGAACTGCACCAAAAACACAACTGCGAGATATGAGTTAAAAAACGTAAAAAAAAATTATCTCTTTATATAACGATGTTGTACTCGTTTTAAAGATAAAAATGTTCGTTTTTATGGTGGAATTTTTATAAAAAATAATGTTATACATAAAAGTTATGAACAAATAAAAAATAAGGGAACTTGAAGAAAATCAATAGAAATAGTTATTCCTAAAATACATCTTTGTTTCCTACAATTTGATTTTACCTATTAATTAAGGAGATTGATAGTTGAGATTACTTCTTACACTTTTTAATTTTAGGGGTTTTTTTATATGAACATTTCTTTATTTTTATAACTAGGTTAGTCCCCGTGTAATACACGGATTGAATAAATAAAATATTAAATAATTATTAATCAAAACTTATGCATTATAGAATCATGTTTGAAGATAAAATATGATGTTAATTACGTATAAATAGCTACTTTAAGTATAATATTTTAATGTAAAATATAATTAAAATTATAACTTTAGTTTAAGAAATAAAATAATTATACCATTTTTAACTCTCTTTTATAAAAAGTTTCATTTTTAAACATTCATTTTAAGAATTTTTATAAAAATCTTGTTTTTTTAAAAAAAATCTGGTTTGTAATTATTTATTTTATTTTAATAAGACTTTTTTAAAATATTTCACCTATTTATAATTTTTTTAAAACAAAATGATTTAAAATAATTTGTTTAAAAAATGTTTAGTGTTTTAGAAAATTTCATAAAACTTTAGTTTCTTGTTATTTAGATTTTGATTAAAAGATGTGATTTCTAATTTCCTTTATAAGATTTATTTTAAAAAAGGATAGTTTAATTTTTTTTAAATTAGATAAAAGAGAGAAACATAACAATTAATAAAATTTATTTTTAATAAGAGAGATAAATTTTTATGAGTATTTAAATTACTATAATAGCCTTTTGGAGGGAAAATTGATTTATATATGTCTAGAAAAATGACAAGTGGCAAAAACATGGGTTAAGAGAATGACAAGTGGCAAAAAAACTTTGTTTTATTAGAAGTTATAGATTATAGACTTGTTAAAATATCATATTTATATTTTGTAAAAGTTTAAAACTTTATATTTGTTATTTTTTGTATTTATTCAGTAACAATATTTTTCTTAAAATATAAGATTTATCCGTCTTATCAAAATACTCACATTCAACGACACACATGAACTTTTTCTTTTTCTTACCGGTTACCAATTAAATCATACAAATGGTGTGATCGGAGGTAGGTGACTTTGGTGGTGTTGCGGTAGTTCACGAGTCACCAATCTCCAAAGACATATATTTAGTCTGAGATGAAGATTGAGTTTTGAAAGTATGGGCAATTGTTATAGATAATATTGTTATATAATATAATATAAAAGAAAATTATGTGTAACACAAATACAAAGGTCGGTGCACCACCAGTCCCCCACTTAACATGTCACGAAGTTTGCAAACACGTCGCAACGTTCGTAACGAAGTTCGTAAATGTGTTGTAACGCCGAACTTTATTTCTAGTTGACTCTTGTTATAAAATTAATGTCTATCATAAATTATATACATATAAATCCCAATAGTCGGTTTCTCTAGGAAACTAATTGAGTTTCACAACTTTGCCACATAATTTATGTAATTTACACATACGTCCATGAAACATTACTATTACCATTAAAGATAGAGAGAAAAGAGACACAACGGGAGGGAGGCAGGGAAGAAGGGAGGTAGAGAGAGGATGCGATGGTAGTGACCGCCTCTTGCCGGGTAGCCCTCTGTGTGCTTCATGGTCGGTTTGAGATATTTCATTGTCGGCTTCGTTCTCACCACCTCCGGCACCACCAGGAACCACCAGCTTAACAATATATTTACCCCGATGGACAAAGGCAAGTTGTTGGTGGCAATGTCGTTGGAGCTCTAGTGTTGCTCACCGATCTTGATAGAAGAATAGGAGGAAGATTAGAATCTTGAATGAGAAAGATAAGCACTCAGTTACAAATATACCCCCGCAGCAACATGAGGGGTTCAAAATCTTGTTAATTTAAAGATTCTGAAAATGATTAACTACAAAACTTGAGTAGGATGACAATGGTTAGGTTATAATCCTATATATATACACGGGTGTGTGAGACAATGTAAAAACAAATCTCATAGCCGTTAAGTACCTATTAAACATGACCATTTGGGTTCACAGGCTTCCCCATTTATAATTAACCAAACGTTCAATGAACCGTTCAATGGAGTTTCCGTTTAATAATAAACGGAGATGAACCAAAACCTTTGTTTAATTAACTAAATGAACAAACACGAAAAAATGTCGTGTTTGTTCAATTTCATTTTTGAACCTTCGACCATAAGTTCGTTTATGGTCATTTATTTATGTTGCTTTATGTTCATTCGTGTACGTGTGATCGTTTCCGTTTGTTTATCTTCGTTCAATAAAGGTGTTTACTATTTTTTTATTTTTCTTACTCCTCCCCTTTGATTTTCTACTTTTCAGGTTTCCCTCCATAAATATTTAAAAACCATATAAGCTATATATTTATGTTTGTCGCCATTTCTTCTTCATGTCAAAAATCATAGCGTTGCTTCTTTTCGACTCTTCTTTCTTCAATCAACGTTGAACCCTCATCTTCACTAGTCGCTCCCTAAATCACGGTTAGGGCTTCAACCGTCGATTCCCAAGTGCTTGTTCTTGCTATGATACATATCAGGTTTCTATCCCAAGTGTTTGTGCTTGATCTCTTCTTATATCCTGGACCAAATGCTTCGTCTCATCTTAGTTATTGAATGACTTTTATGAGATATTGAGATCCCAAATTGTCCATTTGTTATAAAAAACATAACTCCATTTCTTTTTACATTTTTATCCAACTTGTGTTTTTTTTAATAATCTCAGGATGTGATAGAACTAGTCAATTTAAGAATATAAGGTGAATTGATGATTAAATGAAGAACTTTAACTTAGTCATACGAAGAACTCAGTTGTTTGAGACATTATTTTAAGATATGTATTGATCTTATGATTATTATGTCAAGTAGTTTTGGA
The DNA here is from genome assembly GCA_025215565.1 of Flaveria ramosissima. Lineage (NCBI taxonomy): Eukaryota > Viridiplantae > Streptophyta > Magnoliopsida > Asterales > Asteraceae > Flaveria > Flaveria ramosissima. Next base: position 58,692,352 of record CM046029.1, on the reverse strand, counting down.
TTATTATGTCAAATACTTCATGTTTAATTCTGGTCGATTGCGTGTAATGCTTGGTATTAAATATGTTAATATTTATAAACAAATGAATACATGTTTGTTTTTGTTTTTAATGTCTATTTGCATTTGTTTGTGTGCATTAATGAACGGTTTGTTTAATGTTAATATCTAACAAACGAACAACAAATACGAACAAAGGCTCACTCATGTTTGTTTAGTTCGTTTGCACCACTATCCGTGTGTGTAGGGTATATGTATATATGTAATCATATGCGGTAGAAGTTTTTGATTCCTATTACCTAGACACGATCTTGAATTCAACCTAAAACCTAGCTTTAAATATCAAATGATACTACATGCTAATTTAGGTGCACAATAAATAGTAGTTTGTAACTTAAAATTTTGTCACATATCATTTCTAAATTTAGAGCTCAATTAGAATTTTTTGAACATTTTGTTTTCTTGTTTTTATATTATCTAACTAGCTTTAGTAAACCCGTGTATTATACAGGCTGAAAAAATAAAATATTAATTTAATAAAGTTTTGTTATAAAACAAACCGTATAAAAATATCATTTTTAAAAAAATTCCTATTATAACTCTTAAATTTGATTATTTTTTGTTTTAAAAAAATAACTTTTTAAAAATACCAATTTTAAAATATTTTTCGGATTTTAAAAAGTTTTATGCTATAGAAAAAATTTTATTTTACAAAAATTTATTTATTCAGAAATAACATTAATAAATAGATTTCTTTCTTAATTTATTAAATCTAAAAAGATGTTAAATAATATTATTAGTAATTAAGGTAATTATTTAATATGAGAGAGAGGCGGGAAAATTTTGGTGAGATTAATTGTGGTGCTGCCATGTGTCATCCAAGATACATTTTTATTAGAGTAGGTAGATGTTTTGAACTAATATATAATGTTTTTGTCTTTCTATTATGAATTTTAGAATATAACGGATTTCTTGATTTTTAGTGTATCATTGCTACGTGTGTTTTCGGCACTCATTCGTTGTGCCTTCCCTTCAAATCGACCCCAACGACTAGTTTCACTCCGTGATAACATCGGCGCCACCAAATTTAAGTGTGTGGTGTAGTGTGGTTTAATGAAACATAATAACATTTGATTGATGGGTTTATAATGTAGTGTGCTTGTTGTGGTATGAGTTGTTAAATTCGAGATTTTTATGTATTTGTTTTATCTGAATAACCAAAAGTATTAAATTTAAAAGGCTATCCATATTTGAAATTTTTAATAACGATTAGGCCATGTTTGACAATGTGCTTGATTTACATGGTTGCCAACTTGCCATTACGCCATGTTTGACATTGGTGTATCCATAGGGGTACTAGAATATATCTTTTAATATAATTTGTTTATAGAAGATATAAAAAAGTGTTATGTTGCTTTTACATGCCACACCCTCACTAAAGTCAGCACATAATTTTAAATATCTAATTGCACAAAAATATATTTTCAAAAAACTATGCTTATATGTCAAGGTAAAACATAACTTTAAAATATGAATATATTAAAAAAAATTGGTTAAATAATAATTCATATAATTTTTTGTGTGTTCATAGAAAGTCAAAGATATCCCTTGCATATATTAAAATTTTAAAAGTGAATCTTCTTAAATCTTAACTCATGATTCATGAAAGTAAAATAATAATCACTAGTGGAATTATTATTTAATATATCTATTACCTGCTACTAAGATCTAAACTAGTTATTTCAGACTTCCGCTGTGGCGTTCCTCCTTTCCATGCGAGCGCATAGGTTCGAATCCTCTTTTTCCACCTAAGCATTCACATACCTTTTCTATCTTTTTTTCTTATAATTATATTTAAAAAAAATATTATTTTTTCTTTCTTTTTTACAATTAAACAGTATTTTTTATATATTTTCATTACTTTTTTTTTCTCCACTCACAATCACATTAAAAATATTAAAAAAATTATAAGAGTTGAATAGTTTTTTTCTCAAATATGAGGATGAATATCAATATTTTATCTTTTCTTCATTTACAATCACTCACAACCACTTACATCCCTCTTTTATATTTTATATAAGAGACACATTTACATAAAAATAAAAAACCTACTGTAAATGCTCTAAGGGGCTGTTTGATATTGGCTGACCCGGCTGACTAGCTGACTTGGTCAACCGGTCAGCTTGTTTGATTTAGCTGTGTTGTGTTCTGATCGGGTCCGTGGGTGCTGACCCAGACCCTAAACTAAAACTTGCTGACCTGGAAAAGGGGCGCTGCCCCTCGGCCGACCCACCTGCGCGACCCCCTCCTCAGTCGCATCCCACGTTCGCGACCCTCTCGCGACCCCCTCGGCAGATCCCCCCACATTGGCGACCCTCTCGGCAGGCTGCGCGACCCCCTCGGCAGATCCCCTACGTTTCACCTCCGACGACGATAATACATGTCAAATCGACGACGATAATACCTCCGACGACGATAATCGATTTCATCACCAAACCGTTTGTTTGCGGTGTCGATTTGGGCGGCGGTGATGGTCGGAGTTGTTGGAAGAGAATTGAGAGACTCTTTGGATGTATATATGTTAAGAATTGCTTTTGACCTAGTTTTAGTAGTGGTGATTTGATATAGTATATATATAATAACATAAAGTATTCATAGGTAGATCACTATTTACACTCTATTTTGTGTGTTTCAAAGAATGCTTGGAAAGTTATAGAAGATTAGTTGGCTCATTTGGTTTATTTTTCTCGTTTAAAAGAGTCAGTCAGATACTAAATCAAACAGCCTAGTTTCAGTCAGATGCAGACTCAGTCAGAACTTCTAACTGGGTCAGCTTCTGACTCAGTCAGAGCTTACTCAGTCAGCAGTAATCAAACAGCCCCTAAGTCTGTTATTTTTTTTCCTTTTACCCTTTCTTTAATTACCTTATAAGTGTTTTAAATAATTTAAACATTAATGAGTTTGAGATTTTTTTTCGTGTTAACTGTTAAGTGATGGTACACACCCATTACATGAATACACTAAATCACCCGGCACGCTTTTCTTTTGTTTTCCTATTATTTTATTACTCATTCATGAACACAACTCGTTGGATTCAATAATAAATTATAAACTTGATATAACATTTAAGAATAATTAATTGTATACATATATTAATTCAGCGGTAAGAAACAGTAACAATAATATTTTTTATTGAATCCGAAATTATAATAATTGTTTATTGAATTCAAATCTAATTACGGAGCTTTCAACTTCGAATAGTAACGTGGATATAAAATTAAAATTGACACAACTTTTTTGGGCTATAACTATTTTTCACTTAACATTCCAAATAACGATTAAACTCATCTGGAAATTTAAGGATACTTTAAATTAAGACTAAGTACCATAAAACTTTTATATGTGTTTTCAGATCCAGTATGTTTTTATCAAAACTTTAATATATAAAACTGATACAATAATTTCTTAATGCACAAGTAAACAAAAATAGTTGATGTCTTTATATATGTCAAAATTGCGCATCTAAAAATTATTATATATTAATATAGTATGCCGGCGTGTATAGTGTTTATATTATTTTTTTATTATCAGTTTCTTTTTCATTTTACATAAGAACACTTGACAATTTAAATCAAATGAAGTCTTAGACGAGTTCGTAGGAGCTTTAGTTTAGAAACTATACGTTGACCGTTCGAAACCCAATTCCCACTCTTTTTCTGTTTTTTTTTTTCATTTATGTTTAGTTAAAGATCACATGGCCAAAGATTGTTACTACAATCCTGCTAGCACACATTATGCAAACAATGTTAAAAGAGAAGGAGTCAGGGAAGGTTTCTTATTTGGACCTTATCAAATGGTTCAGGTGATGAAAAAGGGAAATCTTGTTTCCGAAGCAAGGTTGCTTTTGGAATAAAGTCTTTCTTCCGAAGGGAAAATGGCTTCGGAAGTTAAAGCTGTCAAGACTCAAAAGAACAAAATAGTCCCCTTGAAACCATCCCAGAAGAAGACTGCTTTGGAAGAAAAGGTGGTGAAGGTTCTTCCGAAAAGAAAGAAGCTTCGGAAGAATGCCAAGCTGCACAAGCTTCAACAAGCTCATCTTCTATGATCAACCAAGGGATGGAATGGAAGTTCAAGGAAGATGTTGCAGCCCAAACCTCTTCTTCAAAGACATCCATTGAACCCCCATGCATAAACTTTGGTTCAATTATATCACTATCATTAAGAATCCAAGACGAAGAAGGCTTGGGTTTCCAATCAAAACTAATTATCTTATCTTATGTGCAGGGACATCCATATGACAAGAATAACAATGTATGGATTATGGATAGTGGATGCTCCAGGCACATGACAGAGAACAAATATCTCCTTTAATAATTCCAACATTTTGATGGAGGTCCTGTCCAGTTTGAAGGTGAGGCCGGAGGATATATTTCTGGCAGAGGAAGTATATCCAATGGAAACTTAAAAGTTGACAAAGTACATTTTGTCAAACAGCTTGAACACAACCTGTTAAGTATTTCTCAATTTTGTGATTAAAAGCATCAAATGCTCTTCACAGAACATGCGTGCATTATCCTCAAACCCGGGATGACAATTCCTCAGGATTTCGTGCTTCTTAGATCTTCCAGGAAAGAGAATATGTACAAGTTTGATATGAAAAATGCTTCTCCACTGGGTGAAGTGTCATGCTTTCTTTACAAAGCTGATGGTGATTAGTCAACACTATGGCATAAACTAATGTGTCATGTGAATTTTAAAACAATGAATAAATTGGCTAAAATAACTTTGCAAGACCGGTTAAGGGCTTAACAATTACAACACAACAACACAAAGAGGAGATTAACCAAACTTGATCAAACAGTTGACTGGATTAACCAAGATAATGATGCAAAGAACACAAGTAATAATAAAGAGACAGAACAAGAGATTTGGGTTTCAAGGATGCAGTATATTGCTTTCTCAAGTTCTATTACAAGTGTTACAAAGCATAAAGAAAGATACTAGAACAAGGAATACTTATACTACAACCTACAGCCGGCTATACTTTGAAAGTCAGCTGGATACAATTGACTAGACTCAAACAAAATCAATTGTAGAATCAAAAGGCATATCTGCCTTTTGACCTTGTGACTATGACATGCCATAGCTCACATCCTTATCTATTACAAAAAGAATAAAGTACATAAAGTAGAAGGTTACAGACTCAAGACCTCAATGTACAGTTACCAAAAGCATGGACCTTTTCACCAACTCATGTAAGTTGGTGACTTTTATAGAGATGTAGCGGAAAAGTGTCCAGCTTTATGGAACAGTACATCAGATAAAGCATGTTACTAAAAGTCTTCGGAAGAAATCTGTCTTCATAGGATAAAGCTTCGGAAGACTTTGTCTCTGAGGCTTCGGAAGATATTGGTCTTGGCTTCGGAAGATTTTACACTTCGAATATTTCTAGTGCATGGTGTAAAACTTTCGAAGCAATTCTACTTCAGTACTTAGTGCATTACTTGTAGAGAGACTTTGGATGTTTTGGTTTGCATTAGACTTAAAGGAATCCTTACAAACTCCCCCTAGGCTGATGCTACCAAAACATTTAGAAGATCTTCAGATGTTAGTAGTCTTCAGCACAATCATGACCATACCCTTATTCATTAGATGGTCAGGATCATTCAGACTTTCATAGTATCTTCTCATCTCAAAGAGATCATGCAGAGGTAAGTTGAATATGTCTTGCCATGTATAGACATTCTCAACACCTTGATCTCTGATTACATGCCATCTTTCTGGATTGGTAGAGAAGGTCCAGGATAAGATGGGTGTCTCAACTGCCAGAGGAGCCACTTGCATTGGAGCTGATTGGGCTGCCTCTTCATGCACTTCCTCAGGTTGATCTGACTCAGCCTGAGGTGTAGAGGTAGATGATTTAGGCTTCTTCTTCTTAGACTTTGGTTTAGAAGCCATCCTCTTCTTCCTCTTAGATGACTTTAAGTGAGAAGACTGGTCTGCAGCACTTTGTTGATCATCCTTGTCTTTCTCAGTTGGGTGTTCCTCCCTCACAGGTTCAGAAGTAGAGGGAGTTTGACCCTGCTGTGGATCAGAAGATGAAGCTTGCTGAGGCTCAGCAGGAGGTCCGGGTTGTGTTGTCTCAGGTTGTTCAACCTTAACCTCCACTTCAGGTGGGACTTGACTTGGAAGAGAGTGTAAGTCAATCAGTTCACCACTCTTAATCTTCTGCTTGATTACCCTTATATGATCATCCATTGTGGATAGAGACATAGGGCCAAGTCTCCTTCCGGAGAATCCATATAGCTTCAAGAAGCTCATCATCCTTTGTCTGTCAGCAGACTTCTTCATACTCTTTTGGATGATGGCTCTTGACTTTGCAGCTTCTTCCCTTAGCTTCTTCTTAGTTGTCTTTTTCTCCTTGACTAACTCAAGCTCAAGTTGTTTTAAGTACTCAAACTCAAAAAAGTCATAGGACAAGGGAAGAAGTGCATCTGCCTGATAAAAGCCTGTGCACTCAGGTAGTTGATTATTTTGATCCTATCTTCTTCTTTGTCTACCTGAGGTTCTTGTTTAACCACATCTTCTTGTACAGGGCTTTCTTGAACTGGGAGAGAGTGGGAGCATACTTGTAGAGTCTTTTCTGTCTCTTCTCCTCTTTGAATTGGAGAAGTAACCTTGCATCCTCTTTTTCTTTCATCTCTCTTGACACTTCCATGTCAGCCGATTCATTTAGTTGTTCTAAGGGGAGAGAAATGATTTCATCAATGTCATAGTTCCTGGTCTGCAGATAAGTAATCCTGACTGCCCTCAACTCATCATCTTGAATATTTGGTCTGGGGGTAGCCCTGATTGCAGCTTGCATAAAACCTGAAGACCCAGAAGAACTTTCTCCCCTTAGCTTCCTCTTCCTCTCTCTCTCTCTTCCTCCTCAATTTCCTCAGGAGTCAAAATCCTTTTCCCTTTGTCACCCACAGACCTTTGTGACTCAGGGTGGACAGAGGTTTGGCATTCATTGCTTGGTGTAGCATCCATGCTCTGGCCAGATAGAGGCTGAGAAGCACCTTCACCAGCAGGTGTCTCAGAGGGAATGTGAATCTCTGCAGCAGTTGATGATGATGAGACAGGGGTCTCAGGTTTTGCCACTGGGCCTTCAGTCAAGGTTTCCCCTATAAAACTAATCTTAGGGTCCACCTCAACATCCAGTTGACCAATGACATTACCTGATTGCCTAAGTCTCCTTCTTAAGCTAAACTCTGCAGTGATCCTGTCTTGGATTCTTTGAGCCAATCTGTTAGCCTGTTTTGAGTTGCTTGGATTGACAAGTGGCATATTGACTAGATCCAAACCTTCATAGAAGTTCAAATTTTGAAAGTCAAATACTTCTTGTTGCCCTTAAACTCTGTGAAGAATAAGGGCTCTTCTGTCAGCATCATACCTCCACCTTATGATGTAGTTTGAAGTTCCTTGAGGTGGGGATGACACAGCCCTTGGTATACCTTCCTCAAAGAGACTCCTGATGATAGAGTCTATAGAGTCCACATTAATGTGAACTTGAGGAAGTTGCTGAGAATGCACAATTGCAAGTGAGGATGGTGAGTCCTCTATGTCCATTCTCTGTGAAGAATTCCCAGGTTCTGTGGCTGCAATAACTTTCTCCCCCCTTTTGGTAGCATCACCCACTTGCATAGGTGAGCTGGAGGATAAATCAATCACATCCACAGGTTCTTGTGTTCCTGGTTGATATCTTCTTAAAGGTCTCCCAGCTAGTTTTTCCTTAAGATATAAAATCTGAAGTTGCTGATCATTGACCCTGTTGTGCAAGGTAGTCACCTGAGATTCAAGGTGACTGACTTTTGAGACTAGGTAAGTGCATGTTTTAGACAATTTGTGCACCATTAGTCTCAGATTCCCCTCTTCTTCATCAGAAGAATCATTGGGGGATAAGATGATTGGACCAAAGTCCTCTCCCTCACCACCAGCTTGAGGTTCTTGGCTGCTGGTTTTCCTCTGCTCACTAGCAATCTCAGTTGAGATGTCAGTGGGCTGAGTTGCCATGGTTGAGGTCTTAATAATGTAATCAATTGCAGAAGTGAGAGCCTCTTCCATATGGACATCCTGAGCAGGTTCAGAAGTGTCCACCTCAGTTATAGGTGACTGATGTAGGCTAGACTGAGGAGACTCAGAAGTACTCATCTCTCTTTGAGTAGGGGAAGAGAAGAGAGATTCATGGTACTCACTGAATCCTAAGTCTTCATCAGTATAGAAGGATAGGTTGGGAATGGGTTGATTTAGATCTAAAGGCTGGGGATGGTAACTGTCCCCTGAAGGTTGTTCACTTGAGTGTTGAGACTCAGAGTGAAGGCTTAAGGCTGTTGGGCTTGTGAGCTCATCAGGATGAGCATGAGGAACCTCATCCCTGATAGTTGAAGAGATGGGAGTGGTTTGCTCCTCAGGGGAAGTAGGCGCTCTAGTGTCCACTTCCTCCTTTAAGGTGAGTATATGGGGACTTGCACAGACTCAATAGCTTGAGCAGGGGTTCGTTTGGATTTTCTTTGGTAGGTTAGGGTTATTTGAGACCTTTTTAGTGGTAAAGAGGTAGAAGGTGTGGGTTCAACACTAGCTTGTGTTGCTAGGTTGTCACCTTGAGCAATGAGCTCTAACATTTTGGGGACAAGGGCTGTTTCTACCCCTGAGAAGCCTACAGTTGGCTTCTTCATGATTTTAAAGATGTCGGGCTTCATCTGTCCCAATTTAAGAATATTATCTATTTCCCTCAACTGTGAGCCCAGTTCACAGTTGAGAATGTGTTGAACATATCTAGGAAACATGTAATACTCTAAGGAGTCCAAGTTTGCAAGTAAATTGATATAAACAAATTGAGAGTACCTGAACTTGACCCCTTGAACCATTCCATGCACTATGAAGGAGAGATTCTCAGGAATCCAGTCCCACCCTCCATGCTTGTTTGACAAGCTATGGATAACCACATGGAGTAGGTATTTCCACTGGGATGAGACCTTCCCTTTCCTGAAGGTCTTTACAGAGAAATCTCTCTCATAGCCCATCTGCTCAAAGGAATGATTGACAGCTTCCTTTGGGAAGGACAACTCACCTTCTTCATCATCCAGCTGCAAATGAGTATTGATGATGGCCGGAGTGATGAAGATTGTCCTCCCTTGCACTGTGGCAGACAGTGCCTTCTCCCATCCATAATGACCTCTTGGCAGGTCTTCCAGAATTCAAGCAGATGATCCTCATACAGAGTAGGATCAATGGTTAGGGAGGTGAAATAATTTGATAGAGTTAAGAATTGGCAAATCTCTGAGAAACTTTCATCTTTCTCAGAGCTTAACAGAGCAACCTGGTTGTGTTGCCTGTGAAGTTGCATGGAGAAATCTGGGTTGTTTCTGCGGTTAAGGTTGGCCATTTGAGAAGCTTAAGGTTGAAGAAAGGTAAAAAGCAAAGGCGGTTTTGGGAATTAGGTTTGAGGAATAGTAGAATTGAAGAAGATAGTGAGGAAGAGGGGGAACCGTTGGGTATTTATGTGAAAAGGATTTGAACCAAAGTTAATGAAAGAGGATAAACTTTGAAATCCGAAAGTCGGTCCCACCTCTGAAAAGTAGTTTACTTTTGCTCAAAAAGTAGTTTTCTTGGAATTCGAAAAGCTTCTGAAGGTAAATTATCTTCGGAAGTTTTAATGAAAAAGCTTCCGAAGCTAAAATGACTTCGGAAGATTTTCCTGAGAGTCTTGAAAATTTTGCTTCGGAAGAGAAATAAACACTTGAATGCTTTGTATATGAAACAACAAAGCTTCCGAGAGTTAATTTTGCTTCGGAAGGAAAAAGTCCTTAAAAACAAATAAGTGTCTGAGACAAGAATTTAAGCTTCGGAAGATAGATTTAGACTTTTCTAAAGGTAAAATTTCTTAGACAGTTATTTATTTTGAAGACATGATTTTCTTCCAAGGTAAAAGTATATCTTCCGAAGGATCAGAAAATTTTCAAGAATCTAAGGAAAGTCTTCAAAAAGATTTTATATCCAAAGAAAACATGAGCTTATGAAAGTGATGAACTAGACAACTTAGGACACACATATTTTAAGAAATAATTAGAATTAGTTTTAAGAAAAGATCTACTCAAAGTTAATCATCCCAATAGCTGATATTAGATATTTAAATCTCTGTTCATCAAAAGCTTTTGTAAACAGATCAGCATATTGTTCATCTGTATGAACTTTGACTAGTTTAATTAATCCCTTTTCATAGTTATCCTTATTAAATGATACCTGATATTGATGTGTTTGGTCCTTGAGTGCTGCACAGGGTTCTCAGTGATAGAGATAGCACTATTGTTGTCTATGTGGATAGGAGTCTCCTTGAAGTTAAATCCATAGTCCAGCATCTGATTTTGAATCCAAAGCACTTGAGCACAGCAACTTGCAGCAGCAATGTATTCAGCCTCAGCAGTTGATGCAGACACACAGGATTGTTTCTTGCATTGCCATGAGACAACCCTTCCACCAAGGAATTGACATCCCCCAGATGTAGACTTTGCAGTCATGTTGCAACCACCATAATCACTATCTGTATAAGCATACAGATTGAAGTCAGGATTCTTTGGATACCATAAACCAAGTGTTGAAGCACCTTTGAGGTATCTTAAAATCCTTTTGACAGTGATGAGGTGAGACATCTTAGGGTTGGCTTGATATCTTGCACAAATACATGTAGCAAACATGATATCAGGCCTGCTAGCTGTAAATACATGAGAGACCTAATCATAGCCCTGTATAAATGTTCATCTACACACTCCCCCTCAAGATCAGGTCCAAGGGAGTGGTTTCTGGCTATGGGTGTCTTAGCAATCTTACAATCAGTCATGTTGAACCTCTTGAGTATGTCCTGAACATACTTTGACTGACTTATGAAGATGCCATCTTCAACTTGCTTCACTTGAATTCCCAGAAAGAAATTGAGTTCTCCCATTGCACTCATTTCAAATCTGTCTTTCATCAGCTTCTCAAAGTCTTTGCAGAGCTTTGGATTAGTTGAACCAAAGATGATGTCATCTACATATACTTGAACTAGCAATAAGTCATTTCCCTGTCCTTTGATGAAGAGAGTTCCATCTATAGTACCTCTCCTGTATCCATGTTTACAAAGATACTCAGATAATGTCTCATACCACTTCCTGGGTGCCTGATGCAGCCCATAAAGAGCTTTGTCAAGCTTGCAGACATAATCAGGATGATCAGGGTCTACAAAACCAAGTGGCTGTTTGACATAAACCTCTTCATCAATCACTCCATACAGAAAAGCACACTTTACATCAAGTTGAAAGACCTTGAAGTTCTTGGATGCAGCAAATGCCAGGAATATCCTAACAGCTTCTAATCTTGCTACAGGAGCAAAGACATCAGTGTAGTCAATCCCTTCTTTTTGTGTGTATCCTTGAACAACTAGTCTTGCCTTGTTCTTGATGATAATGCCTCTATCATCCTTCTTATTCCTAAAAACCCATTTGGTTCCAATGGTAGTCTTCCCATGAGGAAGAGGACAAAGGTTCCAAACTTTTTGCCTTTTGAATTGAAGCAACTCTTGTTGCATAGCTTCAACCAACTTCCATCCTTTAGAGCTTCATCAACTTTCTTTGGCTCTATCTGGGATAAAAAACAAGAGTGAAGACAAACATTTGCTTCATGGGTTTGTCCTCTTGTTCTTACCCTTGTGACAACATCTCCAATGATGTTTGTGGTGGGGTAGACTTGTGGATCCTTAGCTGAGGGATCACAGCAAGTTGCTGAGAAAGATCCAAATTTGAGAAATTTAGATCTGGCATAAATGATTCACCCTCCACATCACCACACTTATCAAGATTAACTTGATCCAATGAGTGTGTGACATCATTGATGTTGTCATCTATGGTGTGGTTATTAGCATCAAGGAATTCCTGATCACTTTCACCATCACCATTGTTGTCTTCCACAATTGAGGTATCTTTATATGGTTGTGGAGCCTCTGAGCTGGAATTTGAAGGCACACCAGATGTATCAGCTGAACTTATCATTGTAGTGCTGATAGAAACCTCATTTGCTGAAGTAGTTCCAAATGGAGCTGAAGATGTATGAGATGAGGGTCTTCCTAGCTCAAATCTTGGATCAGGATCACCTGTATTTAAATTTTCTGCACATCCTGAAACATTCTCACAAGATTTGTTAAAACAGTTGGTAATTAAATCAAGATCAAATAACCAATCAGGACCAGAACCAGCCACACAGGGTGTGTGTTCATTGAAAGTCACATTGGCTGACTCCTCAACAATTCAAGTTCTGAGATTGTATACTCTATATGCCTTGGCTTGGAAAGAGTATCCAACGAAGTGTCCATCATCTGATTTCTCAGCAAACTTGGCAATTTGATCCTTGGTATTCAAGATGGTGCAGGGACATCCAAATGACCTGAGAAAACCAATGAAAGGTTTTCTCTTGTGCCAAAGTTCATAAGGAGTCTTACCATGTGTCTTAACTACTAAAACTCTGTTTTGCACATAGCAAGCAGTATTTACTGCCTCTGCCCAGAAGGTGATGGGCAGTTTAGAGTCAGACAACATAGTTCTTGCAGCTTCAATTAGTGTCCTGTTTCTCCTCTCAGCAACACCATTTTGCTGAGGAGTCCTGGGAGCACTGTATTGTCTTGTAATACCTTTATCATCACAAAATGTATCAAGGATTTGATTCTTGAATTCAGTCCCTTGATCACATCTTATGGTTTTGACCTTGTGATCACTTTGATTCTCAATTTTTAAGATGAAATTCTTCAGAATCTCAGGGGTTTCATCCTTAGTTCTAAGAAAGAAAACCCAAGTGAATCTTGTAAAATCATCTGTGATCACCAAACAATAAGAGGTCCTTCCTAGACTCATTACACTGGTGGGGCCAAAGAGATCCATATGTAATAAATGTAAGGGAGTAGTGATAGAGTTCTTTTCCTTAGGCTTGTGAGATACCTTATGTTGCTTCCCTTTCAGGCATGCAACACAATGATCATCACTTGTAAACTCTTTCTTTGGCATTCCAGTTACCAAATCATGTTTAATTAGTTTATTCATGTTCTTAAAGTTTACATGGCACATTCTTTTATGCCATGGAAAGACTCATCACTATTTGCTTTAGATAGAAAGCATAAAACTTCTCCAGAGGGAGATGTTTCTTGCAAATCCATCTTGTACATGTTCCCTTTCCTGGGGGCTCTAAGCAGGATGTGCTCATGAGGAATGACCACTCCAGGCTTGAGAACAATGCACTCATGCTCAGTAAAGAGCATGTTATGACTCTGATCACAAAATTGAGATACACTCAGAAGATTGTACCCAAGCTCCTTGACAAAGTTTACCTTTTCAATGCTGAGCTTACCATTTGTGACCTTGCCCCTTCCAGAAATGTAACCACCTTCATCTCCTCCAAAAGCAACTGGTCCTCCATCAATTCTCTCAAAGTTATGGAGTAGTGACCTATTGCCTGTCATGTGCCTGGAACAGCCACTATCAATGATCCAGACATTCCTATTTGTCTTGAGCTGTTCCTGCACAAAGAAAATGATTAGTTACATTTGGAAACCCAAGCCTTACTTGTCTTGGGCTCACTAAGTATAATATAAGGTAATGCAACAGTAATAGATCCTATGGTTGTGCAAGAGGAATCTTGAGCTGTTGTTGATGGAGAAATTTCAGTCACTTGGTCTTTCTTAGACTTCCACACCACCTTTGGAGTCTTGGACTTGACCTTCAAAACCTTGGAAGCTTTTGGGACTTCACAAGTTTTGATGACTGAATATTCGGAAGATTCTTCAGTCACTGCAGCAGACTTTAGTGCTTCGGAAGAATTTCTTTCTTCCGAGACCAACTTTTCTTCCGAAGGTAATTTTCCATTTACCTTCTTCTTTGATTTGGAGCTTCCGAAGGAAACAGATTTTTCTTCCGAAGCTTGAATCTTCTTGAACTCTTTGAAGTTTTGTCTTGGTCATATGGAAAGTACTTTTAGGATTGTATGGACAATCCTTAGCAATGTGAGAGATACTTTCACACATGACACACAACATTTTCTTCTTCACAAGAGTCTTCTTATGAGAGCAAGACTGTCTTTGGTCACATCCCTTCTCCACCTTCATCTTTGTAGATGCTAAGACATTTCTTTTGGGCTGTGAACTGTTTTTGGAGTTTGATGGTCCAGGCTGTGCAGCAGTGGTACACAGCAGATCAGTCTTCTTTTTGGTACTGAGATGATTTGGACAAGAACCGAAACTCTTAGCTGAAGAGTTTTGGTTGATGTCTTCAGTCTTTACTACTTCAAACCCTACAGAGATAAAAACTTGTTTCTGCTTAGAGTCAAAAGTAGCCTTGATCTCTTAAGCCTTCTTTGCTTTTCTTTTGCTCTTCCTGGTCAAGTTCTTCCTCTTTGACTTGGTCATCATAGTAGACTTCTTCTCCTCAGAAGGATAGTGACCCTTAGTAGAATCCTCCTCTTCACTCTTCTCAGAGGAATTCTTCAGTATCTCTTCTTCATCCTCTTCACTTATAGGATCTATGAGAGGAAGCTCATCTTCACAAGTTCCACACCTAGGAGATCTTACAGACAAGATTGTGAGTGGAGGAGCTATCTCATTTGATCCCAGTCCCTGTCTATTTTGATAAAACACTTTGTTGTGCAGGGATGAGGATATCATGTTCTTGAAGGTCTCTTCTTTAAGAACACTCTTTTCTGCCCTGGCTTTGCTGATCACAAGCTCAGCCTGGCACTCAGTCAGCTTGGTTATGAGATCTTGGATTTGAGTCCTAAAATCTGTATGTTCATGCTTTAGAACTGAAATGGTTTTCTCTAAGTCCTCTATCTTTAGTTTATAATCATTTTCAGACTTTCTAAAATCAAATTTTAAAATGTTTAAGGACTCAAGATCAGATCTCATCTTCAAGTTATAGGACCTATATCTGTTAACTTTAGTAATGCATTCAGGAGTACAGAGATGTTCCAATACCTTGGCTTCATCATGATCTGCCATTAGTGCTTGGTGTGGAGAAGCATCTTCCACCTGAAAACTCCAGTCAAAGCCTCCTTCTTCAACAGCAACAGCTGCTTGTTGCTTTGGCTTCTCATTCTGCGGGGCTTTGTCAGTGTAGTTTGGTCTGGTTTGTGCTTGGCCACCATTTGTTTTAGGTGCCTTACACTCTCTAGCAAAGTGGCCCATCAAGTTACAATTGTAACATTTGACTTTGCTTTTATCCGAGCCAAACTTTTCACTGGTTGCATTGCTTGGAAACCTCCTTCCAGTTCTCTTGTAAAACTTCTTGGCTCTATGAGTGAGAAGAGCTATCTGCTGAACTATTTCCATATATTCCAGGTCATCTGGATGGATACAATCCAGGTCTTCAAGAGTGAAAAGAGAGTTGCCACAACTTTCATCAGAAGACACAAAGGCTTGAGAAGAGCTTGTCTCTTGGAATGGGCTTCCTTGAGTGTAGTTCTCCCTGGGTGTCTCTGGGAAGGTGATGAAAGGACCCTTTGTTGAGTTGTCAGGGTAGCATATGAGATGATGTTGGGGTTCTATGCTATCCCCTTCAACCACATGCAGAGCTGAACCCAATTGATTTTTGGAGTTGCCAGATGAACCTTGCATGTTCATCTCCATCTGGTAGCCACTGAGAATCCCATATAACTCTGTCAGAGTAAGAGTTTTGAGATTTTCAGTCCTCTTGATCACCACATAGTAGTGTGTCCATTGCCTAGGAAGTGAGGATATGAACTTCCTTACAATGTCTCTGTTTTCAAGAGGAACTCCTCCATCCACAAGGGTATCCACTATCTCAACATACCTGAAGTATTGCTGAGTCATGGTTTCACCTGTTTTGAAGGTGAAGTTTTCAAATTGCTGCTTCAGAAGATTCTTCTTGTTCTCCTTGGCTTCAGAGGAACCTTCAAACATCAGTTTTAGTGCATCCCACAGCTGTTTAGCTATTTTGCACTTCTTGAAACCTCTGTACACAGAGTTTGGAAGGGCAGTTTGAAGAGCAGTCATGACCTTTCTATCAATCTCTACTCTCTTCCTATCTTCATCAGAGTAGTTAGCCACATCTTTGGGGATCATACCAGCACCAGTAGCAGAGGGAGTGCTGGGTATGAAAGGTCCATTTTCAACAGATTCCCACATTCTTGAGTCTAGAGACCTGATGAAACCTTCCATTCTCATACACCAGGTATCAAAGTCATCAAGAGTGATCAGTGGGGACTTGTTCATGGTTCCAGTCTCCATATCAGTCTTTGAAATGGATGCCATTTTGAAAGTTTAGTATTTGTGTGTGAGAGGGATCTTAAGATGGTGAGATCTTATATCAAGAGCCTGAAAAGCTCTGATACCAATTGCAGGACTGGTTAAGGGCTTAATAATTACAACACAACAACACAAAGAGGAGATTAACCAAACTTGATCAAACAGTAAACTGGATTAACCAAGATAATGATGCAAAGAACACAAGTAATAATAAAGAGACAGAACAAGAGATTTGGGTTTCAAGGATGCAGTATATTGCTTTCTCAAGTTCTATTACAAGTGTTACAAAGCATAAAGAAAGATACTAGAACAAGGAATACTTATACTACTACCTACAGTCGGCTATACTTTGAAAGCCAGCTGGATACAATTGACTAGACACAAACAAAATCAATTGTAGAATCAAAAGACATATCTGCCTTTTGACCTTGTGACTATGACATTCCATAGCTCACATCCTTATCTACTACAAAAAGGATAAAGTACATAAAGTAGAAGGTTACAGACTCAAGACCTCAATGTATAGTTACCAAAAGCATGAACCTTTTCACCAACTCATGTAAGTTGGTGACTTTATAGAGATGCAGCGGAAAGGTGTCCAGCTTTATGGAACAATACATCAGATAAAGCATGTTACTAAAAGTCTTCGGAAGAAATCTGTCTTCATAGGATGAAGCTTCGGAAGACTTTGTCTCTGAGGCTTCGGAAAACTTCATATTTGGCTTCGGAAGATATTGGTCTTGGCTTCGGAAGATTTTACACTTAGAATATTTCTAGTGCATGGTGTAAAACTTCCGAAGCAATTCTACTTCAGTACTTAGTCTAGTACTTGCAGAGAGACTTTGGATGTTTTGGCTTGCATCAGACTTAAAGGAATCCTTACAAACTTGGTACATGATTTGCCTAGAAAGGAATTTTTCTGCAAAGACAACTGTGTTGCATGCCTGAAAGGGAAGCAACACAGGACATCTCATAAATCCAAAGTTGTTAACTCTATCACCACTCCATTACACTTATTGCACATGGATCTATTTGGTCCTACAAGTATAATTAGCATTGGAAAGAAATCATATTGGCTTGTGATTGTTGATGATTTTACAAGATTTACATGGGTATTCTTTTTAAGAACTAAAGATGAAACTTTAAAATCTTTTATTCTTAAAAGAGAAAATCAAATTGATCACAAGGTTATAACAATTAGAAGTGATCAAGGGACTGAGTTTAAGAATCAAGTTCTTGACTTATTCTGTAACTCAAAAGGGATTGCCAAACAATATAGTGCTCCTAGAACTCCTCAACAAAATGGTATTGCTGAGAGGAGGTGACACTTACTGAGGCTGCTCGGACCATGTTAGCTGATTCAAAGCTGCCTCTAACATTCTGGGCAGAGGCAGTCAACACTGCTTGCTATGTGCAGAATAGGGTTCTTGTAGTTAAGCCAAATGGAAAAACCCCTTATGAGCTATGAAACAAGAGGCCAGCGTTCATTGGCTTTATAAGGTCCTTTGGCAGCAGGTGTATCATACTCAACACAAAAGACAATTTGGCAAAATTTGCTGAAAAGTCGGATGATTCTATCTTTGTTGGATGTTCCTCAAACTCTAAAGCTTATAGAGTTTATAACATAAAAAATCAACAATTTGAGGAATCTTTCAACATTGTTGTTAATGAGCACTCCTTATGTTAGGGAGAATGGCCCTGATCATATCTTTGACTTAGAGTTATTTTCAAACTATTCTAAACTCTCTTGTGAGAATGTTTCAGCTGGAACAGGTACTCAAAGTGACTCTGATAAAGACCAACTGTTTGAGCTACCCAGACCTATTCCAAGTTCTCCAAGAGCTGTAGCAAATCAAGCTCACACTATTGGCAGATCTGATAGCATGACTATCTCAAGGGATAGTAGAGCTTCAACCAGTGATCCACCTGTTGACCCTCAAACCTCATTAGGTGACACTACACAACACCAAGCTGATGGAAGTAGCATCTTGAAGGAACAGGCAATTGTTAATGCTGCTTCACAGCCAACAGATGATAATGATGTTTCTCATTCATTCAATCAGTCCTCATTGAGTGAGTTTGAAGCAGCAGCTGGTCCCAGTGTTCAAGCTCCTGAGCAAAATATGTCCAATCTGAATCTATCTTTGCAACTGGAGGTAATTCTTAGACTTATGATTCACAACACTCATCCAGCTGAGAACATCATAGGGGAAGTCTCTAAAGGTGTGAGAGCAAGAGGACAAACTCACAATGGGAATGTCTGCTTGTACTCATGCTTTTTATCCCAGATGGAACCCAAGAAGGTAGAAGATGCCTTTAAAGATAGTAGCTGGGTTGAATCAATGCAAGATGAGTTGCTTCAAATCAAAAGACAAAAGGTTTGGAACCTATGTCCGCTACCATCTGGTCAAGTACCAATAGGCACCAAATGGGTTTTCACAAACAAGAGAGATGATAGAGGCTTAATCATCAAGAATAAGGCAAGACTGGTAGTTCAAGGATACACTCAAGATGAGGGAATCGGTTATACTAATGTCTTTGCACCTGTTGCAAGACTTGAGGCAGTTAGGATCTTTCTTGCTTATGCTGCATCCAAGAGTTTTACTGTCTACCAGCTTGATGTCAAGTGTGCCTTTCTATATGAGGATATAGATAGGGAAGTCTATGTGTGCCAACCTCCAGTATTTGAAGACCCACAACACCCCAACTATGTGTGCAAATTAGATAAAGCTCTATATGGGTTGCACCAAGCACCTAGGCTGTGGTATGAGAAATTGTCTTAGTTTCTCCTGAAGAATAGTTACACTAGAGGTACCATTGACAAGACTATTTTCATAAGGAAGTCTGGAAAGGACATCTTTCTCGTTCAAGTCTATGTTGATGACATCATATTTGGTTCCTCAAATGACCAAATGTGTAAAGACTTTGAGAGCATTATGAAGAAGAAGTTTGAGATGAGTTCCATGGGAAAAATAGACTTTTTTCTTGGAATTCAGGTGAAGCAAATGAAGGAAGGGTTCTTCATCAATCAATCTAAATATGTCAATGAAATTTTAGAAAGAATTGATATGAAAGATTGTAAGCCAGCCAAAACACCTATACCCAGAAACCATAACCTTTGTCCTGACTCTAAAAGTGAGGATACTGATCAACATCAGTATAGGGAAATTATTGGTACTCTGATGTATCTCACAGCAAGTAGACCTGATATCATGTTTGTAACTTGCATTTGTGCAAGATATCAGGCTGCTCCAAAGGTGTCTCACCTAGTTGCTGCCAAGAGAATCCTCAGATACCTCAAAGGAGCACCTAAACTAGGTCTCTGTTATCCAAGGAACATCAATTTCAATCTCTATGGCTATTCTAATAGTGACTATGGTGGCTGCAATATCAACAAGAAATCAACATCAGGCGGATGTCAATTTCTTGGTGGAAGGATCATCTCATGGCAATGCAAGAAACAATCCTATGTTTCAACATCTACTGCTGAAGCTGAATACATTGCTATTGCCAGTTGCTATGCTCAGCTGCTATGGATTCAGAGCCAGATGATAGACTACGGATTCAACTTCATGAGTACTTCTATCCACATTGACAACAATAGTGCTATCTCCATTACTGAAAATCCGGTGAAGCACTCCAAGACAAAACACATTGATATCAGGTATCATTTCATTAGAGATATTCATGAGAAAAATCTGATTAAACTAATCAAAGTTGACTCAAATGAACAATATGCTGACTTATTCACTAAAGCCTTTGATGAACAAAGATTTAAGTATCTCATTACAGCTATTAGAATGATAAACATTGATTAGTTTATCTCATTTGAAAAAACCTTTTTAATGTGTAAAGTCTTGTGTCAAAACAATCTAAGCCCTGTTACAAACAGTCTTTCTCTGAAATTTCACTAAGTATAAATTCTTCCGAAGAGGAATTAACCCTCGGAAGATGTTTTACATATCTTCCGAAGCAAAATTCCTTTCAGGAAAATCTTCTTCTCGAAAGAGTGTTTAGTCTCGGAAGAAGCGATTGATTACATATCAGATCTACTTCCAAAGCTTATCAGATTCTCCATTCGGAAAGCAGTTTTTACTCTCGGAAATAAGAAATTTACCTTCGGAAGTAAAATTGCCTTAGGAAGAAGATTACCTTCGGAAATGCCTCATACTCAAAAGAAAGATTTTACTGTGTAACGGAAATATTTTGGGCCCCACTCTGTAAAAAGTAAAGATTTTGTTAATGATGTCGGATTATTTAAATGGACTAAACCTTACCGCCCTTGTCACATCATCCACCAAAACATCCTGTCACCTTATCCAAACCCCCAAAACCGCCATTTCATCCATTTAAATAACCCTGACTAATCACTTTCATCTTTTTACCAAATTTACTTCCCTAAAAGCTTCCTTCGTCTCCAATTTACCTAAATCCAAACTCATCTCACTACAACTTTCTCACAATGGCACTTAACCCTCAGCACAACCAAGTCGCACTCCTTGATTCCTCCAGGGATGCTGACTTCTCAAAATATCATTTTCTTTCTCACCCAATATACCTATTACACCGCTCTGACTGTTAATCCCATCGTTTACTCAAACCACATGGTTGAATTCTAAGGCAACGGTCGGATTGAAACTCTAAATGGGTAAGGTCGAGCATCTGTGGCCAGGAGTTGATCATTAGTGAACAACTCATCAGGGAGAATCTGGAGCTTCACGATGAAGGCGCTCCAACTGAATTCCCCAAGTCAAACCTAGACAACATCTATATCCAAATGGGATATGGTGGAGATGTGAGCAGATCTACTGTTTACAAGTTCAATTTCTCATACAACTGGAAGTTCCTACTTCATGTTGTTCTCCACTGTTTGTCTAATAAGTCTGGGGGATGGGATCAAATCCCATATGAACTAGGATGCCTAGTTCATAGGTTGGTGAAGAGCCTCCACTTCAATTACTCAAGATTTGTGCTGCTTAACCTTATGGGGAACCTTCAAAGGGACACATTCTATATGTATCCCACGTTTATTCAGCATATTATCAACTGTGAGCTGGACCAGAGTCAGCTTGTCTGTGCAGCTGTTCTCCCAGTTCCTCAAATGAGGCCGACCATCTTCAAAGTCTTAAAGAGAGTGTTCACCAACTACACTGGAAGACATACTGAGCTGCTTCCAGGTATGATTGAGCCAATGGCTCTTGGTGACATCCCTGTTAACCCCACAGGTGATGAACCCACACCAGCAACTACCCTCACTTTGCCAAATCTACCTTCTCACCTCATCACTATCAATGGGCTCCCACTCAGTCTGAGGTCTCACCATCCTTCACAATTGACCTCAATATGGGTATTGAGTCTCCTCAGTCTCAAACCCATGAGCCCGAAAACCAAGCTGTAAACCCTCAGGGTGAGTTTTTATACTCCCCTGAGCAGCCAAAAAGGGACAGCCCCACCATAGGCTCAATGCCAATAGACATTGACCAAGGTCCCAAGTCATTAGGCTTAACCTCTATATCCTTTACTGACTTATTGATAGGAAATATTAAGGATATTATGTCTCTTCAGGGCAATGAAGTTGATCCACAACACCCTCTTAAGGATCAACAGAGCCTAGAGAGACCTCTTATCTCTAGCCCCCATCAGCAAGCCTTAACTGAGGTGAGTCCCACTGATGTGGAGGGGACTCATATAGATTCAGCTGCCACTACTGAAGAAGCCTCATTGAACCTTCAGGACAGTGGTAACATTACTGAGACTGAATCTATGACAACCATGCCATTTGATGACTCTGAAAGAGATATCACTAGGCAAGGGAAAGCAGGGTGCCAAGAAACCACATCAGGTGGTGAGGATGAACATACTAGGTATGTTACCTCATCTCCCAATGATTCTTCAAAAGAAGATGAGGGAAGACTGCAACTCACTATTAAAGACCTACTTTCTAAAGTCTCAAACCTTAAATCTAAAGTTAGGACTTTAGAGGATAGGTCTGCTACTCAGCAACTTGAGATTGAAACTCTCAAGGCCAAACTAGTTGAGAAACAGATTGAGAGGTCTGTTAGGCATATACCAGTTCAGGTCTCATTGACCTCTTCCTCTAGCTCATCAAGCTCTCAGGATGATGCTACCAAAAAGGAGAAGAGTGTTCAGGGACAAAGACATGAGGAACCACATAGTCAAGCTCTTGCTACCTTAGCTTCAAGATACCCTATTCAACAAGCTTCAGTTTTTCCTGAGCCTACTCCAGTTGTAATTCAAGTGGACCAAAGGATGCTTCAAGATCTCAACAAGTTCTTCAACAAGTTCCTGATGGAATCTTTTATTGAACAGCCAAGTCCTGATATGTTTGTGATGTACTTTGGAGCTCAAGAGCTTCAGAGGTTGAATGCACCCTCTACTACTGTCCAAGAAGTTGGTCAACCTAAGGTCCAAGTGGAACCTGAGATTGATTTCAAAGGGGAAACAAGGACTGATGACCCAGCAACTGAAATAGTTGGGACAGAGAGTGCATTCTCACAGACTTCCAAAGCACAAATCAAAGCCTCGGAAGAACCATTTCAAACTTCCGAAGCGGAGATTGAAGTTGCGGAAGGACTATTTTCTCTATCCGATGATCTAGAAGTCACAGATGCAATCCTAGAACTTGCATCTGAGGTCAATAGGGAGGATTTTCTCACCCAACCCCTTGCTCAAACATCATCACTAACTCTAGATCCCATTACCACCACTCAACCTACAACCTCCACTCAAGAACCTACAAAGTCTAGCACTTTCGAAGATGTCAAAGGAAAGAGTAAGATGACTGAGGAAGAGCTTCAGGAGGAAACAAGGTTAGAAAAGCTTAAGAGGAAAGGTAGACTCCCAACTGGGCAGCTGCTAGCTGCTAGTAGCAAAGCAGCTGCAGCCAACCAGGAGGCTATCAACAACAAGAGGAGGGTGGACATCATTGACAAGCTTGTTAAGCTGGGAGTTGTTAATGAAGATGTACTCCTGCTACCATTAGAGGAGTTAGTAGAGTTAGAAAAGGCAACTTTGCTGCAGATTCAGCAACAGGAAGAAGCAGCAAGGTTGGCCTTGGAGGAAGAGAGAGAAAAAGAAAAGAAAGGCTGATCAGCAGCTAAGGAGGGAAAAGATAACTTTCCTAACCTCCAAAGGTTTCTCTCAAAAAGAACTATCTCCACATGACAATGATACGATCTTATGGCTCTTCAACAAAGAGCAATATCAAATGGAGAATGAGAGAAAGGTAGCTGCAAAGAAGAAACAGAGGATGAAAAAGAAGAAGGAAGAAGAAGCAGGACTCGCTGCTGCCAGGAAGATAGGTGATAAAGCCTGGATGAAGGACTATCTCCGGGCTCATGGCTTCTCTGGTAGGCAGGTGGGTCCAATGTCTGAGAAGACCCTCCGGTGACATGTCAGTGACATAAAGGCTGACATTCGCTCAGGGAAAAGGAAAGAGATGTATAGAAGGGGACAGGGGATGATATTCAAACCAACACCTCAACCTCAACCTCAAATCCAACCACAACCTGAACCAATCCCTTTCCCATTCCCTATTAAACTAAACCAACCTCTGAGCCTTACACCCCTGAACCTACACCATCATCCATACCTACTTTCTCACCTCAACCACCTAAACTACCCATTCTTAAACCCAAAACACTTCCCAGAACCCAAACACCACTACCTACCCAACAACCTCCCAAACCATCCTCTCAGCCTTCCAAACATCTCTCCTTAGAGGAGTTTAAGGAGATCAAGACGAAGCTCATCAACTGTACAACCTTGAGCGACATCTCTTGTGAGGAGGAGTCTGTCAAGCTAACTTATGTTGATGGCTCCTCATGTTCCCTCACTAGAGATCAATTCCTTGATCTGCCTAGAGGAACATTGGAACAAGCCGCAAAACTCTTTTGCCTCAACTCAGATTCACTAAATGAAGAAGAGAAGAAGCTGAGGAGAAGGCTGGTGATCTATTGAATACTTTCAGAAATAATTAAACTATTGCATAATTCCCATAAACTTAAATATGCTATTTAATGAATTAACAAAATGTGTCCTCTAATGAATACTCGATCTTCATACGGTTTAAGATAGCATTGATGATCTATTGTACAAATAGAACGGTGCATGGGTTTAAACCAAACCGTGAGAAACCAAACCGAAGGCCAGGTACAGGGCCGGTCCCGAGAGTGTTCGAATAATTTTAGGCCCTGGGCGAGTAGAAAAAATGGGCCCGGCCTATAAATATAGTGTCAATCACTAGTGTGTTAAAAATTTATAATACGACAATAATTATTTTACCAATAAATAAAAGTATTATAGCAAATAATCTAATTCACTTACTTAACCGAATCGTAAGACTCCCTAGCGTTTTTTAATTGAGTTTAGATTGGATCGACTGAATTAATTAAAATGTTAACGAATCTTAAGTTTCAATTGATCAAGATAATTAAATTGGTATTCGGTTTGTTAATTAGTTTGTTAATAATCTATAGTTGTTTTTATATATACATAAATATATAATATAATTTTTTTTAAAATTTTAAGCCCGTGATAAGATTGGCCCTAAACAGTCGTCCACCCTGCCCACCCTCAGGGCCTCCCATGGCCAGGTAAATACAATAAACTAAACCGAAGACTAGACAGGTACGTATTTTGTCCATCCCGTAGAAAGACCCTTGCGTCGAATAAAGACAAGTACAGCTGAGTTAACTTTTAGGTGAGCAGTAGTGATAGAAAAATAACAAATAACATGAAATTATATTAGGTGTACTTTAAAAAGCAATTGTGTAATTTTTGATTAATACGTTTTACTGAGATATTAATTTTGTTATCGTCGTATAAGCATAAAGACGCCTGTAGCTCAGTGGATAGAGCGTCTGTTTCCTAAGCAGAAGGTCGTAGGTTCGACCCCTACCTGGCGCGATTTTTTGAATTTTATATATTTTTACTTCTTTGTTTATCAAAGTAAAATCACGCTACAAAAGAGATAATACTGTTATACTGTTATTATGTTCTATTATGTTTATTTAATATATACTTTTTACTATACTCTGTTTTATATTAGTTGTATTATTATTATTTTTTTATTAAAAAATAAATAAAAAAAGAAAGTATCTTTGTTATCTTATAAAGTTAAATTAAAAGAATCTCCTTATGTTCTGCACGAACGTATCTCTTTGTTGGTGATTTTTGTGTCATTAGATATTTTATATGATCAAGATTCACAATGAGACTGAGAGATTTAAGTTTAGTTATGATAGGTGTTAGGGGACGTAGAATGTAAATACGTACAAACTGATTTGAATCTCAAGCGCGGGACTTAAAAGGTCTAACACTATACATACTACATGTAAGTGGTTGTGAAAGTTGAAACATATGTCGCCCACTTTAGACTTATCTATTGAGTTTAAACCTATCAACTCGTGAGCTTTTGAGTAATGGTCGTGTAAGCGTTGTTCAATGTAACCTTTATCTACGTCTACGTTGAGATATTATGTGAAGGAACTAATTTTGATGCCAAAATGTTTAGATAAAACAGTAGTTGTCCATCACATGGTATGTATTATTACCGGGCGTTAGGATAGTTATACGTGACCAAAAAATAAACCAAAAGGCATCAAAATTCTTCAAATTGTTAAAAATGCGATAGCTTCAAACTCCCAGTTCCATTTTTAAATTTAGTAAAATCTTGTATTCAATTTTTTTATTTTTTTCTAGAAGATTTTAGGGACAAGAAGGTTTGCACATTTATGCTGCTAACTTTGTTTTTTTCCTTTAAATGTAAATACAAATACCCGACAGATTATGATGATTCCACTGGAAACCGATTTATCAGACTATTTTCTTGAGCTCTTGACCTAGACACACTTAAACAACACCAGTTAAAGCACCACATAAAACAAAATGTTTCTATAACAACCCTCCGGCTTAAAAAATAAAACTGAGTATAAGAAATAAGATGAATAAAGACAATTTAATATTGCATCATTTATGCAACGTTACCGCCTACATAGTGTCGTATCAGACCACGAAACCCAGTTTATTATAACCACATTCACCTACACAGCTATGGTGTACACTGTACATTGGGATAGTTCACTTTTATCTACCTCTACATTGGGATATTATGTCGAGGAACGAATTTTGATGCCACATTGTTGTTTGGATAATCCATGTTACATAGAAGGTTCAAAGTCTCACATAGCATACTTGTAATGCAGATTTTTATGATCATATTCAACACACATTGCTTTTGAAAAGTTTTGAAGATGTTAAACAATGAACCAATTCACCAGACCAATCCATTATACCACCTATAAGGTATACTCTTTACGCACCATTTGTTGCATTGAATGTCTAACGACTAACAATGCACACGGCTAATCTAACCAACGCAGGTTTCAACAGGGCAAGTTTGAATCAAGGTAGTGGCACGACTGCATCAGTGGTTACTGGCCTTCTCGCTCCTATTTTACATGTAGCATTAACGACAGGGAACAGAAAAGAAAATCACAAAACTTATGAAGTTCACCGTAATTAATATGTTAAATGCAGGTTGATAAAACTACCGACAAGAAGTGTGAAATGTATAATAAACCCAAACAAGAGCAAGTACAATGAGGTGCATCCTCTGCAAATTTTATTACACACAAAGTTTAGCATCTTAGTTCGTTCACCGCTTCTTTGATGCACATCGCATAACTTCCTCACAAATAAAGCTTATGGATATGATCTTGAAAATTTATGTACCAGCCTTTCTACGGCCCACACGAGCCACAAAGCCAGCCTTGATCTGAGCAACTGATCTCCCGGAACCACACTACAAAGCAAAGAAAGAAGAAATGTCAACTTTGACCTTTCAATTATGAATGAGTTGATTCGTAGAGTATTAAAATTTAAGATAAAAAAGAAATGGGTCGAACAGATTCAAATAGTCGAAATGTATGTTTAGCGCATACAACCTCCTAGATTCCTTTATTTAGGATGTGTAATTATTAGTGTGATAATATGGTCTTTCTAATCATATCTAAGATATTAATTATTAAAAAGTTGTTAACAGAACAAAAAAGTGTCATTATGTCAACAGCCCAATCCAAAACCAGGCCGTTTTGACCAGCACAAAAGGAGCATGTTACTCAACCAGTCTGACCCGTCCATTTTGACACCACTATGTAATGAAACCAACTTTCCATAACGAAACAAATTGCACAACAGGTGCATGTTACTCAACCAGTCTGATCCGTACATTTTAAAGCATGGATTCAAAAAGAATTACATGATAAGATAGATATTTCAAGACAAGTGAAGGGAGTTGTGCCTCATTAAATCAATAGATTAAATTTAATACATTATCAACCATTTCAAAAAGGTCTAAAAATGTTTTGTTACCTCTTTAAAGTAACCAATCAGATAATGTAGGCAAAAGTTGTATTAATTGTCTTTTCATGCAATAAACAAACCAAAACAATTAACAAATATAAAAAAAAAACAGAAAACAAGGCCTTATATCATGCAGGTTACTTCTTAAAAAAAGTATCAGATTCTGTATAAAAGTTTCAGACTGTCATGGAATTTAATTGATAGATAAATCTTAATTTACAAACATGCTTATATGGTATAAAACATCAGTAATAGTTTATTGATAAATAGACGCCTAGATTAGAAAAGACTTCACCCAGCTAAAATAAAGTTCAAAAGGTTTCAGAAATCTGCAGCTCTCTTTCAAAGCAACAATTAGTTAATGTAAGTAATAATTCATTAGGTTGGTCAAAATGTTATTAATAAAGTTCAACGATACTCGGACAAAAAGGAGGTCAACCTGACACAGCGCATGTAAAAACTTACCTGGTTGACCTGTTACCAGACCAGTCCGACCCACCCATCTTGCAGTTTGTAGCCTTTACTTAAAAAGAATTGAGCAACCACATGTTCACTTCTTAATGTATCTTTTTAGATATTTGTTTATGAATGGGCCAAAATTGTGGCCTAAAATATCAGAGGGTTTGAAATGCACCTTCTCACATCTGAGGAAGAAAAGACGATTTTCCTTTGAAAGAATTGTATCTGGGCTCTTGCAACCATTGCAGATAACATACTCATCTGTAAATGGAAACTTATTAGCAAAACAAACTGTACCAATATATGATATGTACATGGTAATAAGATAAGAATACAAATCATATCAATGAAAGAAAACAAAAAGAATTCAGCACGAGTTTGCTTCTAGCATGTTGATATTAGTCACTGAGAAGTACTTACTGACATATCGCCTCAGGATCCCTTCAAAGTTTTTAGGTGCAAATCTACCCTTCACTACTAATCTTTGCTGCCCGTCAAGGGATCCACTTGTACCCAGTTCAGCAAGCAAAAAGGTCATAACATGGTCTGGCTGCCTATGCATCCTATAATGTACATAAAACGGAGAAAACTCAGCATAGGATCTTTCAAATCACTTTATTCCAAAGATTATATTAGTATTGTCATCATGTTTAAAGCATATATTATTTAAAGCATTTATTATTTAATACAAAAAGGTAAAATTGGACAAAATTAAGGTGTCCGTAGGTAAACCGAGTCCAACCAGACCCGTTTTGACAGGTACCACAGTAATTAAAGCACGCAGGGTACATGCCTAGGCGACTATGCCTCAGGTAGATGCAAGGCTAGGGCCTTTTGCTAGGCGTAACAGAATATGCACCTCTGGCAGGTGAGGCAAGATGCAAATGAACTGAACAGGACATTGCATGGCTAAAACTAAAACTATGCCATCTTTCCTTATCCCTTAAGGAGTCTTGACTGTTATGGCTAATGTTTACATGCTTTTTAACTAATATGTAAAACTGGTTACATGTCTCTTTGTTGTTTTCTTTTCTAATTGCTAACTTTTTTATGTTATTATTATAATTGTGGAATGGTATTAACGTTTTGATTTATTTGCCCTATATATATATGCTTTTAAATTTTCCTATAATTGCGTCTTTTCTTGTCTCATGTGCGCATTGTGCACTTATTTTGTGACTTTGATTACTATTTAAAATAACTTAAAAAAACCCTAAAAACAACCAAGTTTTTACCCAGTAACCAACTCGCCTGATCACCCTTTTTAACACCAACCGTAAACTATAAAATCAGTAACTTAACCACGTACGATTTGCAAAGATCCATAAAATTCACAAAGACAGTTTTCTTTGTTCCTTCACGAAGAACTTGTGGTGGCCTCATGACTGTTCTTCTTCTGTCTCCGGCAAGCTCTGGATTATTTTCACGAAGAATGTTGAAGACTCGGTCCAGAAGCTGAGCAAATACAGATTACAAAAATTAGCAACAAGAGATATAACAAAAATAAACATTATAATTATTCAGTTGACTGCTAAAGATTACATGTCATCAAATATTTGAAATACAGAAAATTACATACCTCCTCATATTTGTAATCACGGTCTGTTCCTTCCCATGGAAGTTTTTGTTGTTGCAAGACAATTCCTTCTCCTTCTTCATCTTCACCAATAGGATCTAGGAAACAATAAAAATAATTAAAAATTCCTCAATTTATAGCAGAGAGAAATTATAGAGAATAATAAGTTGATTACAAACTACTTACAATCAACATCTTCCTCAGCGTTTTCTTTTTCTTCATCCAAGAGATCTGTTTGTACCTAAAATAATAATAAGAAACTCATATTCAGGCATTTGAATTATAAAGAAGCCTTCTGTAGAGTAAAATGTGAAGTGTTGTATCTAACCTGTTTCTTCTTCTTCTTTTTCAGACCAGTAAATGTAGGTTCAAGATTGTCAGAAACTGCATTCAAAGATTGACCTTTAATTTGAGAATGGCAAAATATAAGCTAGAACTTTAAAATAACATCATAAAATTCCAAAACTTTGATTCATGTTATGCAATTACCAGATAAGCTCTCGGTTTTTTCAGCCAACTGTTCAACAGAATCTTCAGCAGGGTCTTGAATGACCACCTTCTTTTTCTTCTTCTTCTTTGTTGGGTCAAATGGTGCAAGCTGCATTAGCAATACTACATCAATATCCTTATTTTTTTATTCTTTCTTTTAAAAGACAACTGCTACGACAAGATGACAGAATTTGGATTTGGTCACGGTTCTATAACTTGTACCTTATCTTGTGTTTAGAGTCTTTGCACCACTACATGCTATTGACAACAATTCAACATACATACAACTTTCTATTCATTGGTGCCTGCTTAAGTTCTAATAAATTTGTACAGGGCAAGACACCGAGATCAGCACCATTGTAATTGAGGAAAGTATATATATACTGGTTTATATTATTTTTTAGCTTACTTTTCCACCTTTTGTGTTAGATGCTAATCAATACAATATAAAATACCACAGAAAGAGTTAAACTAAGTCTACACTTCCAATCAATTCAGAATTAAGAATAGTGATTCCTGATTCAAGCAAGGGTTGAGAAGTACTGATTCATTAAAATTCAATAATTGGAGAAAAATGATTGTTTTAGTACAAAATTGAAACTTGGTCACTTCAATATCCTCTCCTCAATTAGGCACATTCATGCATGTTCAGCTTTCATCAACCAGTAAGAACTATATGTCAACTGCATACACTTCAAATCACATGTCTTGTGGCTATGAAAGTCAAAACCAACATTTATGCAATTATACATCACAAATACATTATTACCTATGCACAAGCAAGGACAAAACACGTCTTGCAGTTGCAGAAATAGACATCTAGATAGCAAGACAGTAATTTTACATGATACCATGAAATACAAGAAGTTAATCATAATTGTGTAACTTACATCTACAGCTTCATCCTTCAACTCAATTTGATTTTCTTCCTCTGCCATTGTAATCAGATCTGACTGAACCCTAGTTACAAGTTACAACAATATAAATTAACATGAACACAATATTCAAACAAAATACTCCAACCTCAAAATAACAGAACCCTAGACACACATCAACGTTAGGGGTTACAACAATGTTAGAATACTCGTTCTAGTAACTGAAAATATCGACCTAAGAATCAAAAATTTAGCAAATCTGAACCCAAGTAACGAAATAGACCCTTGAAAAACTTCATCAATTGAGAAAATACTTAGTTTTGTGCATATGATAAACCCTAATTTGTAACTTTGGGGGCGACGAAATCAACCTCAAGATCGAAAAAATCCAAAAAGAATAAACAAACAGATGATGAAATGAAAATCAAGGGTTATCACAAGTCGAATTGATTCGAAGTACCTTCGAGCGTGAAATCTTCGTGTATTGCTAAAAATTATGAGAAGCCGATTTATTATTTATATTACTGCTCGTATTCTCGTAAGTCCTTCAAGATTAAAGATTAATCTTACGGGGATTTTGTACCCGGTTTGGGCTAGTTTAATAATCAGTGGCGTCGAGCTAGGGTTTAGTTCGGTTTGATTTGTTTTGTAAATAAATTAAACCGAGCTTGTTTGGTTTTTAGATGAACCCGTTGAGTTTGATTTGACTTATAAAGTTGGAGCCGGTTCATGCTTTGATATCAAGAAAGTTTTTTTAAACTTTTTTCAAAAAGATTCAAGTCACAAGTTATTTAAAAGTTTATAGATTTATATTTTGATGTGTGATTAACGTATATTATTAGGTATTTTGACTAAAATTAAGGTATAAACTAAAACTTATGTAAGTTTTGTTATTACGAAGTATGGGTAGACTAACCAAAGCATTCACCATTCATAAAATATTTTATTAACTATTTACATTTCGAAATTAGATGAATAAAATTTATTCACCATCGGTTATATATCTATAGTTATATATCTATACATAAATTTAAGGTAATTTGGTAATTTGATCTAAATTATAAGACAGTAGTCCAAGAGGTTCATGCTTAAATCTAACTTTGTCATGAAACTTTTATCATTTCTACCCCTACTACCCAAAATTATGCTTTTGACAGTAGTACCCTCATGATTTTTGAATGTTAATCAATGAAAACCGTTATCATACCAAGAGTCCTATTGCCATAAATCCAATCAATTTTAATGCCATAAATCCAATCAATTTTCATACATAAATTAGAGTGGCAACATGGCTTATTGGATTTAATATTTTTTATTGTGTTGTTTCATATGCATTTATGCATAATTTATGTTTTTATATTAGATAACCATTCATTTAATTTATTTTTAATTAAAGTCGATGTTAATCGCGTGAATTGTAAGTTTCTAAGTTGGTTTTTCTCTTTGTTTTTAAAGCATAACGTTTTCAATAAATCAGAATACACTAATACACTATTATAACGTGCATATTTTTATTTATGTTTCGATATAGATATTATTCAAAATTTATCCCAATCAAATATAATATTTTTTTTTTTTCTCGCACCAACGTAATGCTTTTTTCCCAAATTACCGTTAAAATTCTCAAGACCTTATTACATTTTGATATAAATTTAAAGAAAAACGAGGCCGCATCAACGCGGAAAATGAATGCTAGTACATCTATATAAATAAAAATAACTAATTCAAGCCAAAATCAAATTGGCTCAAGCTTAAACGAGTTAAGTCAAAGTTTTGTAAACGTCTCAAGTTAAGTTGGCTTGGTTCATAAACAAAGCCATTAAACTCGAGTTGGCTCAGTTCATAAACAAACACATTTCAAGCAAGCTTTTTTCAAGTGAGATTTGAGTTATTTGAACAACCTAGTTTAATCATTTTAGTTCAGAACAATCCATATATAATAAATAAGTATATGAGGTGTCACTTAAGTGCTTATTTACTTTTCTTTGTTTATGTTTCTTCACTTATTATTCGAAATATTTAATTAATATTTGTTTTCTAATATACTTTATAAAAATGTATATGATAATTAGGAATTCAAATATCCGAAACTTTTAAAAACGCTATGCAAATCTGAATTTGAAATTCAAATATCCCAATTTTTGAGTATGCGAATTTTCGTATTTTTCGTGTTCAGATTTTCGCATGTTTCAGATTCGAATATTTTTACACACCCTAATGTTGTCAAGAGGTGGACAAAGTTTGTATTTTTAATTCAATATTTTATTTATTCAAATTATGAAATGCTCAATTTCAATATTTCATGAAGGAAAGTAGTTTTCACATCCAACTGCGCTGACTCCATAAATGCTCACTTTTAATGTTATACCACTAATGAGAATGTCTTATTATTGTCTATTTTAGCTCTTTGTGTAAAGCCTTTAGCTACAAGTCTAGATTTAAAACTTGATGGCTCAACCCCTTGAATGTCATCTTCAACTTAAAAATCCACTTACGACACAAGCTTTTGACCATTAGGCTTGTCTACTAGTACCCATGTTTCATTCTTAAGTAATAACTTCATTTCCTCCTCCATTGCTTTAATCCAGAACTGCTTATTAACTGAACTAACAATCTTTGAAAAGGTTATAGTTCCACTAGAGTCTTCCTATAAAACAACTGTTAGATCTAGGGTCAATAGATCTAGTCCATTTTGTATAGGCTTAGAACTTTAATCAATATTTTTAATGAATACTTGTAATTCATTATTATGTATGCATTAAATATATAGGTTAACCATATATGTATGTTGATTTATGTATGATTGCAGGTACAAACATAATACTTGGTCAATTACTTAAATCGACTAAGTGTAAGAAACATCTACGGATGAACATTTTGTTCCTCCGTAGATATGTTTCTTATCAGTAACAAACATCCGAAGATCATCTGCGGATGAACAATCAACTCTGGAGTTCAAGTGATCAAAGAGGTCAAGCGAAAACTCCTGCGGATGAGTAAACAACCTGCTCTGAGGATGAAGGTGAAGATTGTTTCGGAAGAACAAGATAGCTGCGGAGGAACAAACATCTACGGAAGACCATAGTCCTGCGGAGTCCAAACACTTGTATTTAATAATACAAAGTGTTACAAGTCAACAAGTCAACAAGACAGTTGTGTGAATCCCAAGAAATCCGGTGTTTCCTTAACAAAAACACACGTGCCTATATATATGGATACTAGGTTTCACATCAGACGATGGCTTCGACGGCAAACATCCAAGCAACATTACAATCACCAAACATCACATCAAATCACAAAAACAAAACCCTAGCAGCCGTCACATCATCAAACACTAAAATCAATATCATTCATTCATTCATTCTTTATTCATCTATAATCATTAATATGTTTTTAATGAAATAAATTTGAATTAAATATTTGTCTGATCATTAATTGTGTATTTATTGTGTTCATCCTATTCATTAATAACTATTGATTTTGAAATTAATACAAACAATTAAACCAAGTTAACGTTGATTCCGCAAACGTTGACTTGACTTGAATTGACACTGATAATTCTTGATTGCGATCCTAGGATTCACAGGTGGTATTAGAGCCAAGTGCTTATTGATTTAGATCGATTGATCTATCAGTGTTAATTGTGTTTAATTGTTTACTGAATTCTCTAGATTTGTCAGTTTTTACTGATCAGATCTATTGTTTTTCTTTTAAGCAAATAGTTTTTGTGTGATTTGTGATTTGTCATTCAGCAAGTACATAGTTTGATTAACTTGGATCTATATTCAAATCAACTGAATAGCAGATCTTAGTTATTGATCAACATCAATAAATTGTTCATATCCATTGAACAAATTCATTAGTTAAAGTCTTAGATCTTAACTAATCATGAGCAACTTTGGTGGATCATCTTACCAGCCTCCAAAGTTGGAAACAAAAGCAGATTTTAAATCCTGAAAAATTAAGTTCAGGAATCATGTAAATTTTACAGATTCAGACTTATGGGTTTCAATAACAGAAGGTCCTTATATTCCACCCACTCTTGGGCCAGATTATAATGACAATAATCAACCTATAAGTACAAAAGATCTGTCACCTGATGATATTAAGAAGGTTAAAGTTGATATTAAAGCATACAGTTTGCTTAGTACGGCTTTACCAGAGGAAATATAATCAGGTATGAAAATTACAAAATAGCTAATTCCTTGTGGAAGATTCTTCATACACTCTGTGAAGGGAGTGATGAAATCCAAAGCATTAGGAAGGACACCTTTCGTTCACAATATGAAACTTTTTATCATATTAAGGGTGTATCAATTCTTCAACAACTCCACAGGTTTATGCAACTTGTTACAGAGATGAACATCATGGAGTTGAAATACACAAATGAGGAATTGAACAAGAAGATGCTTCATGCTTTACCAGAAAGTTGGAAGCAAATTGTATCCATGTTCAAGAACACCATTGACCTCAAAGCAGTTGGTTTAGATACTCTAGTAGCTAAAGTTGAGGCTCTGGAAATGGATGAGAAATCAAGAAACAAGAATGTGAAAACTCATGTAACACCATATCACTTTAAAGAAACAAGAAGTGCTGGAAGTGCCTTTATTTCTAACAATGATGGTGACAACTCTCGTACTTTGAGTGAAGATGAAAAGGAAGTAAGTTTCTATGCTTCAAAACCTCCTAAGAAATCTTCTCAAAGTAAGTCAAGAAAAGAGAAAGGAAGAATTGATGATCAAAGAGATACATCATCAGAACTAGAGTCCATCACAGTCATTCTGGACGCTGAAGAACAAAAAGCAGCTTTTGCAGCTTTCAGTTCAAGTTTTCAAGCTTACCTAGGAAGCTCATTAACCTCTGCAAATATGTGCCAACAAGACTTGGAAGAATTACCTCCAGATGTAGTGGAGGAGATGGATCTACAATGGCAAATGGTAATGATTGCCTATAGAGCCAAACAATATCTCAGAAGAAACAAGAATTTGGCTGCTGCAAATAAATCATCACGGATTGGTGTTGATAAATCAAAGGTAAGATGCTTCAAGTGCAATCTCTATGGACACTTCTCTAGAGAATGCAATCAACAAAATCCTGACTCAACACAACAACAACAACAACATCAGTCTAAACAAACATCATCATCTCAAAGATCATTCAGGCAACCACAACTTGCCAACTCATCCCCACCAGCCACTAATACATCAGCGGGAACAAGCAACTCAAAAGAATCTGGGCTGATCATTCTTCAAGATGGAACCTATGACTGAAGTATGTATGAGAAGGAAGTCTTGGAAGAAAATCAAGCATTAATGGCTCACATGGAAAACAAAGTTCCACCCATGGCAAGTGAGGTAAGAGACAGGTTATGTTCATCAATATGTGTTGAGAAAGTTGAAAGATATAGAGTCTATGCTCAACAACTGGCTGATAAAGTTAGAAAAACAATGATTTTGAATGAATCACATGTAAGAGAACATAAATTATATCAAATCAAAATTAACTCTTTACAAAAGGATTTAGATAAAATTATTTCAGAAAATTACAGTCTAAAAGCACAATTGAGCATCTGACCACTTCCTTAACTAAATCCATGGCTGATCATGCATCAACTGAAGTGAAACTTCAGAAGTTTCAACTTTCATCTCAACAGTATGAGAAATTATTAAATTCTCATATTGAATCAAAGAACAGGTCTGGGTTGGGTTATAGTGCAATGGCACCTCCTACAAACAATAATTACACACCAATCAATGACAAATAACTTGTCAAATTATTTTGTGCCAAGCACCAAGTTTGAAACAAAATCTAATTAACAAGTTTTTCATAATAAAACTAAGGTGAATGAAACTAAGTCATCTAAATCAGAAAAGATTAATCAAAATGACTCAGAATTTGACTTTGATGAGTGTGATGACTTGGATGATTCTGATGAACATGATGATGATCTTTTGAACATTAGTAAGAATGTTGTTTCTGAAACAAACATTCCAAAAGTCCTTTAAGAACCATTCATACCAAAGTACTTGAAGAAACAAAGCTGTCATATCCTCCAAAACAAAGAAACATGCTGAAGACTATCTGCAAGAGAATAGCTCAGCTAAATGAAGGTCTTCAAGAACTTCATCAGGAACAAAAATCTTCAAATGAAGAAACTGAAAAACGTATATCTGTTGATAAAGTACATAAAATGCAGTAGATAAAGGAAAGAAGAAGCAATCAGCTGATCTTCAGCAGCAGAAGAAACCTTCTTCAGTAGAAGATCTGCGGAAAAACAAATATGTTGATTCAGTAGATGATCTACGGAAGGCAACAACAATCAAATCAAAGACTAAAAAGCTGAAAGAAGATATGTTAGGACCTAGTATTTGAACGAAATACCTAGTGATTAGCATGTAAACCAGATCAAATAGTGTGGAATCCTATTTGATTGGCGATCAAATCAGTGAGAACACACGAAGAATCAATCAAGAATTGAATCTAACGTTAGAATTCGATTAGGAATCGATCTAATGTGTTCTGTGAACTTGGAGAACGATTTGGAAGGCTTCTGGACGGCTAGGGTACGTCTGGATGGTATGAATGCTTCATTCGCATGAGAACTTCATTAAGTTAAGTTTGAATGTTTTAATTAATATAACTTGATGTGTAACCATTCAAACAATCATAAACCCAATTAATCAACTTAATAACGACTCATTAATGAAATATTAAACATTACAAATCACAAACAATCTATATCATTTCATTAATCAATTCATATTACATCATAGTCAGACAAACAAGAGCTATTACATTACAAATCATGATCTAGGGACATACAAGTATCAACAAACTCCCCTTTGGACCTAGATCTCTCTAATCTCTTGTTTTCTGCATAACCTCCTTGTACTTCTTGTACTTCTCCTCTTTTGTGACTCCCGCGTGAATTTCGAACGCGAAGCAGAGTCGTATAACGTTTTGGAACTGGAGGGCTTGTACAATATCTTGCGTGTCATAGAACAGTGGCCACTTGTATAATGTATAGACATCATTAGCCGACAAGTTAGTAAGCCACATCAGGTCGAATACCCTGATAGTATCCATTTGTCCCTCTTTGCTTAGGACTATGACCGCTTCAGCTGTTCTCCAATCATAGTACCACCACTTAAAGTGTGGAGTGAAGTCCTGTGGCATTTCCCTGAGTGGGATTCTCGACATTGTGCGCGGAGGACTCCAATTCAACACAATCTTGGGCTTGCCAGTAATGGCATCAACCTCAGACCTTCTGATATACCTAGTAGGCTGTTGGGGTCTGAAGTTAACCCATCTGGTGTGGTACTCCTTCTTAAGGGCAGCCTCGAACCAGCCTAACATCTTCCTCGGGTCAGCATACAAAAGCTTTAGCTTAGCCAGCTGGTTGAGCTCAAAACCTGGTAGAGTCTTCAGATCATGTGGGAATCTGAAGTACTCTATGCCCTGTTCTCTCTTAACTGCATAAGCATTAAGATCATCAAAATACGCACATGCTATAATCCTGCCAGACACCTTGTGGTGTTTCTTGACTCTGTAGAGCTTGGTGTAGGCATCTTTCTTCGGTGCAGCACGTTGGGCTCTAACTTCTTCAAAACATGCAACCCACTCAGCCTTTCGAATGTCAACATCATCATTTGAGGCTTGGGCTGTTCCTTCTGCTTTCTCAGTTTCCTGCTCCATCTTGTTCAACACCTCAAAAGTATCACTGACGAGGGACTCACCCAGATTGGGGACCACATTACCCTCATTATCAGCGTACTGAGGGTACTCCTCTGCGGTGATATCTTCGACCTCGACTTCATCAACATCGTTGAGCTCTTCATCACTAGTCGAATCACATGTTGGAGCATCTTTAACTATTTCATCCGGATTGAGTTTGAAAATCATTGCGAGTTGCTCGTTAGATAGGTCATGAATTATTTCCCCTTCTTCAGGGGTATAACTCACAGACCTTCTTACGATCCCTTTGCAGATCAAGAATCATGGTTAGTTGAGTCTTGACCTGTTGAAGGGGAGCAACATCAAACTCATCTCTTTGATAATTTGGATCTGTTTGATTTAAACATTCAACACATACATCATTAGTAAGTAATCAAATAGAAATACATTAACTTAATATATAAACATTCAATACATTGTTTTTTCAATACATAATTCAAACACAAAAGTAAATAAATACATAGAACATCTAGTCTTTACTTTTATCTTGAATCAAAGTCTCATCACTCGAAGGAGCAGAGGTGGTAGCTGACTGGTCCTGTCTGTTCTTCGACCTCCTCTTTTGACCTGAAGCAGAGGCCGATGCAGCCGCATCCCCTCCTTCTGCTTCATCATCATCTTCCTTCCCCTCTGTCCTCTCTCCGTCTGTTTCCTCCTCATCCTCAGTATCATCCTTTTCATCTTCATCATCATCTTCATCATCATCATCACCATCATCTCCATCATCTCCATCCCCTTCCTTGATCTTTAAGGGCTCATCCTTTGATCCCTTTAGCCGCAGCATGATGGTCTTGTTGGTGGTCTCCAACTCCTCTATCCTTTTGGCTGATTGGGCATGCTGCTCCTGGAGTTGGGACATCTCTACACGCTGTGCATCCATCAGCTGAGCCTGCTGCTCTATAACACGAGCCTGCTCTGCCATCTATTGAGATTGGGCAGCAGTCAGGTCGGTAAGCTGGCGTATCTGAGCAGCTTTCTCCTCGTCTGCAGCTAGTAAGCGCATCACCATCCGGTTGAGCGCTGACAGCTGTTCCTCTACCCCGATTGGAGGTAAAGGTGATCCATAAGAATGTGAGGTATGGGCTGACGGTCCTGCTTGGTGTGAGGTGGTGGTGGTGGTGGCTGTAGAGAAGATGGGTCGGTAAAATGGTGGAGGTGATGTGGGTGTAAATGGTATGGTGGTGGATGGGATATGTACAGTGGT
This sequence comes from Flaveria ramosissima, assembly GCA_025215565.1. Lineage (NCBI taxonomy): Eukaryota > Viridiplantae > Streptophyta > Magnoliopsida > Asterales > Asteraceae > Flaveria > Flaveria ramosissima. The sequence continues at coordinate 58,652,312 of CM046029.1, read as the reverse complement.
GGTGGGTATGGTGGTGGCTGTGGTAGATGTGGTGGCTGTGGTAGCTGTGGTGATGGATGGTATAGCTGTGGAGGTGGTAGTGGTGGCTGTGGTGGTGGATGCAGAGGCTACGGTAGTAACGAAGGTCAACCGACGCTTCTTCTTCTTCAGACCATGGGGCTGAGCCATCCTCTTCCTCCTCGTCCTTGTGGAGGTGGATGCTCCCCCTACAACCCTGCCTGCTGAACCCGGAGCATAACTCAGGTCAGTATCCGTCTCTCTGGAGTCTCTTGGGTGTTCACCAACCACCCGTAACCCATGTTCTGTGGGAACAACTTTGCTTCCCACAGTTCGCGTGAGGGGCTCCTCATCAGACTCCTCCTCCTCCTCAGCACCATGAACAAACTCCTGATGAAATCCGGCTGTCTCAGCAACATCTCCAGCTGGGGCAGACACTGGGGGTATAACATCTGACACAGTGCCTCTCGGTGGAGCAGGCATATCGTCCCCAGCGTCTCCACTATCATCATCATCCGAGTCCAGAGTTGGTAGAGCAATCTGCTCTACATCAGAATCACTATCATCGTGGCGCCACTTTCTCTTGGCTGGCGCCACGTAGTCTTCCCGGGCCAGATGCCCAAACAACCTCTTGACAGGGGGTTTCACTTGCTTCCCCCTGTACACCTTCATCCTCCCCAGAGTAGTGTCATCCATAACCTCGAGGACTACAGCATCCTCCTTCTCCTTTGGCAGGGAGGGAAGCTTATGATCTATAATCATCTGCATAAACCTCGGATACATGCAGAAGCCCTCCTTCCCTTTCCCCTCAATGTTCTCCACCAGATAGGTGAAGATCATTTTGGAGAAGCTGAACGGGTGGTTTAGCACCAACGCAACATACGCGTTCTGTATCTGATCAGATAGCTCATCAAAGCCTCCCTTCCTGGAAGCTATGCACTTGAGTAGAACATGCGCAAGATACTTGAACTGGGGACAGAGGTTACTCTTGTTGAGTACCCCAGCATTGATGTCCCCAGAGTACTTGGCTCTCAGAAAACATCCTCTGACTGTGAGGGGGTGTAAACGAGTAGGACAATCAGCGTCATCCCCTAACTGTAAAACGGTCCTTAGATCCTCCTCTGAGATGGTAATAGCCTCGCCAAAGATGGTACTCTTAATGCAGTGAGGCTCAGAGGATCTATCAACTATAGCGTCTTCCTAGAAGGCCTGCTGAACTGATCTATAAGGAGTACAAGGAGTAGAAATGGCATGTGCAATCCTCGATCTCAGCAGAAATGTGATGATGCCTGAGAAATCAGCAGCGTTTCTGGATGTTAAATCCAGATGAGCACATATGTTATGCTTCGTGCTCATCGTCCATCGACTCGCCATCTGTAACACAAATCAAAATAAACATTAGTACCTTTGGCTAAGAACATCATGAAACACTTAAACTTGAAGAAAATCTTTCTGTCATGCGATTGAGGTTGTGCGACTGAGATCAGTCGTGCGACTGAACAGTGCGATTGAGATTCAGACGTGCGAATGATCTCATGCGTACGACTGAGTGTGCGACTGGACTCATGCGCATATAACCTCATGCGGTTACACCAGTCGTGCGACTGAGCTTCATACGCATGGTTCAGTCGTGCAGTTAGGCAAATCGCACCCTTCAGTCATGCTACTGAAGTTCATCAGCCTGTCCATTCGCATGATGTACTGACTGTTCAATTCAAATTCACTTTTTCACCATTTTTGAGTTTTAGACATCGTTATCTGGTTCATTTGACTCGCAATACGTTCTTATAACGCCTAACATCTTTAATTTCATCTGTTTGAGTCGTTAAATTAGGTTATTAAGCCACTTAAGTCTCGGTTTGTTTTCGGGTCTGATTTTACAGATCTAGAGTCAAATTTAACGTTATTTTGGTTTCTCTTCACTGCAAATTACCTGTAAAGTTGATGTATATGATCAGTAATCAAGAAACGAGGGGTTTTAGAGATCAAATGAAATTTTGGCAGAGTGGAGTTAAGTCGTGCGATTTAGGGTTACTTTGAGGGTGGTGAGTCTCTACGACCGACTCCCCCTCTATTTATACTAACCCTAGATTCAATCGTGCGACTGAGCTCATACTCACCTTTCAGTCGTGCGAGTGGGACTCAGTCGTGCGATTGGGTCAGTCGCCCTTCTTCAGTCGTCCGACTGGATCTCAGTCGTGCGACTGACTCACTCGTTCGCCCTTAAGCCTCCGACTGGGCCATTCGTATGGGCCATTCGGTTGGATGGTCCATACTCATGGTCCATTCGTACGTGTGGGAGCCATTCGCATGGTTGGTCCATTCTCATGGTCCAATCGTGCGAATGGGTCACACTTAGTTAATTTTCTGCCATTTTTACCAATTTACATTTAAAACCCTTTTAACTTTTGAAATTAACGTGATGAGCTTTTGATCATCTCAGACATGATCATTTTAACTTGAAAACTTTATGATCACCTCAAACGTGATCCTTTTAAACAATTTAGTCACCTCAGACGTGACCTTTTTTTTTAAACACTTTGTCACCTCAGACGTGACTGTTTTAAATTTTTAAAGCACATGTGGTCATCTCAGACATGACCCTTTTAGTGAGTTGATTCCTTACTGATTTTCCTGATGTAGTTCGACAAACTAACAACTAAAACGACTAGCTAACTTAGAAAATTTAAACTAAATACTCAAAACAAGACTTGTTTTTGGCTTTTTGTGAGAGATAAATCCTAAGATGGACATCTACGGGATTTGGTTCTGGAAAAGACAGCTTCAACTTGGATTGACCACACCTGGACCAATTTAATTTTGGAATCATACAGGCAAGTCAAATCATTTGGGACTTGTTATCAAATCTTTTGATGCTCAATTCTTGGTGTTCATCCAGAGTCATTAGCAACTTTAGGGAATCATACTGGAACTCTTGGTTTTTCACATTGATTTGAACTTTCAAGAATTGTAGCCACAATGATTGTCAATATATTTGTCCACTTAAATTCATACACAGACTTTTGACACAGACTGGTGATTGATTTAGGTTTGATTATTTCAAACTAACATTTGTGGATCCCACACTTATATGGTAATCAACATTCCTCAGGAGCTTTTGAGCGGTCTACGGGTATTATTACAAGAAGAGACTATTCTTAGAGCTTTCAAAGAGAAGCCAGTCCTCAGGTCAGTGCCATCGCACACAGAAGAGAGGCGGCAAACAACAATGAATTCTAGAATATCTAGGTTATGCTTATCCTCAGGTCAGTGCCATCGCACAGCAGAGAGGCACACAAACTATCTCCTTGTTAGAGCAGCTTATTTTATTTTGCACAAAATGCACCAACAACATAAGTCATTAGCTTTATAGCATTTGTCTTTCATTTTTTTTCTTGATTTGCTCTAATTATGGTCATCCGCACACATTTGTGGCGTTACATGCTCATTGCCCCTTATTGGAATATTGTTGATTGTGTTAACCAGTGATCAGATGGAAGCCCACAGTCAGTTGAACAATTTAGTTTGATCTTGAGATCACCAGTCAGGTCTAATCATCTATTGTGTTGAATCTACCGACATATCATTTGTGGTCTAGCAACCTCTAGGTCTACTTCTTTGTGTTACCTTAGGAGTTTACCGTTTTTCTATTATCTTCCCTTTTATATTGCTTAGACTACACAGACTTATACTTTGAGTTTTTGCATCTTTTCTAACTTTAATTTTAAAGTCCCTCTTGATTTGTTCCTCCGTGTACTATCATTTCCAAAGGTTTGAATCGGTATCACAGATACGATCTACCTTATATCAGCTATCCACTCCTTCTCCCTCGTTTTTTTAATGTTAACTTGCTGACATATTCTCCCCTTAAAATACTAAAATCATTACTGGTTTAATTATTTTAGGATTTTAATAAACAGTAAAATAACATGAGTTTAAATTAAACAAACTAAAATAAATAAATAAAATAAAATAACATAGAAAAATTTAACTAACTACATCGGACTACACATGATCATCATCAGAAATAACCTCACTTTTCTTTTAACGCCGTTGACCTCTAGCAAATATTGAAAACGTGGTTTATCAAAGGCTTTAGTATAGAGGTCAGCGCGTTGAAAATCAATATTAATTCTAACCACATCAATTAAGTTCTTTTCAAAAACAGTCTCTTATGAAATGGTATTTAATACCGATATGTTTGGTCTTAGGATGTTGGACCAGATTTAGTTACGGCAATTGCAGCAGAGTTATAACAAAAAAATATGAGTAGCAAGCAGAACTTTAAACCGTAATCCCGCATTTGCTGTTGAATCCAAATGATTTGTGAACAGCAACTTGCAGCAGCAACATACTCAGCTTCACAGGTTGACAATGCAACCGATGTCTGCTTCTTACCACTGCCAGGTAACTAATCTTCTCCCAAAGAATTGACAACCCTGCTGATGTAGACTTGTAGTTCATCTTGCAGCCCCCGTAATCCGAGTCACTTAACGCGTAAGCTCAAAGTCATCATCATGAGGGTACCACAATCCAAGTGGGGGTGTACCCTTCAGATAACGAAAAATCCTCTTGACCCAATCAGTTGGTTTGACCTTAGGTTTAGCCTGATATCTAGAACATAAACATGTAGCATACATGATATCAGGTCTTGAGGCAGTGAGATACATGAGGGATCCAATCATTCCTCGTACATCGGGGCATCTACAAGATCTCCATTTTCATCAGGTGCTATATCGTGATTCGTAGCAAGTGGAGTCCCAGCAGAAGAAGCATTCTCCATGTTAAAGCGACTGAGAATGTCTCCTACATACTTGGTCTGATGTAGAAAGATCCCATTTGGAGTCTGATCCACCTATAACCCGAGAGAGAAAGAACTTCATCTCCCCCATAGCATCATCTCAAACTCTTTCTTCATTACTGCTTCAAACTCTTTGCATAACTCTTCGTTCTTTGAACCGAAGATTATGTCATCAACATAGATCTGTACGAGTAGTAGGTCGCAATCTTTTTCTTTAATGAACAGCGTGCTGCAATCAATGACTCCCCGTGAAAAACGTGTTTCACAAGATGAGTCGAGAGTTTCTCATACCAGCTCTTGGAGCTTGATGAAGCCCATATAAAGCTTGTCGAGCTTTAAACTCTATCCCGATGATAAGGATCTTCAAATCCCTCGGGTTGACTAAATATACTGTTTCTCTGATTTCCCCATGAAGGAATGCACTCTTCACATCTAATTGGTAGACTTTAATATTCATGTACGATGCATAGGCAAGGAAGATACGAATGGCTTCCATCCTTGCCACGGGTGCAAACACCTCATTGTAGTCAATCCCCTCGACTTGGCGAAAGCCCCTGATGAACCACCATCGAGCTTTGTTCCTAATAATGACCCCTTGGTCATCCTTCTTGCATTTCAGGACCCATTTGGTGCCAATGACTTTAGCACCTTTAGGTCTTATCAAACAGAGTAAATCACACCCCTAACTGCTTGAACTGCAGACAAGTTCTTCTTGCATAGCACTCACCCACGCCTCATCATTTAGTGCATCACTGACATATTTTGGCTCAAACTGTGAGACAAAAACACCGATAAGCACCATCATGGATATAACCATTCTCCATTAACCGAGGCGTATCAGCTGAGTTTATAGCTGATATTGCGGGTTTGTACTCCTGATCTGACATCCCCAATGACATTGTCAAGGGGATGATAGACGTTTAGTCGTGATCCTGGAGTAGTAGGAACAGCTACCTCAGAGCCAAGATTATGAACATTTGGTTCTGCATCTGAGGTAGATGGAGTTTGAGGTTCTGAAGTCGAAGATGCATCATTGGCAGATGCTTGTGGACTTTCAGGAACTGGAACCTGTTCCTCCTGACTGTTCTGGTCATCTGCTTCAGCTTCATCTTCAGAGGAGGAGTCACTGTCATTGACTACTCCCCCTGACTAAGTAGATGATTCTCCCTGTGAGCTAGATGGTGTATTCAAAATATCATACATCATCCTAGTAGCTAACTCATCATCCGAGGGAGAGAGAGGGATGTTGAAGGACTTGAAGAATCCATCATAGTCGAAGAAGTAGGCGGGTCCTTTGCCAGTAGGTGGTGTGGTATATCGCTGAACGTCAACATTACACCACACTTCTACAACACCCGTTGAGTTGTTGTAAACTCGCTTGTTCGGTATGTTGTATCCTAGAAAGATTCCTTCATCTACCTTCTCGCTGAATTTTCCTTCTTGTGTCTTCTTCAGAAGTGTGCACGGCGCGCCAAAAGGTTCAAGATACTCCAAATTCGGTTTGCGTCTTTGTAGTAGCTCGTAACATGTCTTTCCGTGGCGCTTGACTATCAGGACTCGATTCAGTGTATAACATGCATTTGCCACTGCCTCATTCCAGAATTGGATAGGCAGTTTCGAGTCTGCCAGCATAGTCCGTGCTGTCTCTATCAAGCTTCTGTTCTTTCTCTCAGCAACGCCATTCATCTGAGGTGTGTAGGCGGAAGTGAATTGATGCACAATTCCCTTTTCCTTGCAGTATGCCTCCATCCATTGGTTCTTGAATTCTGTCCCGTTGTCTGAGCGTACTTGTCTAACCTTCAGCTTGTAGAGAGATTCCAGTGTGGTTACTAACTCCTTGAATGACTCAAATGTTTCTGATTTGGATTTCAGAAACATTACCCAAGTGAACCTTGAGTAGTCATCAGTGACCACAACAAAAACCAAGAGACAATCAATAACACGAACTATAATATAATGGTTTCATTGATAAAACCTAACGATTACAAGCTCGTTACAACATAAGAATCAAATACCCGGGCTCAGACACCACATTCGCATGAGAACTTCATTAAGTTAAGTTTGAATGTTTTAATTAATATAACTTGATGTTAACCATTCAAACAATCATAAACCCAATTAATCAACTTAATAACGACTCATTAATGAAATATTAAACATTACAAATCACAAACAATCCATATCATTTCATTAATCAATTCATATTACATCATAGTCAGACAAACAAGATCTATTACATTACAAATCATGATCTAGGGACATACATGTATCAACAAGATAAATCAACTTCAAAAATGGAAAAGGATGCAAAGCCTCAGAAGTTGATAAAGAAGAAGAAAGTAACTGATTCTAACAAAGAATCAGAGGAGATATATTGCAAATGGTGTGACATGAAAAATCACAATACTGAAGATTGTTACTTTAGTAGTTATTGTTCTATTTGCAATATGAACAATCATATGACATCTAACTGCTACTTCAACAAACACTGTGCTATCTGCAACAAAAACAACCATTCAACTCAGGAATGTTATTTCAATAAAAAGAATAAGACAAAAGGCGCAAAGAAGAAAACATCTATTAAAGTTGAATCAGACACTCAATCTACTGATTGTGAAAAAGGTTCAACAATCAAGAAGTCTCAACAAAAACAAAAGCCAAAATCAAAGGAAAAGACATCCACTGATGTTCATCCTTTGAAGAAAAGAACAACTTTCCAGCAATCAAAAACACCTCATAAAAGGGTGGATTTGACTGAAAAGGAAACAAAGGCTGATAATGCATTCTTTGATAATTTTGAAAAAGGAACACATGTACCTCATTCAAAAACAAAGGATAGTGAAACTTTCACCAATCAAGATTCATTATCAAAATCAAAGCCTCAAACCAATAAAAATAAGGTGAATGAAGAAGAGATTGAGAAACAACATCTCAGAATGAATCAAACAAAACTAAAATTAATACTGAAACTTCAAGACTTATTCATGAAGGAGTAACAATTTTGGACACTACTGGCAATCCCAAGATTATTAAGGCTTGGGTTGTCAACTCTAACTGATTTCTTTCTGTGTGTAAGGACAATCTTGGAGAGCTGACAACAAGTGGTATGTTAACAATGGTTGTTCCAGGCATATGACAGGAAACTGTTCACTTTTCCGTGACTTCAAACATAAAAATGCTTCTTATGTGGCATTTGGTGGGGATAAGAAGGGAGGTAAAATTGTTAGTGAAGGAATGGTAACAAATGATGTGCTCAAGTTTGAGAAAGTAAACTATTGTGAAAATTTACAGTATAATTTATTGAGTGTGTCTTAAATTTGTGATCAAAATTGATCCATAATGTTTGATAACACTAACTGTTACATTCTTAAGCTAGGTTTTTTTGTTCCAGAAGATTGGGTCCTTCTTAAAGCATCAAAAAAAGGGAACACTTATGTTTTGGACATGAACAACACCTCACTCACAAGACATGAAACATGCCTCCTATCTAAGTCATCAGAAGATGAATCTCAATTGTGGTATAGAAGGCTTGTCCATTCTAACATGAAGAACATGAATAAATTGGTGAAAATGACTTAGTCATTGGACTGCCAAAGAAAGAGTTTCATTCCTCAACTCATTGTTCTTCTTGTTACAAAAGAAAACAACATAGAGTGTCTCATAAATCCAAAACTATCAATAAAAATACTACACCACTCAAATTACTTCACGTGGATCTGTTTGGTCCTACCAATGTGATGAGCATTGGAAATAGACAATATTGTTTGGTGATAGTTGATGATTTCACTAGATTTACATGGGTCTTTTTCTTAAAACAAAAGAGTGAAACATCAGAAACATTAATGGACTTTGTTATCAAGATAGAGAATCAACTTTATGTAAAAGTGAAAATTTTTAGGAGTGATAATGGTACTGAATTTGTCAATTCTGACTTGGATTCCTTTTGTAGGACCAAAGGTATTGCAAGGAAATACAGTGCACCAAGAACTCCACAACATAATGGAGTTGCTAAAAGAAGAAACAGAACACTTATTGAAGCAGCCAGAATAATGCTAGCAGACTCACAATTGCCAATCACCTTTTGGGCTGAGGCAGTGAATACTGCATGCAATGTTCAAAATAGAACATTAATTGTCAAAGAACATAACAAAACACCTTATGAGCTGTTATTTAAAAGAAAACCTTACATAGGATATCTTAGAGCCTTTGGGTGTCATGTATATGTTTTAAACATAAAAGAATCATTGGGAAAATTTTCAGAAAAAACCTATGATGGTTTCTTTGTTGGATATTCTTTAACATCTAAATCTTATAGGATATATATACCAGAACATAACATCATGAAAGAAAGTCCTAATGTATCTTTTGATGAATCTGTATTTACTCAATGAGTTAAAGGATCATCATGGTTGTTTGATATAGATGCTCTAACAGAATCATTTAACTATGGTTATTTGAACAATGCAGGAACTGATGATACATGCTATCCATTTGTTCCACCTAATATGAATGAAGTAACTCTATCTGCTGATCCTCCAAGGATTCACACTTCAGATGGAAACACTTCATCCATAGTTGCTGAAACTGCATCCGCAGATGTACATTGTGCATCCGCATATGTGAATACTGTCTCTAAAGCTGTTCCATGCACTCAAAATACAACCACCATTGGAAATGTCTCATCAAGTCCTAATGAACCATCCGTAGAAGTTCGTGTAACTCCTACTGAAGAGCAAAATGCTTCCGGAGAAATTCCTACGGAAGACATTGATGATGCTACAGATGTTCAAACTCAGGAAGACTGCTCTCTACCCAATGATGAACAGGAGGAACACTTTGATTATTTCCTAAATTCATCAACTGGATTAGATCCGTCTGCATCAATGAACATGACTAACTTGAAATCATCTATTGCAGTGAATCAATTCCAAAAACAAGAATTCATAAGTCTCATCCAGTCAACAACATCATTGGAGATCCTACAAAAAGAACTACAAGAAGCCAAAGTGGTACTGCCAACATTTGTCTTTTCACTTGTTTTCTTTCACAAGTGGTTCCTCCAAACATCACTGCTGCTCTAAAGGACAATAGCTGGATTGAAGTTATGCAAGAAGAGCTTCAACAATTTATAAAGCAAAAAGTGTTGGACTCTAGTTGATTTACCTAAAGGCCAACATCCTATTGGAACTAGATGGCTCTTAAAAAATAAACTGGATGATAGAGGGATTATTGTAAGAAATAAGGCAAGGTTGATTGCTCAAGGATACACACAAGAAGAAGGAATAGACTATGATGAAGTTTTTGCACCTGTTGCAAGAATTGAAGCCATAAGAGTATTTCTAGCTTATGCATCATATAAGAAGTTCATTGTCTATCAAATGGATGTCAAGTGTGCCTTCCTATATGAGAAAATTGATGAGGAAGTTTATGTGTCACAACCCCCTGGATTTGAAGATCCTCACTATCCTCACAAAGTATACAAACTTGATAAAGCCTTGTATGGTCTTCACCAAGCACCAAGAAAGTGGTATGAAACACTATCATCTTTCCTGCTCAAGCATGGATACAAAAGGGGAACCATTGATCAGACTCTCTTCCTCAAACAAGAACATCAAGATCTCTTGGTTGTTCAAATATATGTTGGTGATATTATATTTGGATCAACAAATAAGAGATTGTGTGTAATTTTGAAGAATTGATGAAATCAGAGTTTCAGATGAGCTCAATGGGATAATTAACTTTCTTTCTTGGTCTTCGTTCATCAAAAGACAGATGGGATTTTCATCAATCAAGAAAAATACATATATCTAATATTGAAGAAGTACAATCTTGCTGATGTTTCATCATGCAAAACCCCAGCCTCAACAATTGAAAAGATTGTACCTGATCCTTCAGAAAAATCTATTGATCAAAGATTATATAGATCAATGATAGGATCCCTTATGTATCTAACTGCAGTAGACCTGACATTATGTTTGCTGTGTGTGTTTGTGCTAGGTACCAATCAGATCCAAAAGAATCTCATATGAATGCTGTGAAAAGGATATTCAGATATCTCAATGGAAAACCAGAACTTGGTCTTTGGTATATCCAAAGGATGGTGACTTCACACTCTACTCATATTCAAACAGTGACTATGGTGGATGCAATAACAACAGAAAATCCACAACTGGTGGATGTCAATACATAGGACCACGACTAGTTTCATGGCAGTGCAAGAAGCAAACCAATGTATCTGTATCCACAGTTGAGATTGAGTACATAGCTGCTTCAGCCGGTTGCTCTCAAGTCCTTTGGTTGCAAAACCAATTGCTTGATTATGGTTACAATTTCCTTCAAACTCCAATTTATATTGACAATTCAGCTGCTATGTTTAAAACTGCTAATCCTGTGCAACTTAGTAAAACAAAGCATATTGAAATAAGATACCATTTTCTGAGAGATTGCTCAGAAAAAGGTTTGATCAAGTTAGTCAAAGTGGATACAACAAATCAGCTTGCTGATTTATTCACTAAAGCCTTTGATTCATTTAGATTTAACTTTCTAATTGAGTCTCTAGGAATGATTAACTTAGATTAATCATTATTAACAAACATAGAGACACATGTGTCTGTCCTTGTAAATAGTAATAATAAAATAATAAAAAAAATATTGTGTTTCTTCCTGTATTCAGCATGACATATGTATGGAAATGATAGTACACTATGCCTTTGCTTACTTCCTGAACTCTTAAATCTCATTATCATTTGATCAAAGTTTCTTGATATGTGAGTAGGTTCATCTTGAGTGGAAACTACACTAAGTGCATGTCAAACATAATGCAAAGTGATTGTTTGTGGGAAACTTTATTTTGAGGATACAGAAAGTGAGTCATATTCTGATGTGACCAAATCACTCATCTAAGCACACTATGTACCAACACTTTATAATGTCTATCTTTGCATATCATACTCCCTCTGTTTTGTGTGAACAAAGACCTGGGTGTATGATCACCATGGTATACATTTGTAACCATCTGGTGAAAAGATCATGATCCTCATCAACCCTCTATTTTGTGTAAACAAAGATCTGGTTTAAAGGCACCTCTGTTTTACATGAGTAAAGACTTGGTGTCCCGATGATGATCATATCTAAGCTCTCAAAAGAATCCTGTGTGATCAACTGTATATTAATTTTCTAGAGCTTTTTACATCAATACATTAATGAGATGTCAAATGCATCTCAAGATTGAACTTATAACTTAAAGTATATAGTTTCTAAGTGTGAAAAAGTGATAATTTGACTCACAAAGGGAGGACAAACTCTAAGTGATTTGAATGTGAAGCCCATAACAGTTACTCTCTAATAAACATGAAAACATGATAAACAGCATGCCTAGTTGATACAATACTCTTGTATGGATTTAAGTGGACAAACATACTTACAATCAGAACTAAGATCAGGTATTAATTCAACAAATTAATTCATCAGGAAGATGCTTAGTGTTATAGTATGATCCCATTCTATGTGTATATATGCTTGTCCACAGTAGTCATTTCAATTTCATTTAGTTTAATTTCTTTTTGTTTGAACAGACATGTGTTTTTCATGATATTCTTCTTAGAAATTTATGATAAATGCATTCATTCATCATTAATGAAAAATTTAGGGGGAGTAGTATCATGAAAATAAGTTAACAACAAAATTAAGTGTCAATATAAAGGAATTGGAACCTGAGCAATAACTTGACTTGTGAATACATGAAGTTTTTAAAATATAAACCTTCTTGTACACAATTGTCATGAATACTAAGTCAACAAGGTCCAATAGCAATAAATGGTTCTATCAGTTGATTAGGACCATACAATAAAATAAGTTTCAAACGTGGCATTTTAAGCATCAGCAGAAGTTACAGTACATTTTAAGCATCAGCAGAAGCTACAGTGTATTGTAAACATCACCAGAAGCTACAGTGCAAAACTTGAGGGGGAGTAGAATATGACTATCCGTAGATTGGTAACCTATGAATATGTTAATATTTTACAAGTATAATTCATTTTCATAGATTGGTAACCTATGGAATCAAGTTATACTTCACTTCAATTTTAAAATTCAGTTTTAAGTTTAGGCATCCGCAGATGTCCTACGGATGAACTGAAATCTATGGAACAAATAAATTCCCTGGATGAGTAATAAGAAAAGTGGGACCCACTTCATTAAATAAATATAATAAACATGTCCAAGGGAGTATAAATGACATTTTTGACTTGGAATTCATTATTCACTTAATCTTTTTGACCTAGAAGTTCGTTAGTCAAAACCTCATCCCTCCCTTATCTGATTTCAAAATTACCCAAATCATAAACATCAAACAAAACTCAAAACTGATTTCGAGTCTTAATCTCAAGGTAAATCATATCATAAACATCAACAATGAACTGTTTGATTCATCATTGTCGTTTAAACTCTTCATATTCTTAAATATGATGACCTAGTTCTAACATAATCGTTTTCATTCTTATGAACAGATGGCAAATCGATTTGCAACGGGGCACAATGTGTGTGCGTTCTTAAATCCGGACGACCCCGTGTCGGAAGGATGTAGAGACATCATAAGATACTTACGACGATCCAGGCTCTTCTATGCTTTAATAGCAGAGCCTGTGATTCATCAAGATCATATAGTTGATTCTGGAACTCAGCTCGAATTGAGAAAGATGGAGAATCTGAAGTAATTATGGCTGAGATTAAGCATGAAAGACTAAGGATAGATGAGTAGACCATAAGAAGGGTACTAGAGTTGGGAGAAAAATAAATAGGTCACCCAGACGTCACATTGAGAAGATATTTCTACTGATGGGTTATGATGGTGACTTTGAAAGAGGAGAGATCAAAAAGGGGAGATTGTGCAAGCCCTACCGGTTTCTGTGTCACACTTACCTGAAGTGTATGTGAAACAAAAAATCTGGACTGGATAGATTCTCAAGGCACATCTCTTCTGAAATCATAGGGATCTTTGAAGGAAGAACATATAACTACCCTAAGTACATCTTCAACTGCTTATGTGACCAAATAAGAGTGGAGAAGAATGACAAAATGTTCATGTTTCCAAGATTCTTACAATTAATCATAAATGTTATACCTGGTATTGCTAGAGATGGTGATGTGTTTGTTCAAGCACACCTAGGGAGATCTGTATTGAACAAGATTAGTGGGAAATATCAAGGAGAAGAAATGCCAATGTTTGCTCATGTGATGGATACTAATGCCAACATCCCACAAGAACTGATATGGGAGGACCAGCAAGAAAGTTCACTTGCTAACATTGAGGAAGTCTCACCTTCACCTCATCAATCACCCATTCACCAACAACCTCAATCTCCCCAACCACAATCACCAGCCAGCCAAAAAACTCAACCAATCTCTCCAATTCACCCTCCATCACCAAATCAACTCCAAATACAACTATTTCAACAGCCTCCAACTCCAGAAAATCCATCCACTAAGAGCATTTACACCGGGGAGACAGAGTTAGCCTCACGAGCAAGTACAGTTCAACTGTCTATAACCAAAACTGAATCCCTTGTTCTCTCAAATAAAAACTAAACCAGTCTCTCCTAACACTGACCATTAGCAACAACAACCACATTAAGAACTGGCAGATCAAGCCATTGAGTCCAGTTCAAGCTCAGCAAGTGTAGCCCTGAAGAAGTGAATGATGATGAGATTGCTGCTCAACATCAGGAAGAAGAAGAGGCAAACTATATTGATGTGATTACCTACAATGAAGATGATCTAAGTGATAATGATATCACAGTCAGCAAAAGTTATATGGTTGCTGAATACAATAAGCTTGTTGTAAAGTCTAACAATAGAAAGCAAAGAATTCAAGAGTTAAAGAGAATGATAAAAGTAAAAGATGATCAGCTGATGAAGCAAGAATTAAGCCTGAAAAGATTGAGGGAGAACATACAAGAAAACAATAAAGTGATTGATGCATTGCATGAGCTGGTTAAAGAACTTCAAGATTCAGCAAAGAATGAGAAAACTGAAAAGGAGAAGCTGGCATTGGAAATTGAACATGCAAACAACTCTCTCACTACTCAGTCTGCTGTGTTAAAAAGCAAAGATGAAGATATTGAAGAGCTGAAGATGAAGATCTGTGCCCTTGAATCAAATGCTGCTCCATCAACAAAAACACCAAAAGAATTTTAAGACCTCTAAGCAACTTATTCTATACTCAAGAAAGATGAAGTACTAAGGTGATAGTGAGAAAAAGGTGACCAATGTTGAAGACTCGCCTAAAAGATCAAGGCATACATCTCCAGAGCACACTCCTTCAGTGGATGTTTCCATATTAAAGCCAGATGAAGCTGAGAGTGATGTTGAATGGAATGAGCTCATAAAGGATGGATCTCCCAAAACAGACAAAGAATCAAAAGCTGATGAATTGCTGACCACCAAAGACATACTGGAAGAAAGGCCTGAATCCTCAATGTTTATGACCCTAATAAATCATGGCTTTCCGTATGATATGATAGAAAGGATGAGCATGAGTGAAATGAAATATGTGCTGAAAGAGTTTGAAGTGGCTAGTTTCATGATTCCAAACTGTAATTATGAAACATTCACAAGTTATCAATCAATTCAGAAAATTAAAAAGGAGTTAGGTCACTGTGATACAGCTAAGCTCTCAAAATACAATATGATATGCTGGTTATAGGGTCACAACTACAAAAGCTATGAACTCAAGGAAAGATCAGTTGGTGAGCTAAGGAGAATGATGGAGCATGTCATGGCTGTTGAGCTTGACACAGGAGTAAGATTCAGGACTGAAGCCCCTAATCCCATTCATGAGCAACAAAGTAAACTCCCTGCTGATCCTGTAACTGTTGAATCTAAAGATCAGCACAAAGGGAAAGAAAAGCTAATAAAATAGCCTAGAGCAGTTATCCCTAGAAAAGTGTGGCCTATGGGCACAACAGTGAGAGAGATTACTGAGCAAAAATCTACCCTGATAGAGCTATATGATCACATCACAACTCCCAGTTCTGTTGAAGAAAACAGGATTATGGCCTGGAAATATGATCCAGACTGGGATTGTGCAATCATTAAAAAAACATCTGGAAGAATCCAATACTTCCATGATGTAGAACAAGTATTGTGCCTGCCTGAAAGTGACATCAAGGATTTACAGAGCTTAATTATCACTAATTACCCAATTCACTCAAGAGGAAGAGACTTCTCTGTGTCCGTAGGAAGACTCAAGACCAAATTCAAAGATGATGTATTGAAGGAAGCAAGAAAAAAAGATGCTGATCATAAGAGAAGAATGGAAATGGTGAAAAGAACAAGAACCAACTCCTCTACATTGATAGATGATGAGCTTTTGAAGAGGGTTGAATACAACAACAAGAATGCAGCATCTATCAAAAGCTTTAAGGGAAATCAATATACATCTCCCATAACAGAATGGGATTATGTTGAGAAAACAAAAGAGCTAGTGCTGTTGAGGAATGCTGAAGGGAGGAAAGCTGATAAGATGAGAATCTTTGATCCGATAGAGATCAAGTTGCTACACCCAAGCTACACATCATATCTTAATGACAAATTCTTTCCAAAGCTAACTGATGAAAAGGATCAGAATGACTTATGTCTATATGTGCATATGATTCAAGTGATTAACAAACTGCACGCAAAGGCATACAAAAGAAGAAGACATGAAGCTGGCCTTTTGAAAGGAGTCAACATTAAAAAATTTACATAACTGAGAGTCTCAGAAGAAGATGAGTTGGAAATTGTCAATAACCAATGTGTTGTGGAAACTCTGAAAACAGAAGAAGACATTCTGGGATCGAGCTTTGATACTCTTAAAAGGATATGCAGAATGGAGATCAAATACAAGTATGATGATCAAAAGGATGCAGTATCTTATTTCAACAAAAAGATGGTGTCAAGAGTAAAGGAACTTTCAGATTTATAGAACTGATTAGAAGTATCTAATCCTAAGAGGGAGTATTGTTAGATCTAGGGTCAATAGATCTAGTCCATTTTGTATAGGCTTAGAACTTTAATCAATATTTGTAATGAATACTTGTAATTCGTTATTATGTATGCATTGAATATATAGGTTAACCCATATATGTGTGTTGATTTATGTATGATTGCAGGTACAAACATAATACTTGGTCAATTACTTAAATCGACTAAGTGTAAGAAACATCTACGGATGAATATTTTATTCCTCTGTAGATATGTTTTTTACAAGTAACAAACATCCGAAGATCATCTGCGGATGAACAATCAACTCTGGAGTTCAAGTGATCAAAGAGGTCAAGTGAAGACTCCTATGGATGAGTAAACAACCTGCTCTGAGGATGAAAGTGAAGATTGTTTCGAAAGAACAAGATAGCTGCGGAAGAACAAACATCTACGGAAGACCATAGTCCTGCGGAGTCCAAACACTTATATTTAATAATACAAAGTGTTATAAGTCAACAAGTCAACAAAACAATTGTGCGAATCCCAAGAAATCCGGTGTTTCCTTAACAGAAACACGCGTTCCTATATATATGGATACTAGGTTTCACATCAGACGACGGCTTCGACGGCAAACATCCAAGCAACATTACAATCACCAAACATCACATTAAATCACATCAATCAAAACCCTAGCAGCCGTCACATCATCAAACACTAAAATCAATATCATTCATTCATTCATTCTTTATTCATCTGTAATCATTAATATGTTTTTAATGAAATACATTTGAATTGAATATTTGTCTGATCATTAATTGTGTTTCATTCATTGCGTTCATCCTATTCATTAATAATTATTGATTTTGAAATTAATACAAACAATTAAACCAAGTTAACGTTGATTCCGCAAACGTTGACTTAACTTGAATTGACACTGATAATTCCTGATTGCGATCCTAGGATTCACAACAACACTTAGAACAAATGTAGAAACATCATATACATTCATGTACCTATCTAGTGGTACAATATTTCTTTTGGATTTATTTCTAGCCAAATTATAGCTAGTAATCTTTACCATTGTATCTTCTTATGATTGCTAAAAAGACTTTACTTCTTCATTAGCTTGAACCGGTAACTCCACATCAATACCTTCATCAACAAGTGTATCTAATAGAATATTGTCTTTTTTACTTTTGAATCACATCTTTATACAAACACCTCTTCTGGAAATGTAACATCACTAATCATAATGATCTTAGGACAGATATCTTTTAGTCTCCACAATCTATAAGCCTTAACTCCTTCATAGTAACCCACAATTATATACTTTCATGCCCTTGGATAAATTTTCCTTGTTTCACATGCGCATAGGCTACAAAACCAAATACCCTTAAATAATTATAGTTGGGAACCTTACCTGTCCATATTTCCATATTAGTTTTTATTTTTAAAAGCCGGTGAAGAAGACATATTTAAAATATAAGCAAGCCTGAAATGGACAACACACATCTTACTTTGTTGAGTAAAGTTTTTTCATCCTTTGAAATAAGCCAGTTTGTTAATGGGGTACCGAAAATAGTGAGATACATTTAAATCCCATGCTATATATAGAAATGATCAAATTCTTTATTACAGAACTCCAAACCATTATCTGATCTCATCTTTTTTACTTTCCTAGCAATTTAAGCTTCAAGTAAGAACTTTTAATTCTTGAACTTCTTAAAGATCTCATGCTTGTGTTTCAATATATATACCCACACCCTTTTCTAGAAATCATTAATTATTGATAATAAAATATTTAACACCTGTCAAAAAAGAAATTATGGCAGACCCCCACAGATAAGACTGCCTCCAATGGAGGGCCAAATTTTTGGTACAAATTTGTGCCACATAAGCTTTTTACAAATTCTTACTACAAACACATTTTTTACCTCAATGCTACAAATTAAATTCTTACTACAAACTCCACTTAATTTCCACATCATTATTTCTTTTAACCATTTAATAAACATCAAATTTATTAATTACGTATCTAGTTAATTAAATAAATATTTAATTAATTAAATAGTTATAAAAAAATATTTAATTAATTAAATAGTTATAAAAAATAGATATATATTTAAAATTCAAATACCATTAAAATTTCAACTGACAATACAAATAAAACAAATACACAAGAAACACAAGAAATACAAAGAAAGCAAGCATAATAAAAAGTAATACAAATTGACAATACATATAAAACTAATCCTCTTCGTCATACACCGACCTGTTTGCCCAAAGATGTTGGATTAGATCGTTTCTTAATTCTGTGTGCTCCGACGCACTACGTAAGCTTCTAAACCTCTCAATTGATGTTAGAAATTGTGGTGTTGCTCCATGATTGTAACTAGATGGTTCTGGTTCATCGTCATCAGGTGTCCAATTAAGAATGTCATGTCCTTCATCCTCTACAATCATATTGTGTAGTATAATGCAGGTCATCATTATATCACCTATAACTGGTATGCTCATACTCCTTGCTGGTCCTCGTATCATTGCCCACCTAGATTGAAGAACGCCAAAGGCTCTTTCAACATCCTTTCTACAAGACTCTTGACGTGCTTTGAAATACTTCATGGGCAAGTTTTCTTCTGGAGGATATGTGAAACTTTTCACTAGTGTTGCCCATTCTGGATAAATCCCATCAGCAAGATAATATCCCTTACTGTACATATTTCCATTAACTTCAAAGTTACAGACTGGTGCAGTCCCGAGTAAGACCTCATTGAACAAAGGAGATTGATTTAGTACATTGATATCATTGTTTGATCCTGAAACGCCAAAGAATGCATGCCATATCCACAAGTCATGTGAAGCAACTGCCTCAAGCATGATTGTTGGATAACCATGATCACCGCGAGTAAACTGGCCCTTCCATGCAGTTGGACAGTTTCTCCAAGCCCAATGCATACAATCAATGCTACCAAGCATCCCAGGGAACCCATGTTTTTCCTTATGGAATGCTACTATACGATTAACATCAATTTGTGTTGGCCTTCTGAGGTACACTTCTGAATACACCTCCACAATAGATCTACAAAACTTGTGTAGGCATTCATTGGCAGTACTTTCACCAATGCGTATGTATTCATCACATTGGTCAGCCGAAGCACCGTATGCTAACTGACGGATGGCACAAGTGACTTTTTGTCTAGGTGAAAGCCCAGCCACACCAAGAGCATCATAGCGTTGTGTAAAGTATTTATAGTTTTTAGATTTACCTGGTTCTGAAATACCAGCAACAATGCGGTTAAACAGACGAATGTTCATTCTGAAGCGTCTTCTAAAGAAGGTCTCATCATACACTGGAGAGGGAGCGAAGTAATCATTCCATAGACGGGCATCTCCATCCTTACGACCACGGTTTACTACTTTGCGCTTCTTCTTGTTACCAGATGGAGTAGTAGCAGACGAACTAGCATCCTCAAAGGCTTCAAACTCATTGTATTGTTCCACCATCTCTTCAAGATCATCGGACATCAGAAGAGAGAAATGTTGTTGGATCTGGTGGATAGCGTTATTCCCATTGGTGTTCATTGTCGGTTTCGAATCAGAGATTTTGGCAAATATTTTGAAAGAGATTTTAAGAGAAATGAAGGTGGGGGTGTGATAGTGAATGAGAAGAATATGTGTATTTATAGAGGGATACAAAAAAAAAGTCGTTAGAATAAAACAAAAAAACTAGCCGTTAGAATAAAACAAAAAAACTAGCCGTTATAATAAAACAAAAAAACTAGCCGTTAGAATAAAACAAAAAAAAACTAGCCGTTATATAATAAAGAAATATTAAAATTAAAAATAAATGCATTAAAATAAAATCCTAATACATTAAAGTCTTAAGCACACAGATCCTAAATCTACTTATTTTGAAAAGAAAATACAAGAACAATAATCAAAATACTAAATATTTCTACTCTGAATCCGAATCTGAACCCGAATCCTCGATGTTGTATGTGGCCCTGAGATGAGCAAGATAGGTCTTCTGGTTGGCTCGTTTCTTCTTTGACAAGTGACTGGTATCCATGTATCTCAACTTCTTGTATTCTATAACCACCTTCTCTCGTTCAGCTTGGGTGATGGCTTTAATCGAATCCTCATAGGTTTTGAGCACTTGTTGCTTCTGCACAGCTGTGTTGTTGATATTCGTAAGCATAGTCAACTTGTGTTCTTCAAATTTTGATGATGAAGATGCGCCTCTGCCTCTTTGTGCTTTAGATTGTGCTTTGGCCCTATCTCTACCCATTGGCCGACTCTCAGGGGTCACTTGTTCTTCTTGGATTGGTTCTTCGTCATCAAGATTGATACGAAACTCTTCTTCACCGAAGTTGGCATCGGAGGCTGAACTAGCGGTATACCCCCCTGTAGTGTTGGTCTTGCTTCTTTTGGAATGTTGGTTTCCATGGACTGATGTGCAACTTGAAAAGATCTGGTGATCCCTCACTTTTTTCCAAATATGCTCGTACCTGAAAGCTTGGCCACTCTTGTTAGATGGATCATTCACGTATTCTTCTTTAGCGGCATCAACATACTGCTCCTCCGACCAACCACTATGGTAACGAGACTTGATTGACAAATAAAACCCATTGAATTTACTGATTTTGGGCTTGACCAAGAACCAGTGACTTCTCAAAAGGGAATAATCTCTGGGAACTTTAGGATTTGATTGAGTATAGTGATCTTCCACACTTCTCCAAAACACTCCCTCTCGTTGGTTGTTTCCTACGACGGAGTCCAATGAAACATGGAACCAAGCCTTACCCAAAGCTTCCTCGTCACTCTGTGGCCATGGTGTTCGGTTTACCTTTGAAGGTGAGCTAGCTTGGTGTGATGATGCGGGTTGTTGTGTTGTTTTCTCCTTTTTCTTACCGGCCCTTTTCTTCTTTGATGGTGTTGCATCAACATGGGATGGTGTCAGTTGTGGTTGTTGTTGTTGTTGTTGTTGTTGTTGTAGAACCGACTGTTGTTGGAACTGAAACATTTGAGATTGTTGCCATTGCATGAATTGTTGTTGGTCATAACCACCAGATTGTTGAAACATACCAGGATGTGGAAACATTCCCGGTTGTGTAAACATGTTTGGCTGTGTAAACATACTCAGTTGGTTTGGTGGTTGTTGGTTTGGATTATGTTCTTGGTTGGCATTATTAAAAAGGGAAGTGAATGATGTTGGTTGTTGGTTTGGATCCATTGAGTGTGATGAAATCAGGTTAGATGTTCAAAGAAAATTCAAAGTGTATTTTAGAGATTAAAAGAGAAGTGTGAATGAAATAAGAAGATTTGCCTAATATTTATAAATGAAAAAAAAAACTAGCCGTTGATATAAGACAAAAAAAAAAACTAGTCGTTGGAATAAAACAAAAAAACTAGCCGTTAGAATAAGGCAGAAAAGTTGCCGTTATAAGCGTTATTTCAAAAATAAAAATAAAAAACTCTAATATTATTATTATATTTAAATATAGTTTTTAGAATTTTTTTCAGAATTTTTTGGAATTTATTTATATTTTATATATATTTTATAATATATTTAATGTATATATGTGTTTCAAATTTATTATAACCATTTTACTATTGATGGCCCACATTTGTTGATTCGTTGCATTTTGTGGGGAAGAATTTGGTGCAAGACAAATTCACACCTCAATGCATATTATACTACAAATTAAAAGTGAGTCATACAAATTGACTCCACAAATCTCCCATTGGAGCCGGTCTAAGTATGAATGTATTCAAGAATACCTTTTATGGAATAAGAATGAGTTCCAGCTGTCATCCTACGAGCTCTGCTCATGACACAATGCTCACAATAAACCAATTTCTACATTACTCGACCCTTTGAGTGCATCATTCTTTTTTAACTCAATGACGTCTGGATGCTTGTATGCCCAATTCTATTATGCCAAAGCATAACAAAATTATCAAATTTCTCATTAGCAACAAGGGAACCATGCAACACACATCCATCAAACACATAGATGTTTTTGTCTATTTTGTCCCTGTTAAACACCACCATTGAGTCACTCACCACTCTCGCCTTTTCATTTTTAAGACTAACATTGTAACCAACATCCTCTTATGTGCATAGTAAGATAGAATTATGGTTAAAATAGAAATATATCTTACATTTTATAGCTTGAACTCCCCTCCACTTTTAAGTTTCAAGATTATAGTTCCATGACCATTAATATACATGGTAGATCTTCCATCTTCAGAACTTGAAAGAAATTTTTATCAGGACACATAATAAGAAAAACCAGCATCTATAATCCATATTTATTGTATCCTTTAATACCACAAGCATTCTACACTTTCATGTATAGTTTTTCCAATTTCGACCAAACATTAGTTGATGTAGTATCCTTTGATACATAAATTAATACCCGATCACTAAGACTGAAAATAATTGCAGTATGAGCATTTTCCATTATCTTCTTCTTATCCTTATCAGATAGTGTCTCCGACTATCTTTCTTCACCTGCAAACATCAATCACTCCTTGATGAACCAACGACGCACGTCTTTAATCTCCATAAACTGTGATCATTTCTTCCATCGAATTTTCCCAATCAAATGTGGTAGATGCCATTCTTGTTTCTACAATCAAAACCCTAATCAAACCTTGTTTCTCTGAATCGGCCTGATAACATAAGCTCTAATACCATTTGTTGAAGAACATTGGAGAAATGCAACAAGAATGAATGAATTTGATTGATTCACTATGAAAATGAAATGAGATTACAAATATGATATTCTCAGCTTCTTTCTTGTTCTTTCTTAAGTAACTAACAACCATCAAGCAATGATTAATTAACTGATTGTGACACAAAGCTACACATTACGCTCATTATTTATGCATAACTTGCCTAATATAGATCAAAGTTTAGGTAACATTTATTAAGACCAGCTAACAAATACTACAATCAACCTGATGCACTACCTCTTACATTCACAACTCATTGCCTAGAATGATGCATCATTGGTTAACATGGTTGATCTTAAAACAAATATACGAGTCGCATGTGAAAATTTAAAGAATTGATAAATAAGCGTTAATAAGTGTGAAGAAAAGTAATGATGATAATTATAATGATTTGTAGTGAGGCGAATTGTGATCTTATCTTAAAATACAATAATCAATCTGACATTCTCAAATCTAAAATATACATGCGTGTGAGAAGATTCTTTTCATAATTATAAGATATCACAAGAATTCATGAGAATCAATCTTAACTATTCAATTTCTATTGAAGGTTAGATGAGATTTGTGAAAGATAAAATGATTTCTCTCTCTATATTTATCAGTCTGTATTGCTCGCTCCAATCCCACACTCAGTTTAAAGGTCTGAGAAATAGTCATGCATCGCTCCGATCACACACTCGTTTTCTACCAATATACACTCTTTAGCAATACCAAGAGACTACTTAACAAACTATTATAGCTCCCATGCATGATCTTGCAAATATACCCAATATAGACCCACACACATGTATTCTCAACCTTCATTCAGACCATAACAAACCATTATAGCTCCCATGCCATGCCCCTTTCTAAGCAACAGTCTTCCATTAGATTGAAACTAGTTCAATATTACACAAACTAATGCAACCTTAAAACCATTTCATGGACATCTCAAGTATAATAAGAAATTTTAAAATAAGCCAACAATTTTTATTCTTCCAATCATTGATTCAAAGAGCATGAATATCAGCCCATTGCATACTTCTGTGTCCAGCTACGAGCAGTAGCTTCGTATTTGGCCTTGTCGGTCTTGTACATGTGAGCGATTTCGGGCACCAATGGATCATCAGGATTTGGGTCAGTTAGAAGAGAGCAGATGGAAAGCAATACCTGCCAAACACACTCCTCATATTATTACATACTACCCATCATACATATATAAACCAAACCTATTCGTTTTTATGAGGTTTAAAATACAACACAGATGAAGAAATGAAGGTAGATATAACCTTGGAGATTGTTAGTGCAGGACTCCATTGTTCCTTGAGAATATCTAAACAAATGCTTCCATTGCTATTGATGTTTGGATGGAAGACCTTGGTCCTAAACGCAACCTGAATATTCACAACATTTAAACCCAATTAGCACTAAAACATACACTCCATTGCATGCTACTAACCTGCCAACATTAATCTTTATCTTACTAACAATCCTCCAGTCTTTAACACTAGTAATGCATGCTTTAAAACAATAGCTGTCCATATTTCTATGTTAAATTAAGAGCTCATTTAACATAACCACACATTAATTCACCTTTGACCATTCTGAAGATTTTCTAATTTACAGCCAAAAAACAACCAAGAGCATTTTTATTTTTACAAAAATTTCACCAGAGTGTTCATCATCCACTCAATTTTTTTCCTGATTCAGTACTGAACAAAACAAGATGCATATTCAAGTGATACTCAAATAACAGTGCAGCAAAAATACCTTTGGGGGCTTGAATGGATAATCAGGAGGAAAATTAATAGAAACTAAAAAGACCCCACCAGAGTATGGGCTATCAGAAGGTCCCATAATTGTTGCTTGCCAATGAAACATGTCTTCAGCAACAGGGCCTATAAAGTAAAACATTTTCAGCACTATAACAAAGAAACAAAGATAACTAAAGAAAAACAAGTAGGAAACAAGTGCATCATCAAGAATACATAAAGCTATCAAGAAAAGTTCACTAGTGCGCTTTAAGCAATGAAATGGCTAAACATGCAATGTTGCCTTCTCTTTGACTATAATAAAGCATATTGCAAGTAAATACAAAACCATCTATGGTCATGATAAACAATTAATATTCAAAACACTATGACCAAAAAAACAATCATACACAGAAGTAATACAAAGCCCAACTTATTAACATGTAAGTCAATTTGAATCAAAATAAATTTCGATTGCATGAACACCGAACCAGTGAAAGAAAAAAAAAATGTTCATTAAAAGCTTTATTTGTGTACACCGTCTAAAAAAAGTCACGCACCAAGTAATAATAATTAATTTTCCTCCAGATTATCCATTTAAGCACCCTTGCACCCAAAAGAAACTCATTAAACTCATTAAAAAGACCTACTAAACATTCATCTTCAATTATCATATAGCCATGATTATATGCAATTACATATGATATAGTAAACATCCACAAAATTTATTCATGAAAATATTAACATCAACTCTAGTCTCTTCAGCTTTGTATTTCGAATAAAGAACACAAAATCATTTCAAATAGTAAACACAAAATCAATAAAGATATGGAAACAGAATAATATCATATCTCACACCCAAAAAATATTATTGCCCACCCATCACCAATCCAATACAGAGAGATCACAGGACAAATCTATATCACAGATTCACAGTCATAAAGTTCAGAACTTAACTACCTGATGTCAAAACTAATATTCAATTACCAGCAAATCAAAAGAATTGACTGTACTAACCTTACAAAAATTTACAATAATATAAATATGAAAATTCACAAACAAAACATCCAAGAATTTTCAATACTAAATATAATTTTCAACTGCCAGCAATTGACATAAACCAGTGTTCAACCAAAAGTAAAACAATCCATAACATAATTCTACAACATAAATAAACTTAGAGAAACAACTATTTTACCAGCGCTGCATGACGTAGGAGGATCCTTCTGCAAATCCTTGAGTTCCTTCGTGATACGTTTCGACGCCATCACCACCACAACTTACAATCCCAAAGCACAACTACAAACACCGTAAGAACAAACCCTAACCCACATCAATTAACAATAACCCATCCAAAACAATCAAAACAACGGTAATCAAAAGCATCAGTCAAGAATTACAGATTATACTCAAACAACATCAAAATCAAACGTCACCAACGCGCATAAACATAGAGATTAAACAATCGTCTAATTAGAAACATATAAAGATAAATTGGTGGAGAGAGAGTACCTGATCGAAGAGAAAATGAAGCAAAGCGAATCAAAGATTGTTGGATTTTGGGGATATGAAACAAATGTAGAGCCAATAGAGCAGAAATTGGGGGAAACGAAATTAGGGTTTTGATCGAATTTTACTGACATCGGGTTTTTATAGAGCAGTGGGCTTCTAGAATATTTCTGGTCACTTGCATGTGGGGCCCAGAAAGTTAGCGTGAGTTAAAAGCCATAGGCTGGACTGCGGCCCAATATATATTTTTTAATCTTTTTAAAATTTTATTTAAAAAACAAATTAAAAGATTTAAAGTCATCTCTTTCTTTAACTTCGTTTAAATCATCAAGCAAACCTTAAAATTATTATTAAACGTTCTAAGGTAAAATTCATATTTTTAAAGTTCCGGGTTTACGTACTGGTATGAGTCAGGTATAAAACGTTTCCGTGTATATTATTATATACGTTTTAATGTTCGTATACGTTTCTACGTGAATTCTATTCTGAAATGAACTGGGTAAAAAATAAACGTTTTTTATTCGATGGTATAAATCTGAGTTACTCTATGTTTCAATGTAAATTTAGTTCGGGCTTACGTATCGGTATGAGTCGTGCATAAAACGTTTTCATGCATATTTTTATATTTTGAGTTGATCTACGTTTCGACGTTCGCCTACATTTTTACATGAATTTTATTTTGAAATGAGTCGGGTAAAAAATAAATGTTTTTATACGACGGTATAAATCTGAGTTACTCTACGTTTCAATGTAAATTTATTTCGGAAACGAGTCGCGGCGATCGTAATCTATTTTTATCACATACGGCGCAGTTGCATGTGTCTTTTATGTAGGTTTTGAGTTGGACTACGTTTCGACATAATTTTGTTTTGAAAAAAGTCGGGTCAAGTGTAATATGTTTAATTCAACGGTAAAAATTCAAGTTACTTTACGGTTCAATGTAATTTTAGTTCAAAGACAAGTCTGGTTGATTGTTAGTCTGTACGTTATCACGTCACGTACAATGCTGACGCAGTGTGTTAGTGCATTCACGTTTTGATATTTGGGATCATGATGGAATTCCCCCGCGCAACGCGCGGGTTAGGAAAATCTAGTTAGATTAAAATACCATCTCTAGATTCATGAGCTGTGATTTTTTGCTATTAAATTTTGTTCTAAATAAATTCTGATGAAACCAGAAATGTAAAAGAAAAATAAGAAAATATAAATTTATTCTCTCAATTTTATGAGCTGTGATTTCTTGCTATTAAATTTTGTCCTAAATAAATTCAGTGTAGAAAAGATTTCACACATACTTGTAAACATATATCTTGTTGAGAGATTTTAAGGATTAAAGTTTTTGGATATTCTAGTAGTTTTAGTTAAACACCTAACGAAGTTGGAAGCTTGTTCTCGGTAGATATTGGTATAGAAAACTATTTGGGTATTTTTTTATTATTATTTTGAGCGAGTTATTTTTGAACAAGTTTCTAACGAGTCATTAGCTTTTTAATCAGTCCTACTTAAATACTTTATGGTTCATTTGGATGGAAATGAATAAAAAAATATTTGAAAAGAACAAGTAAACATAAAATTTTCAAGACATCAAGGCTTCTACTTATGGATCAAGAATATGACTTATTGGAGTTATTGGTATGATTTAGATCGCAATATTTTATGTACGTATGTTTGTGGATTGATTAGTTTGTATTGTCTCTATCTACATGCTAGAGCTTTCTTTAGTTTAATACGTGTCTTTCAAAAAAAACATAATATTAAATGGATATGCTTCAAATAAACCAATTCCATTAACAAATTCAACTCAATTAAATGGTACCTTACTCATTGTTGGTGTAATAGTATTCAAACCTAAATTTGTAATATGAAAACTCAAATCGAGTAATAGTTGGGTTTTGTTGTGCTGTGCGATTTGACCACATGAATTTCTTTTTTTTCCAGTCTGCCCCTCAACGATGCTTAAAAACAGATAGATGGCATTTCACATTTCTGATTTGGGAACCAAAGGGCTTTTATGGTGGTGACGGAGGTGGTGGCCGCTCCGGCCTGGCTGCTATTTCCCGTCTCCTGTACGTTATCTTGCGCCTGCTTTAGGAGGCTGACGTGGTGGTTGTTGTGGCCACACATTCCCATCGGTGTCTCCGTCGACGTTGATTGGCGTTCTTTTAGGCATCGTGCCTACGTCTTACCGAAAATCAACCCTTCTTAGGGATTTTAGGCCCCCTTCGCCATCGGCAATTTCCCTGCATGGGTTGCCTCGGCAGCGACGACACTGATTTATCTTCCTTTGGTCGTGTTGTGTTTCACGGCCTGAGATCTCTTCAATGTTGGTGCCTGATAACGACTGTTCTCCTTATGTTTTCATCTTTCGCTCGGTGATGATGTGCAAGCCATATCTGAGAGCTATATGTACTGTAAAACGTCGACCCTTATTCCATTTGAACAATTTGATGGGTCTTCGGTGTGCACTATTTGTTGGGTTCTTCAGTTGTTTGGTTGCTCACGCTGATTTGGTGCTCATTAATGTAAACCCTAATTTTTTTTATCAAACTAAGTTGCATTTTGCCTTTTGCATTTCTGATGTTTGAAGAATTCAGAGGTGTTTGTTTGTGGTTTTATTTTCGTAATTTAAAAAGTACTTGGGCTAGCCTAATTTGATGTCTTGATATCTATTTGATGTTCATAAGGTGTGTTCTTTCCCTTTGGATAAGTGTTGTTTCAGCACCAGGTGGTTTGTTATTGTCGTCGGCACGTGTGGGTTAAGCCATTTACAGATCAAGCTTATAAACATTTAGTGTCATCATTGATGATGAGAAACATTTCATCTGAGACTTGATGTTGGTTTCGTGTTAATGGATAGTTTCATGGTTCTTTTTGCGGTCTCCTATGTCGTTGCTACTAAGGTTGATGAAGATGGGCTATTGCTCGTCTAAGACCACCATTTATCACAATGGTTTGCCACATGATCTGTTTGGTGTGTCATTTTTTCTATGCTATGGCCGTGATGGCATGAGTATGGTGTTAGGTGTTGCTTTTGGCAGGGTTACCAACTATGGTTAGCAGCCATAACAAAACACTTGTTGTGAGCCCGATTATAATGGTAAGTCACGCGAGCAGATGATACGTCCTAGTTTATATTAGTATATATAGTAGAGTGTAGAAACCTTTTTCTTAGACAACCCATAATGGGGTTTTAGATTGAATTGGTTGGTTGGATACGTGACAAGTAGAGGAGCAAGCAACCAGAGCAAGTATAGTGAAAGTCTCCTCATGGCCCAAACAAGAAGAGGTTGCCACCGCTCGTAATCGGTGTTTTCCTGATGCTAAAGGGCTATGGCGTTCCACTAATAATGACAATATTAATGCTATTTGTTGCCATTTAAATTCAATAATGATAGGGAGAAACTTCAACCACCTACCTCTTCGTCGTTCGAATAGCCGGCGAAGGCTCTAACGAATAACGCCATAATTAAATCTCCGAACGGTTGGGGATCACCGCCCCTTCTCATTGTTCGAATCACTAACGAACCTCACATTAATCGAAGCTCTAGCAAGACTCCAACGACCATCGGTAAGTTCTTCTCCATATGTTGGGGACCGCCGCCCTTGCTCATATTCGAATCACAGTGGTGGTGGTGGTGGCATAGGAGGTTATGAAGGTTTCTATAACACGATGGTGACAAAACCTAATGGTGATGCCATGATGGTTTTCTTTTTGGGGTGTTCATTCAATGGTTTTGACTTTGAAGATCGAGTGGCCACCATATGAACAAAGCTATTTACTAGCATTTAAAAAAGATTAAAAAATGTAAAATAAATTAGTATGATATATATAATAATAATTGAAGGTGCATTAAGAGACATTAACAATTACATATGTTTTTATTAAAAATGATGATGTTGAGTTGACGTTGATGTAACGGAAATACCTTTAAGATACATTAACCATTACCAATAGTCTTATTGTTTTGTCCATTCAGGCATTAAAATGAATTAACTCATTTATTAAAAAGAATGATTAAAAAAACTCACTATTAATTTAGATGCATTAAAAATAATTAAAACGGATAAATAACCATCGTCACCCAGTTTTGATGGTGACAAGAAAAATGATAACGTAAATTGACTCACATACAAATGAGCGGAAGCTGGATTGATACACCATCAAATTCTCATTCAACACCACTAACAACTATAAACTTTCATTTACACTTAGTAAACTGTCATTTGCAGAGTAAGCGCCCATATACTTATAGTAAACTGCAGTTTACAGTCTTTTGACAAAAAAATATTGACGTGACATTAATGTTGTCAAATTCAAAAACTTATATATGTAAATTATCATTTATAGATTTTTTTAACGACAAAACTATCATATTTCTACTCCTAAGTTACTTCATATTACACCATGTCTGGGTTTTAACTCACGACATCTCCTCTAAGAGGCAAATCCTCTACCAATTAGGCTAACCCCACATTTATAAACTTTCATGCGTATCCCTTTCATAACTTTTATTAGATACATTGTATAAAATACAAATTTTATAGTAAATGAATAAAATTAAAATATATAATCTTTATATTAAATAAATAAATATAACTTACATTAATCTTACAGTAAATATATAATCTTTAAACAAGATATGTTATAAACACGTGTGATACACATACAGTAAATATATAATCTCTAAACAAGATAGGTTATATGTGACTTACTAACCAACATTTTATGTATAACTAGTAATTTTCTCCCACGTGCTTTGCGGCGAGGTTGGATCAATACATAGATAACTCAAGAAAAGGCTCGGAAATGCCAGTTTGTTATGGTTGCAAACTAACCGTTTACCACACCAAAACAATAATGTCAAATGCCATTCATTTATCATTATCGCCTATCACCCATATTCATTCAAGTGCCTAAAAATACAACCTCGTGCAAGTGAAGTCAATCTGAACGGTTATGAAACAACCAGAATCGAGGGCCATTGAACAATGTATGTTAATGCATCAGCAATCTGAAAATCAATGTTCCTTCTATTCTAAATTTAACACACATTATTAGTCGCCGATGGCATTTGAAGGCTTGGAAACGCTTCATCGATGTGGCTTCAATCCAAATCATTGCCACGCCAAAACACTAGAGTGCCACCGCGTCGGTCAAGCGAAAACGGATGACCACCGCCCACCGCCTTGAGACCTCCGACCTCCATAACCTAGTTTTCTTTCCAAAACAATTGCGTCGACAATATCAAATGGAAGAGGGACAACCACTAAAAGGCTCGACACAACAGCCGAGGAATCGCAATAGTCGAGAAGAGTGCAAATTATTGATATACCATTGAAACATTGTTTATGAGATTAACTTTTTCATATACAAGTAAATATTAATCAAAATTAGAACGTTCATATTAGATACATTCATTTTTTGATAGCAATATTTTTTAATATATTAGATAAATCCTTATTTTAGAAAACTTGTTTTATGCAATATGAAAAACTTGTTTTATGTATTTTGTCCTATTAAAATGTTTTTAACTCGTTCCAATCTATGTGAACATTTCTTTTTCAAACACATGTATTTTTAATAATAAATTATTTTAGAAAAGTTAAAAGAAATTTTGATTATCATATTCGTAAAACATTTCTAAAAACTTCATGTACCAAAAACGTCTTTAGTCTAGAAAAATGTATAGGAAAAAAGCGTTAAAGAAAATAAATAAATAAATATATATATATATATATATATATATATATATATATATATAAGTTTAGAAACTTGTTCCTCCATCTTTTATATATATATATATATATATATATATATATATATATATATATTTAAAACTTTGATGAATAGTATTCATCAAAACATTTTTTTTAATTTTCCCACAATATTTCATATCCATTGAGAGTAGAAGTGAGAGAAAAATAATTTTTAAATCATCTATTTGGTAAATAAATTTTGAGGCATTTACATATTTTCTATTCCTAAAGTCATTAATTACATATTTATCCAAGTCAAAATTAATTACATATTTTTACTTTTAAAACATATATATTATATATTTACTCTTTTTATTAAAATTATTTGTTGAATAATTATATTGTTCTAACATTTCAATTTCAGAGACTATCAATTACATAGTTTATTAAGTTCGCGTCTTCTATATAAATAGAAACAATAAAATTCATCTCGTTTAAAACTTTATTTTAAAATAACAATAAGTGATAATCAAAGTTATATATTCAAATACATAACATAATCATCAAAAATTTCAAACAATTATAATAATAAAATATCAATATTTAACAATCACTTAGTAAAAACAAAGTAAAATGGTTATTTAATAGGTTAAGTTTAATGAAATGTATATATATATATATATATATATATATATATATATATATATATATATATATATATATATATATATATATATATTATATATTTATATGTTTTAGGAAGGTGATATACGTAATTAATTTCTTATCTTCGGGAAAAATATAATTTATGGTCTTATAGCATTCACATCAGTTTCTTCATCTCTATTTTTATAATTACACTAAAACTAATTACTTTTTTCTCTCTCATTTTCAACTAGGAAGAGAAAATATATAAAAATCCTATAATCTTTTGAGTAAATTACAAATTATGTCATTTATTAATGTATGAAATTAAATGATACGTCCTTTTGTTTTAGTAATTATATGTAATGTTTTTTTGTTAATTTATACACTTATTATCCTTTACGTTAACTCTTATACAAATGTACAGTTAAGTCAGTCATATGTCATTCAAATGAGGGACATTTTTATCATTTTCTTTCAATATCTATTATATTAAAAAAAATAAAAAGTTTCTTCATAATTTTAAATGAAAAAAATTTAAAAGATACCAGACCTATGGGTAAGTTGGTGAACCCGCATCCCTCTTACGCGTAATGTGAATCCAAGGATCGTCAACAGGAATTATCAGTGTGAATCGATGTCAAGTCAACGTTAGCGGAATTAACGTTGATTTGGTTTAATTGTATTTAAGCAATTTTAAATATCAATGAAATATCAAGAACACACGAAACAAAACACAATTAATGCTTAATCAATATTTTATTGTAATGTGTTGTTGATTACAAAAGAATGAATGTACGATATCTATGAATGCTATGATGTTGTATATGTTTTTGATGATCGAAAGACTTTTGATGATTGGTGTAATGCTATTGCTGTTCTCAATCAATCAATCGACTAAATCAATCGTCTTTGAATCGAAACCTAGGATCCATATTTATAGACAAAGATGTTTCAGTTATAGGAAACACCGGATCTCTTGGGATTTGATTTGTTTCTGATAAGGAATCATTGGATTTCTCGGGATTCGTATAACCGCCTTGTTGACTTGTTGACTTGTTGACTTGTAACACTTGTATTATACAAGTGTTTGGACTCCGCAGAAATATTGTCTTCCGTAGATGTTTTGTTCTTCCGCAGATGTTTTGTTCTTCCGCAGTATTCTTGTTCTTCCGCAGCATTTCTTGAACACTTGGAACTCCAGTTGATTTGTTCATCCGTAGATGATCTTCGGATGTTTTGTTACTTGTAAAATATATGTCTACGGAAGAACGAAATGTTCATCCGTAGATGTTTCTTACACTTGGTCAATTTCAGTAATTGACCAAGTATTATGTTTGTACCTGCAACCATACATAAATCAACACATATATAAATGGGTTAACCTATATATTTAATGCATACACAATAATGAAATACAAAAGTTCATTACAGATATTAATTCAAGTACTAAGCCTATACATAATGACTAGATCTACTGATTCTAGACCTAACAATACTCCCCCTTAGGCTTAGCTACTTGCAATCAGTCCTTCAAAACTGCAAGATCTTTGATTCTTGCGATCATCTTGTTGTAGAAGTAGGAGACAGCAGTCTTCTGATCATCATACTTATAGTTGATCTTCATCTTGCTGATCTTCTTCAAAGTCTCATAACTAATTCCCAGAACATCTTCCTCTGTAGTGAGTGTGTCTAACACCTTATTGTTATTCACCACTTCTAGCTCATCTTGTTCTGTTATTCTTAGTTCTGTTACTTCATTAAATGTTGTTCCCTTCAGTAGTCCAGCATTAAATCTTCTTCTTTTATATGCTTTGGCATGTAGTTTGTCTACTACTTGAATCACATGAACATGTAGGAACAGATCATTTTGTGCTTTTCATCAGACAGCTTGGGAAAGAATTTGTCATTTAGGTATGAGGTGTAGCTGGGATGGAGCAGTTTGATTTCCACAGGATCAAAGATTCTGATCTTTTCAGCTTTCTTGTTCTCAGCATTTCTCAGTAGGACTAACTCTTTTGTCTTCTCAACATATCCCCATTCAGTGATTGGGTATGTGAATTGAGTTCCTTCAATGCATTTAAGTGCTGCTTTGTTTCTGTTGTTGAAGCCAATCCTTTTCAAGAATTCATCATCTACATGTTCTGAGGCATTGGTCTTGAATCTTTTTAGCCCTTTGATTCTCTTTTGATGTTCTACATCTTCTCTTTTGGCTTCTATGAGCACATCATCTTTGAATTTTGTTTTTAGCTTTCCCACTAGGGTTGAGAAATCTCTTCCTCTAGGGTGAATTGGATAGTTGCTGATGATTAAACTTTGAAGATCTTTGATGTCATTTTCTGGCAGACTCAACACTGAGAGTACATCATGGAAGTATTCAACTCTTCCAGATGTTCTTTTAATAACAACACAATCCCAGTCTGGATCATATTTCCAGGCCATGATCTTGTTTTCTTCCGCAGAGCTGGGAGTTGTGAGATGATCTATTAGTTGTATTAGAGTGGACTTTTGCTCAGTTATTTCTCTAACTGCAGTCCCAAGTGGCCATACTTTTCCGGGGATGACTTCTCTTGGCTCTCTAATCAATTTCTCTTTTCCTTTGTGCTGATCTTTAGGTTCAACAGTTATAGGTTCAGCAGGAAGTTTGCTTTGTTGTTCATAAGATGGATGTGGAGCTTCAGTTCTGAATTTTACTCCTGTATCTAGCTCAACTTTCATCACATGCTCCATCATCCTTCTGAGTTCCCCTACTGATCTTCCTTTAAGCTCATGAGGTTTGTAGTTATGTCCTTGTAACCAGCAAGTCATGTTGTATTTGCTCAGCTTGGCTGTGTCATAGTGTCCCAACTCCTTCTTTGTGTTTTGAATTGATTGAAAGGTGCTGAAGGCTTCATAATCACAATTTGGAATCATAAAGCATGCAAGCTCAAATTCCTTTAACAGGTTCTTCATCTCTGTCATGTTTAGTCTTTCAACCATGTCATAAGGGAAACCATGGCTTATAAGTGTCATGAACATGGTTGATTCAGGCCTCTCTTCAAATATGTCACTTGTAGTCAGAAGATCATCAGCCTTTGAGACTTCTTGTTTTGGAGGAGAGTCTTCTTTGATTAATTCTTCCCACTCTTCATCACTTTCATCTTTCTGTTCAGAGATAGGCTTCTCAGTAGATAAGTCTATTGAGGGGGTGTGTTCAGGAGAAGTCAGCTTTTGTTTCTTTGAAATACTTTCATAAGTGGTTGGCTTTTTCTCAGCAGTACCAAGGTACTTTCTTTTCCTTGAGTACAAGATCATTTCTTTTGATGCCTTAGGACTTTGTTTTGTTTGAGCAGTTGAAGCCTTAGTATGAGATTCCAATGAACTGATCTTCAGTTTAAGTTGCTCAATTTCTTCTTCTTTGCTCTTTATAATGTTTGACTGAGCAGTCACAGTGCCAGATGCTTGTTCAAGTCTCTTCATGATCTTTTCTTTATCTTTCTTCTTAGTCTCTGCTGACTCCTTTAGCTCAGCTTCCTTGTCTAGCAGAGCATCAATGACTTCTTTATCACTTTGAGCATCTTCTCTCAGTCTCTTTATTCTTGCTTGCTGTCTTATCAATTCTTCATCCTTTTCTTTTATTATGCCCTTCAGCTCTTGTATTCTTGCTTTTCTTTTATTTGATTTGAGCACCAGCTTGTTGTACTCAGCCACCAGATAACTTTTGCTCACAGGAATGTCATCATCACTCAGATCATCTTCATTATAGGCAATCACATCAACCTGATCTGCTTCTGTATCTCTTTCCTGATGCTGAGACTCAATCTCATCTTCTTTTACTTCCTCATGATCAACACTTGCTGAGCTTGACTTTGGTTCAGTGGCTTGATCTTCATGCTCTTGAAGAGTTTGTTGTTGTTGCTGATCAATCATTGGAGAAACTTGTTCAGTTTCATTTGAATTCAGTCTTGGATAATGTCAGTTTGACTGTACTTGCTTCTGAGACTAATTCTGTCTCTCCAGTGTAGATGCTCTCAGTATCTAAATTTGGAAGTTGTTGGTAGAGTTGCATCTGAGGCTGAATTGGTGATTGGGGTTGAATGGGAGATATTGGTTCAGTATTTTGACTGGCAGGTGATTGTGTTTGGGGTGTTTGTTGTTGTTGTGGTGATAGGTGGAGGATTGGAGAGATAGGTTCTGTATTTTGGCTGGCTGGAGATTGAACTTGGGGTGTTTGTTGTTGTTGTGGTGATAGATGGAGGATTGGAGAGATAGGTTCTGTATTTTGGCTGGCTGGAGATTGAACTTGGGGTGTTTGTTGTTGTTGTGGTGATAGATGGAGGATCGGAGAGATAGGTTCTGTATTTTGGCTGGCTGGTGATTGTGTTTGGGGTGTTTGTTGTTGAGGTGATACTTCTGGTGATGGAGTGTCTTGAGCAGAGCTGGTAGCAGAGCTCTCTTCATCAATTTCCCAAACTAGCTCTTGAGGTATGTCTGCATTAGCATCAATCACATGAGCAAACATGTCTATGTCTCCTCCTTCATATCTCCCTGAGATTTTGTTCAGCACAGATCTGCCAAGGTGTGCTTGGATAAACACACCACCCTCCACAGATGTTCCAGGCAGGTCTGCATTAATGATGAGCTGAATGAACCTTGGAAACATATACATCTTATCAGCCTTCTGTACTCTAATGTGATCACACAAACAATTAAAGATGTACTTTGAGTAGTTGTAGGTCCTTCCCTCAAAGATGCCAATGATACCAGATGATATATGTCTTGAAAATCTGTCAAGCCCAAATTTTCTGTTTGACATACACTTCAGATAAGTGTGACACAAAAATCTGTATGGCTTACAGAGTCTTCCCTTCTTGATTTCTCCCTTTTCAAAGTCTCCATCATACCCCATTAGAAGAAAAACCTTTTCTATGTATTCATTATCAAATACATCAGGGTGTCCAGCTTTAACATCTCCCAGTTCTAGTACCCTTCTTATTGTTTGTTCGTCTATTCTCAGCCTTCGATTCTTTACTTCTGCAATAATTCCTTCATCATCTTCTTCTATACGTGCAGAATTCCAGAAATCACTGATATGCGAGCGATAAATCGTTGGCTCTGCAGATAATGCATAGAAAACCCTTGATCTTCTCAAATATCTCATAATTTCTTGACATCCTTCTGACACAGGATCGTCAGGGTTCAAGAAAGCACACACATTATGCTCTTTTGCAAATCGTTGATCCATATGTTCATAAGAAAAGACTTCGTTAGAATCACATTATTGATATAAGAATACGAACAGTTGTGAGATAAAACAAGAATCAACTTGTTCATTCTTGATGATTACGACATGTTTTACCTTAATAAACGCTGATTAAGAACTCAGATATATGTTTGCTTAAGATTTGATTTGGTAAATTTGAATGTTGAGAAAGTGGGAAAAATTTATTGAGTGAGATTTTCTAGGTCTGAAAAAGTGAGCTGAAAAAGTGAATAATGCATTTGACAAGTCAAATCTCTTTATTTATACCCTCAGACATATTAATTTTCTCGAATTTATTCAGTGGGTCCCACATTGTACTCTTTCGTAGAAGTAATTTCACATTAATTGTGATCCACAATTTACTCTTCCGTAGTACATCTACGGATCAACAACTTCTACTGTAATTGATCTTTATTTATCCGTAGTTTACCAATCTACGGATAAACATTAATATACTAATATTGATGTACACACAGTTGTATGTATGGCCCAACTCCATTGGTTGAACCAATTATTGCTATAGGACCTCGTTGGCTTTGTATACATGACAATTTAGTACAAGGAAATTTAAAATAAATTTCATGTAACCAACGGCTAAGGCGATGCTCAGGTTTCAATTTCTTCAAATTGATAAAGATATAGACATTGCTGCTGTTGATATAGATGCTTTTTTCATGAATGCTACTCCCCCTAAATTTGTGATTAATGATGAACTTAAGCATTTATCATAAATTTCTTTAAGAGGAATAACATAAACTCTAAATATATGATAATGATCAGATGCACTTAAGATGGGATCATACTATAATGCTAAGCCTCTTCCTGATTAGTTATGTTGTATAGTTGATGCTCGAACAAGTTCTGATTGCAAGTATATTGTCCTTATAAATCCATACAAGAGCTCATGTATCAACTAGGCTTGCTGTTTATCATGTTTTAGAAATAACTGTCATGGACTTCACATTTGATTCACAAAGGTGTTGTCCTCCCTTTGTAAGTCAAATCATCATTTTTTTTCACACTTAAGACTATGTACTTTAAATTATAATAGCTATCTTGAGATGTGTTTGGCATCTCATTGATGCGATGTTGATAAAGCTCAGGATAATATACAGTTGATCACTTAGGATTCGTTTGAGAGCTTTAGATATGATCATCATCAGGTCACCAGGTCTTTACTCACGTAAAACAGAGGTGCCTTTAACCCAGGTCTTTGTTCACACAAAACAGAGGGATGATGATGAGCATGATCTTTTCACCTTTGATACTGATATTCAGTATGGTGATCATACACCCAGGTCTTTGTTCACACAAAACAGAGGGAGTATGATTTGCAAAGATAGATAGTATAAAGTGTTTTACATAGTGTGTTCAGATGAATGATTTGATCACATTAGGATAAGACTCACTTTGTTTTCTCAAAATGAAGTTTCCCACAGACAATTATGACAATATTATGTTTTGCAAGCACTAAGATTTGTTTCCACTCAAGTTGAATCTACTCACATATCAAGAAACTTGTTGAGATATATTGTTATTTGTTTATGCAGAAATAGGCAAAGCTATAGTTTACTATCATTTCCCATGCATAAGGCATACTGATGCATTATTGCACACAACATGTTGTTTGTTTGGACTTGATTTAATCTAAGTTAATCATACCTAGAGACTCAATCAGAAAATTAAATCTGACTTAATCAAAGGCTTTA
The DNA here is from genome assembly GCA_025215565.1 of Flaveria ramosissima. NCBI lineage: Eukaryota > Viridiplantae > Streptophyta > Magnoliopsida > Asterales > Asteraceae > Flaveria > Flaveria ramosissima. Next base: position 58,612,280 of record CM046029.1, on the reverse strand, counting down.
GTGAATAAATCAGCAAGCTGATTTGATGTATCCACTTTGACTAACTTGATCAATCCCTTTTCTGAGCAATCTCTCAGAAAATGATACCTAATCTCTATATGTTTTGTTTTACTATGTTGCACAGGATTAGCATTTATAAACATAGCAGCAGAATTGTCTATATAGATTGAAGTTTGAAGAAAGTTGTAACCATAGTCAAGCAATTGGTTTTGTAACCAAAGTACTTGAGAACACCCGGCTGAAGCAGCAATGTACTCAGCCTCAGCTGTGGATACAGAAACATTTGTTTGTTTCTTGCACTGCCATGACACTAGCCTGGGTCCAATGAATTGACATCCACCGGTTGTTGATTTTCTATTGCTGTTACATCCACCATAGTCACTGTCTGAGTATGAGTAGAGTGTAAAGTCTCCATCCTTGGGATACCATAGACCAAGTCCTGGTTTTCCCTTGAGGTATCTGAAAATTCTTTTGACAGCATTGAGATGTGACTCCTTTGGATCAGATTGGTACCTAGCACATACACACACAGCAAACATAATATCAGGTCTACTGGCAGTTAAGTACATAAGTGAACCTATCATGGATCTAAATAATTTTTGATCAATAGATTTTCCAGTGGGATCAGGAGCAATCTTATCAATTGTTGATGCTGGTGTTTTGCATGAGGATACTTCAGCAAGATTGTATTTCTTCAGTATTTGATGTATGTATTTTTCTTGATTGATGAATATTCCATCTGCTTTTTGATGAACTTGAAGGCCAAGGAAGAATGTTAATTCACCCATTGAGCTCATCTGAAATTCAGATTTCATCAGCTCTTCAAAATTCACACACAATCTCTTATTAGTTGATCCAAATATAATGTCATCAACATATACTTGAACTACTAAGAGATCTTGATGTTCTTGTTTGAGAAAGAGTGTCTGATCAATTGTTCCTCTTTTGTAGCCATGCTTGAGTAAGAAGGATGATAGTGTTTCATACCATTTTCTTGGTGCTTGATGAAGACCATACAAGGCTTTATCTAGTTTGTATACCCTGTGAGGATAATGAGGATCTTCAAATCCGGGAGGTTGAGACACATAAACTTCCTCATCAATTTTTCCATATAAGAATGCACACTTGACATCCATTTGATACACAGTGAATTTCTTGTATGATGCATATGCCAAGAACACTCTTATTGCCTCAATTCTTGCAACTGGTGCAAAAACTTCATCATAATCTATGCCTTCTTCTTGAGTGTATCCTTGTGTTATTAACCTTGCTTTGTTTCGGACAATGATCCCTCTATCATCCAGTTTGTTTTTGTATAGCCATCTAGTTCCAATAGGATGTTGACCTTCAGGTAAATCAACAAAACACCATACTTTTTGCTTTCTGAACTGTTGAAGCTCTTCTTGCATAGCTTCAATCCAGCTATTGTCTTTTAAAGCAGCTGTAATGTTTGGAGGCACCACTTGAGAAAGAAAACAGTTGAAGAGACAAAGGTTGGCTGTACCACTTTGGCTCCTTGTAGTTCTCTTTTCAGGATTTCCAATGATATTGTTAAGTGGATGAGACTTATGAATTCTCATTGAGGGAGTTGACTCAACTGGAATGGATGATTCCAGATTAGTCATTTCCATTGCCTCTGACTGATTCATCTCTATTTGAGAATTCAAGAAATAATCAAATTGAGTCTCTGTTGATTGAGCTACAGAAGTATCTGCAGTTGGATTTTGCTCTTCCGCAGGAACTTCTGCGGAAGTATTTTGTTCTTCCGTAGGAGCTGCTCCGGATACATTTTGGTCTTCCGAAGGAAGTTCTCCGGATACATGCTGATCTTCCGAAGGAACTCCGGATGCATTTTGTTCTTCCGAAGGAATTTCTCCTGATGCATGCTGTTCTTCCGAAGGAATTTCTCCTGAGGCATTTTGTTCTTCCGAAGGAACTCCTGATGCATTTTGTTCTTCCGAAGGAACTCCTGATGCATTTTGTTCTTCCGAAGGAACTCCTGATGCATTTTGTTCTTCCGCAGGACTTTCTCCGGATATATTTTGGTCAGTTCCACATGTAATATCTGCTTCTGCTGAAGTGTTGTCACTTGTAGATGGATGTATCCTTGGGGGATCAGCAGATAAAGGTACTTCAGTCATAATAGGTGGAACAAATGGATAGCATACTTCATCAGAACCTGCATTTGTCAAATGATCATAGTTAAAGGATTTAGACAAGGCATCTATGTCAAATAACCATGATGAACCTTTAACTGACTTAGTGAACACATTTTCATCAAAAGATACATTAGGGGTCTCTTCCACAATGTTATGCTGTGGAATATACACTCTATATGATTTTGATGTTGAAGAATATCCAACAAAGAAACCATCATATGCTTTTTCTGAAAATTTTCCTAATGACTCTTTTATGTTCAAAACAGTTACTTGACATCCAAATTGTAACATCCGGCATTTTCAAGTTATAAACCCGAACCCGAACTAAAATCGAACTATCTTACGATATGAATTTCTTTATTTAACTTATTTTATTTATATTAATGAATTATATAGATTAGACGTGTAGTTTAAATTGATTTATTCAATTTATCATTTAAACAACTTGTAATAACTTGTTGATTTATAAATAATTCTTTTTCATAAAATTATAAACTTTATTAATCATGCTACAACAAATAACTAAATGGAAAAGACTTATTAAAACTTATAAAGTTATAAAATGAATTTTATTATACTTATAAAGTTTTATAATTAATTATGAATTTTAAATATTGAAAATAAGTAATCAAATTATAAAGTTACAAGTTTTATAAAAGTTATAAAGATTAACAAATAAATAATTTGATTGACTATTCAAATTGGTTTTATAAAGTCTATAAATATTTTATAAAAAAGTTGTTAAAATTATAGTCTTCAAGAATTTAAATTTTAAATTATAATTATTCTTTTATTTATTTAAATTATTTAATTTTATATTTATTTCAAATTAGGTTATTAGAAATGGTGACCTAGACTATAGTTGCATGAACCTCATAGAAAGATCCTTATACCTTTGTGCTTACATGTTGTTTGCATGCTACATAATGCTATGCCTTTTGTGCAACTTGATGCCTTAGCACAGGATTGCCTTATGTATGCTTAAACTTAGTTACTTGTCTCCCTAAACTTAACTTTAACTCTTTGATTCTCCCCGACAAATGAACTTCCTAAACCTATTCTCAACGACATGTGGAATCTACACTTATCATCTGGGTTCAATTCCTTAGACTCTATGTCTAATCTATGAAAATCTCATCAAGGTTTTGATTTTATAAACCAAAGAAATTTGTGTGACACATAGACACCTGTATTCTAGATTTCCTGGCAAAAGGCCTTCGGGCTAAGGCAAGCATATCGTATAAATCTCATTGTGAGACCAGTTATGCTTACCTGGGGATTTCTGGGATGAGTGATAAACTATGATCAACATACACAAGTCTCTATGGCAAATGGGTCAATTTACCTTGACGTGTCAACGATTCCAAACGGTAATGCGTTATCAAATGGAACCATCCTCATTGTGTCTTAAAAATCCTTGATTCTTTGATCTAGTTTATCACCAAAGTTTTAATATCTTCTCGTTCTTATCATACATAATGTTCCTGTTAATATTGAACCTATCCTACATTTCAACTCTTACGTTTAAACACCGTAATACGTTGAGCGTTTCATGTAACTATCTTTATATCTTGACCAACGTGAACATGGATCTTAATATACCCAAAGATATTGGGAATCTAAACCGAATGATCATCAAAAACTTTAAACCGTTACCTATGGTTCTCAAGTCTTCTTAAGGATGTGTCCCATAACTAAGAACATGCAATGCCATAGGTGGAATTCCTACATCTCGAGATACTTTGTCTAGGCAAAGTGTAAATAGTGATTTGACTCGATCATTGAATCCATTTACTTGACTCAAAACCCTTGAGATTAGTGATCACTTATAAGTACACGTGTCTTCAATAAGGCTATGGTTGACCTCATATCTTGAGAAGTCCATGTATTCCCTTCGATTGTGAATCGAATGTTCACATCTCGTTATGATGTCGAATCATTCTTGTCATTGATTTAGTCTTCCTGATTTAAACCATTCAAGATTTGAACACCATCATAACTAATTCTGTTACCTCGAACTTTGAACTTAAATTTTGTAAGCATGATTTCCCTTTTTGTTACATTAATGTAACTTGAAATTTTCTGAATTTCTAATAGATATTTTTTTCCTTTCGTTGTTAAGTCGAATTTCATACCGTTTGCACCGTGGGAGATGCAAGAGTTGCAAGTCAATATATGACAAAGAACACTTGTATCCCCTAAATAATTCTGACTCATCAAAACAGGGGTGATTCCCTTACTTTGATGATTTTCCATTCGTTTCGATAAATGGTTTCCAATTGTGATTTATAAAATTTCATTCTCTGGATCGGGGTGATTTCCTTATCCCGAGGATTGACTTCAATTATTTTCTTTGGAATGGCATTTTCACAAATGACATGATCTCACCAAAATAGGATTGAAACTCGTACTTTGGTGACAAATGTCAATCTTCGATTGTTTTCTTGCTATTATGAAATTCAATAATCAAGATAGGCGTGAATTCCATACCTTGATGATAATATCATCTTGATGAATTGTATTTGTACAAATGAGACGACTTCATCAAAGTAGGAGTGAATTCTGGATTTTGATGAAGAAGTTCATCTTGTTATATTTTGTTTTTGTAAAACTTCACCGTTAAGATATGAGTGATTTCCCTTACCTTAATGGGGAGTTACCTCGTCTTGTTTCCGTGGATCCTCAACAATGAGTTAGGATCGAACTTTTTGATTTGGTAAGTTAGGAGTCATACTTTGGGAAATACACCATCAAGCTAGGAGTGAAAACCACACCTTGGTGGCTATTCTCCTTTATTGATCTCAAACTTACCAAAGTTTTAATCACTTGACAAGAAACATGTAGTAACTTGAAGGGAGAATCAATGTTAGTGTTTCGACCTATCAAGCCAAAGCATGATTTCTGAACTTGAAAGGAGACCCGATCGCTCTAGGTTAATTTTGATTCCGAGCTTGGAGTATTTAAATTCTTAAATCGATTCCATTCCCTTTTTTCTCAAGTTTTGATTTGATCTAGCTACATGGAACCATTTATTCCTTACTTATCGACTTTCATTTTGAGTTATCATCAAAACTTGATTGCGCGATGGTAGCCTTCTTAAACAATCTTTCTGCTAAATAAAGACATTATCAACTTGTGTTCATGTTTTCTAGACACACAAATGTTCTCATCTGTGCTTAAGGGTTTGATGAACCGCATGTTCAAGCCGTACTTGGAACGCTGTTTGTCATTGCCTTTATCATCGATATTCTGAATTATTGAAATTCCAATCCGATCATGAACGACGTCTTGTTTAACTCTTTACCCATAATTAAAAAAATGCAATTCCCATTATATTGAACTTCTAATTTTGAAAATCTCTAAATCTCTATCTTGTTTACGACTCACGAGACTTGTTATTCATTCCGATGTGGACAAAAATGATCATGAATTTCCGTGATTGGTATTCATGGTTTGGCATAAAGGAATTGTTGACGTAACAGGGTATATGTTCAAATTGCCTTGTACTTCTTGATGTCCTTTGGTGCATTATTGACTTATTGGCTTGTTTCTTCATTGATTTTGTCCTCCTAAATCTTAAGCTCTTTATCCCAAATCTCTTAACGACCCTTAATAATCTTTTTTCGAATGCCTTCCCCTCAAAACCGAACTTATCCTGAAAAGCTATTACAATGATGCACTTATTATAAATTGAATCCTTAACCATAACAAACACGATTCTCGTATCAACGTAACACTAGTAAAACTTGAAACCTTAATGACATAAGAAAACAAGAATCGATCATCTAGAAACCATGTTAACGTTATTACTTGAGAAGCTCTTATGAAATTCATATCCCATCCAAAAGTATCTTGAACTTATTTTTTTATGTTCGTTAAGCCGAGTTTTCGTATTGATCAAAAACTTGGTAAAATATAAAGGTTTATCAATTAAAATTCGGAACTAATGATCTTGTACCCTTTGTCAAACAACACATGAAATCATGAATCATGAAACTTAACAAACTTAAGCATATCAAAACATCAAAATTAATCTTGTTGAATTTAAAACGCCTCCAAGAGCTCACCTGCGAACGTGAAATGAATCCAAGTCCCCTCATCGCCTTGAAATTAGTTCCTTGTGATTAAATTTCGGGACGAAATTTCTTAAAGTAGGGGAGACTGTAACATCCGTCATTTTGTCTAAGTTAAAACCCAAACCCGAACTCATTTTGAGCTTCCATTATTAATTTACTTTATAAATGGATCAAATACATTAAATATGTAATCAACTTATTGATTGATAAATAATTAATTTTCATAAAATTATAAAGTTTATTAATCATGTTACAAAAAATAACTAAATGGAAAAGACTTATTAAAACTTATAAAGTTATAAAATGAATTTTAACAAACTTATATAAAGTTTTATTAGTAATTATGAATTTTAAATACTAAAAATAAATAATCAAATTATAAAGTTTATAAGTTTTATAAAAGTTATAAAGATTAACAAATAAATAATTTGATTGATTATTCAATTTGGTTTTATAAAGTCTAAATATTTTATAAAAAAAAGTTGTTAAAATTAGAGTCTTCAAGTATTTAAATTTTAAATTATAATTATTCTTTTATTTATTTAAATTATTTAACTTTATATTTATTTCAAATTCCAATCATAACCCCCTTTTAAAAGATTTATAAATCACCATTAACACCATTCATAACCTCCTCCTAACCTCAAGTATAAAAGCAAGGCTTAGGCCTCACTTTTCATTTGCTCATTCTCTAAAACTCTCACTCTCATATCTTTCTTTCATCTCTTGGTTATGAACAATTTGAAGAATTTTATTTTACAAGAGATTTCAAGAACTCTTAATACTAAGGTAATCTTTTATTGCTTTTATATTATACATTTTAATCATCCTACCATCCAATTATTTTCATGACTTTATGTTCTTACTATTATTCTTTCTTCTACTAAATCTCTATTTATTTTAATCATTAACATTTTAATAATTACTAACCTTATAACGATCACTAACATCCCTAAATTAAGCTAACAACATACTAACATAAACAAAGAATCCCGTTTGCATATGGACGGCTATGCCGCCGCATTCGGTTATTCAACAAGATTATAGTTCTAAATGATGGCTAAGCCAAAGTATTAGAATATTTTTATAACTCAAATAAAGACTAATATACCATATATTGACATAATAAAATGTCTAACCCATTTCATGCTTTAACGATTTTAAAAGTGCACATAAGTGCCTTACTACAATTCTGGCAGAATATAATGTTACTTCAACCGACCATAACTTGATCATAACAAACTAAATTTGAGTAAAATCAGACTCCAATATTGAGTTCATTGAATTACCTTTTCAACGACAGTTTATACGTCTTCAAACTTAATCGGACGACTCAACAATAGCCTTCACAAAATAAGTGCGCATTTCAGCACCTTCTGTCTTGTGATGCTTGTTTGACCTATTTAAAGATCTTTTCATAAAAATATTTCTGAATAAAAGTTGTCCGGGAGACTTTGAACTAGTGAAGTATAAATTTTTATAATTTTATGAAACCGTTTGCTATTTTTAAAACCTGTTCAAACACATACCAAACATTCTGTCCAGAATCTAAAATTGATGCAATAATCCTTTTTCAATCTACCTTTCGTTTTTTAGCATTCTCTAAACGTTCTAACTTCTTGTAATGAATTCCAACATCAAGTTATTGTTTTTCTATCATTTAGGAGATCACCTTTGACTCTTGACATCCAAGCTTTCTTATGTACTCTACAATCATCACTATACTTGTGAGTTTTCCATGTGAGTATTTCCATACCCCCTTTTTGATTATTTCACACTTTGGGGTGAAACATGTTAACTTATACTTTGCACTTGTAAACTTATTTGAGACTTGTAAACTTTATGGCAATTCATCATGTTAAGTTGTGGTTAGTTGAACTTTTATGGTTACCATGTTATGGCGTTATATGTACAATCATTAACTATTGCTAGCCCAGCGAAGTCATAGATCTATGGGTAAGACAAGCCTGCTTGGTTGATCCAAGTACACTTAGCTGATCGTATATACTTTTAACGTTTGAGACTTGTAAAACATTGTCAAGGTTTGATTGTTGCATTGTTCATAGCATCCCTAATCACTTTATTCACTAACTTATGACTTGAATTGCCATCTTTTATATACTTATGTATTGAAAACTATGGAATGCTCACCAACATTTTTATGTTGACCTTTTATTTTTAACATGTTTCAGGAATACCCCAAGTATGATATCTACTCTTTGAAGCTTGCACATCTAGGAATGGACCTAGATAAATAAATGAAACAAGAATGATTTGTTACATTTTATGTTATGCTTTTAATTTCTTTGAGACTATGCTTGTAATGTTACAGTTGAAACTTATGTTTAAATTATATTTGGATTATTAATAGCGTTATGTGGCTGTGAACGATCGTAACCCTCACATCTCGACGTTTCCGCCGTCAAGGTTGGGGTGTGACAGATTGGTTACGATATGAATTTCTTTATTTAACTTATATTATTTATATTAATGAATTATATAGATTAGACGTGTAGTTTAAATTGATTTATTCAATTTATCATTTAAACAACTTGTAATAACTTGTTGATTTATAAATAATTCTTTTTCATAAAATTATAAACTTTATTAATCATGCTACAACAAATAACTAAATGGAAAAGACTTATTAAAACTTATAAAGTTATAAAATGAATTTTATTATACTTATAAAGTTTTATAATTAATTATGAATTTTAAATATTGAAAATAAGTAATCAAATTATAAAGTTACAAGTTTTATAAAAGTTATAAAGATTAACAAATAAATAATTTGATTGATTATTCAAATTGGTTTTATAAAGTCTATAAATATTTTATAAAAAAGTTGTTAAAATTATAGTCTTCAAGAATTTAAATTTTAAATTATAATTATTCTTTTATTTATTTAAATTATTTAATTTTATATTTATTTCAAATTCCAATCATAACCCCCTTTTAAAAGACTTATAAATCACCATTAACACCATTCATAACCTCCTCCTAACCTCAAGTATAAAAGCAAGGCTTAGGCCTTACTTTTCATTTGCTCATTCTCTAAAAACCTCACTCTCATATCTTTCTTGCATCCATTGGTTATGATGAATTTGAAGAATTTTATTTTACAAGAAATTTCAAGAATTCTTAATACTAAGGTAATCCTTTATTGTTTTTTATATTATACATTTTAATCATCCTAACATTCAATTGTTCTCATGACTTTATGTTCTTACTATTATTCTTTCTTCTACGAAACCTCTTTTTATTTTAATAATTATCATGTGATCATTAACATTTTAATAATCACTAATCTTATAATAAACACTAACATTCCTAAATTAAGCTAACAACACACTAACATAAACAAAGAATCCCGTTTGCATATGGACGGCTATGCCGCCGCATTCGGTTATTTTGCAAGATTATTGTTCTGAATGATGGTTGTGCCAAAGTCTTAGAATATTTTTATAACTCAAATGAAGACTAATATACCATATATTAACATAATAAATTGTTCTAACCCGTTTCATGTATTAACAATTTAAAAGTGCACATAAGTGCCTTACTACAATTCTGGCAGAATATAGTCTTACTTCAACCGACCATAACTTGATCATAACAAACTAAATTTGGATAAACTCAGACTCCAATGTTAAGTTCATTGAATTACCTTTTCAACGACAGTTTATACGTCTTCAAACTCAATCGGACGACTCAACAATAGCCTTCACAAAATAAGTGCGCATTTCAGCACATTCTGTCTTGTGATGCTTGTTTGACCTATTTAAAGATCTTTTCAATAAAAGTTTCTGAATGAAAGTTGTCCGGGAGACTTTGAACTAGTCAAGTATAAATTTTTATAATTTTATGAAACCGTTTGCTATTTTTAAAACCGGTTCAAACACATACCAAACATTCTGTCCAGAATCTAAAATTGATGCAATAATCCTTTTTCAATCTACCTTTCGCTTTTTAGCATTCTCTAAACGTTCTAACTTCTTGTAATGAATTCCAATATCAAGTTATTTTTTTTCTATCATTTAGGAGATCACCTTTGACTCTTGACATCCAAGCTTTCTTATGTACTCTACAATCATCACTATACTTGTGAGTTTTCTATGTGAGTATTTCCATTCCCCTTTTTGCTTATTTTCACACTTTGGGTGAAACATGTTAACTTATACTATTGCACTTGTAAACTTATTTGAGACTTGTAAACCTATGGCAATTCATCTTTTAAAGTTGTGGTTAGTTGAACTTTTGTGGTTACCATGTTATGGCGTTATATGTACAATCATTAACTATTGCTAGCCCAGCGAAGTCAAAGATCTATGGGTAAGACAAGCCTGCTTGGTTGATCCAAGTACACTTAGCTGATCGTATATACTTTTAACGTTTGAGACTTGTAAAACTTTTGTCGAGGTTTGATTGTTGCATTGTTCATAACATCCCTAATCATTTTATTCACTAACTTATGACTTGAATTGCCATCTTTTATATACTTATTTATTGAAAACTATGGAATGCTCACCAACATTTTTATGTTGACCTTTTATTTTTAACATGTTTCAGGAATACCTCAAGTATGTGATCTACTCTTTGAAGCTTGCACATCTAGGAATGGACTTAGATAAATAAATGAAATAAGAATGATTTGTTACATTCTATGTTATGCTTTTAATTCCTTTGAGACATATGTTGTAATGTTACAATTGAAACTTATGTTTAAATTATATATGGATTATTAATAGCGTTATGTGGCTGTGAACGATCTTAACTCTCACTCCTCGACGTTTCCGCCGTCAAGGTTGGGGTGTAACAGATTGATCTGTTACACCCCAACCTTGACGGCGGAAACGTCGAGGAGTGAGAGTTAAGATCGTTCACAGCCACATAACGCTATTAATAATCCATATATAATTTAAACATAAGTTTCAATTGTAACATTACAACATATGTCTCAAAGGAATTAAAGCATAACATAGAATGTAACAAATCATTCTTATTTCATTTATTTATCTAAGTCCATTCCTAGATGTGCAAGCTTCAAAGAGTAGATCACATACTTGAGGTATTCCTGAAACATGTTAAAAATAAAAGGTCAACATAAAAATGTTGGTGAGCATTCCATAGTTTTCAATACATAAGTATATAAAAGATGGCAATTCAAGTCATAAGTTAGTGAATAAAGTGATTAGGGATGTTAAGAACAATGCAACAATCAAACCTCGACAAAAGTTTTACAAGTCTCAAACGTTAAAAGTATATACGATCAGCTAAGTGTACTTGGATCAACCAAGCAGGCTTGTCTTACCCATAGATCTATGACTTCGCTGGGCTAGCAATAGTTAATGATTGTACATATAACGCCATAACATGGTAACCACAAAAGTTCAACTAACCACAACTTGCATGATGAATTGCCATAAAGATTACAAGTCTCAAATACGTTTACAAGTGCAATGATAATAAGTTAACATGTTTCACCCCAAAGTGTGAAAATAAGCAAAAAGGGGTATGGAAATACTCACATAGAAAACTCACAAGTATAGTGATGATTGTAGAGTACATAAGAAAGCTTGGATGTCAAGAGTCAAAGGTGATCTCCTAAATGATAGAAAAACAATAACTTGATATTGGAATTCATTACAAGAAGTTAGAACGTTTAGAGAATGCTAAAAAGCGAAAGGTAGATTGAAAAAGGATTATTGCATCAATTTTAGATTCTGGACAGAATGTTTGGTATGTGTTTGAACCGGTTTTAAAAATAGCAAACGGTTTCATAAAATTATAAAAATTTATACTTGACTAGTTCAAAGTCTCCCAGACAACTTTCATTCAGAAACATTTTTATGAAAAGATCTTTAAATAGGTCAAACAAGCATCACAAGACAGAATGTGCTGAAATGCGCACTTATTTTGTGAAGGCTATTGTTGAGTCGTCCGATTGAGTTTGAAGACGTATAAACTGTCGTTGAAAAGGTAATTCAATGAACTTAACATTGGAGTCTGAGTTTACCCAAATTTAGTTTGTTATGATCAAGTTATGGTCGGTTGAAGTAAGACTATATTCTGCCAGAATTGTAGTAAGGCACTTATGTGCACTTTTAAAATTGTTAATACATGAAACGGGTTAGAACAATTTATTATGTTAATATATTGTATATTAGTCTTCATTTGAGTTATAAAAATATTCTAAGACTTTGGCATAGCCATCATTCAGAACAATAATCTTGCAAAATAACCGAATGCGGCGGCATAGCCGTCCATATGCAAACGGGATTCTTTGTTTATGTTAGTGTGTTGTTAGCTTAATTTAGGAATGTTAGTGATTATTATAAGATTAGTGATTATTAAAATGTTAATGATCAAATGATAATTATTAAAATAAAAAGAGGTTTCGTAGAAGAAAGAATAATAGTAAGAACATAAAGTCATGAGAACAATTGAATGTTAGGATGATTAAAATGTATAATATAAAAACAATAAAGGATTACCTTAGTATTAAGAATTCTTGAAATTTCTTGTAAAATAAAATTCTTCAAATTCATCATAACCAATGGATGAAAGAAAGATATGAGAGTGAGGTTTTTAGAGAATGAGCAAATGAAAAGTAAGGCCTAAGCCTTGCTTTTATACTTGAGGTTAGGAGGAGGTTATGAATGGTGTTAATGGTGATTTATAAGTCTTTTAAAAGGGGGTTATGATTGGAATTTGAAATAAATATAAAATTAAATAATTTAAATAAATAAAAGAATAATTATAATTTAAAATTTAAATTCTTGAAGACTATAATTTTAACAACTTTTTTATAAAATATTTATAGACTTTATAAAACCAATTTGAATAATCAATCAAATTATTTATTTGTTAATCTTTATAACTTTTATAAAACTTGTAACTTTATAATTTGATTACTTATTTTCAATATTTAAAATTCATAATTAATTATAAAACTTTATAAGTATAATAAAATTCATTTTATAACTTTATAAGTTTTAATAAGTCTTTTCCATTTAGTTATTTGTTGTAGCATGATTAATAAAGTTTATAATTTTATGAAAAAGAATTATTTATAAATCAACAAGTTATTACAAGTTGTTTAAATGATAAATTGAATAAATCAATTTAAACTACACGTCTAATCTATATAATTCATTAATATAAATAAAATAAGTTAAATAAAGAAATTCATATCGTAAGATAGTTCGATTTTAGTTCGGGTTCGGGTTTATAACTTGAAAATGCCGGATGTTACAGTCTCCCCTATTTTAAGAAATTTCGTCCCGAAATTTAATCACAAGAAGACTAATTTCAAGGATGTGAGGAGACTTGGATTTCATGACACATTTGTAAGTGACACTTGAAACGTTTAAATTCAAATGAGTTTAATTATGATGAGATGGTATGCTTAAGTTTGTTAAGTTCATTATTTATGATTTCATGTGCTCCTTGACAAAGGTTACAAGATTGTTAATCTAAAATTTTTAATTAATAAATGTTTGTACCTTAAATGGTTCAAGACATTCGGGAAGGTTTTGTCACGCAGTATTGGTGTGACACGAGACTCGGAGATAAGTTTAGGATGTTTTTGGATGGAATATAAAAGCTTCTCAAGTAATAATTTTAACATAGATCTTAGATGATTGATTCTTGTCTACTTATGCAATTAAGGTTTCAAGCTTAACTAGTGTAACGCTGATATAAGGATTGTGTTCGTTAAGGTTAGAGATTCAATTCAGAATGAGGACATCATTGTAATAGATTTTCAGGATAAGTGTGGATTTGAGGGGAAGTCATTCGGAAAAGATTATTAAGGTTCGTTAAGAGATTTGGGATAATGTGTTTAAGATTTAGGAGGCCAAAATCAATGAAGAAACAAGCCAATAGGTCAATAATGCACCAAAGGACATCAAGAAGTACAAGGCAATTTGAACATATACCCAGCTACGTCATCATTTCCTTTATGCCAAACCATGAATACCAATCGCGGAAATTCATGATCATCTTTGTCCCCATCAGAATGAATAACAAGTCTTGTGAGTCGCAGTCAAGATAGAGATTTAGAGATTTTCAAAATTATGAGTTCAAAGTTATCCAAAATAATGGGAATTGTATTTTTAACTATGGGTAAAGAGTTAAACAAAAACGTCGTTCATGATCGGATTGGAATTTAAACAATTCAGAATATCAACGACAAAGGCAACGGCAAATAGTTTTCTAAGTACGGCTTGCACACGCGGTTCATCATACCCATAAGCACAGCTGAGAACATTTATGTGTCTAGAAAGACATGAACACAAGTTGATAATGCCCTTATTTAGTAGAAAGATTGTTTAAGAAGGCTACCATCACACAATCATATGTTGATGATAACTCAAAGTGAAAGTTGATAAGTAAGAAATAAATGGTTCGATGTAGCTAGATCGAGTCAAAACATGAAGATAAAGGGAAAGAAATCGATTTAAGAATTCAAATGCTCCAAGCTCGGAATCAAAATCAACCTAGAGTGTTCGGGTCTCCTTTCAAGTTCAGAAATCATGCTTTGGCTTGATAGGTCCAAACACTAACATTGGTTCACCCTTCAAGTTACTACATGTTTCTTGTCACTTGATTAAAACCTTGGTAAGTTGCAGATCAAAAAAGTGAGAAGAGTCATCAAGGTGTGGTTTTCACTCCTAACTTGATGGTGTATTCCCAAGGTATGACCACTAACTTACCAATCAAAAAGTTCGATCCCAACTCCTTGTCGAGGATCCACAAAAATAAGACGAGGTAACTCACCATTAAGGTAAGGGAAATCACTCCTATCTTAACGGTGAAGTTTTACAAAAACAAAATATAACAAGATGAACTTCTTCATCAAAATCCAGAACTCACTCCTACTTTGATGAAGTCGTCTCATTTGAACAAATACAATTCATAAAGATGATATTATCATCAAGGTATGGAATTCACGCCTATCTTGATGATTGAATTTCATAATAGCAAGAAAACAATCAAAGATTGACATTTGTCACCAAAGTACGGGTTTCAATCCTATTTTGGTGAGATCATGTCATATGTGAAATGCCATTCCAAAGAAAATAATTGAAGTCAATCCTCGGAATAAGGAAATCACCCCAATCCAGAGGATGAAATTTCATAAAACACGCGATTGGAATCCATTTATCAAAACGAATAGAGAATCATCAAAGTAAGGGAATCACCCCTGTTTTGATGAGTTAGAATCATTTAGGAGATACGAATGTTCTTAGTTATAGGTTGACTTACAAACTCTTGCATCTCCCATGGTGCAAACGGTATGAAGTTTGACATAACAGCGAAAAGAAAATAATATCAATTAGAAATTCGGAAAATTTCAAGTTACATCAATGTAACAAAAGGAAAAATCATGCTTACAAGCTTAAGATCAAAGTTCGAGATAGCAAAATTTGTTATGATGGTGTTCAAATCTTGAATAATTTAAATCAGGAAGGCAAAATCAAGGACAAGAATGATTCGACATCATAATGAGATGTGAACATTCGATTCACAATCGAAGGGAATACATGGACTTCTCAAGATATGAGATCAGTCATAACCTTATTAAAGACATGCGTACTTATAAGCGATCATTCATCTCAAGGGTTTCGAGTCAAGTAAATGGATTCAATGATCGAGTCAAATCACCATTTACACTTTGCCTAGACAAAGTATCCCGATATGTAAGAATTCCACCTACAGCATTTCATGTTCTTAGTTATGGGACACATCCTTAAGAAGACTTGAGAACCATAAGTAAAGGTTTAAATTTTGAAGGCCATTCGGTTTAGATTCCCAATATCTTTGGATATATTAAGAGTCATGAACACGTTGGTCAAGGTATAGAAATAGATACATGAAACGCCCAACGTGTAGCGATGTTTAAATGTAGGAGTTGAAATGTAGAATGGGTTCAATATTAACAGGAATATTATATATGTTAAAATGAGGAGATATTGAAACTTTGGTGATAAACCAGTTCAAGAAAATCAAGGATTTTTAAGATACAAAGAGGATGGTTCCATTTGGTAACGCATTACCATTTGGAATCGTTGACACGTCAAGGTAAATTGACCCATTTGCCTTAGAGACTTGTGTATGTTGACCATAGTTTATCACTCATCCCAGAAATCCCCAGGTAAGCATAACTGGTCTCGCAATGAGATTTATACGATATGCTTGCCTTAGCCCGAAGGCCTTTTGCCAGGAAATCCAGAATACAGGTGTCTATGTGTCACACAAATTTCTTTGGTTTATGAAATCAAAACCTTGATGAGATTTTCATAGATTAGACATAGAGTCTAAGGAATTGAACCCAGATGTTAAGTGTAGATTCCACATGTCGTTAAGAATAAGTTTAGGAAGTTCATTTTGTCGGGGAGAGTCAAAGTTAAGTTTAGGGAGACAAGTAACTAAGTTTAAGCATACATAAGGCAATCCTATGCTAAGGCATCAAGTTGCACAAAAGGCATAGCATTATGTAGCCTGCAAACAACATGTAAGCACAAAGGTATAAGGATCTTTCTATGAGGTTCATGCAACTATAGTCTAGGTCACCATTTCTAATAACCTAAATCCCTATAGTTATGGGCTCTGATACCAATCTGTTACACCCCAACCTTGACGGCGAAAACGTCGAGGAGTGAGAGTTAAGATCGTTCACAGCCACATAACGCTATTAATAATCCATATATAATTTAAACATAAGTTTCAATTGTAACATTACAACATATGTCTCAAAGGAATTAAAAGCATAACATAGAATGTAACAAATCCTTCTTATTTCATTTATTTATCTAAGTCCATTCCTAGATGTGCAAGCTTCAAAGAGTAGATCACATACTTGAGGTATTCCTGAAACATGTTAAAAATAAAAGGTCAACATAAAAATATTGGTGAGCATTCCATAGTTTTCAATACATAAGTATATAAAAGATGGCAATTCAAGTCATAAGTTAGTGAATAAAGTGATTAGGGATGTTATGAACAATGCAACAATCAAACCTCGACAAAAGTTTTACAAGTCTCAAACGTTAAAAGTATATACGATCAGCTAAGTGTACTTGGATCAACCAAGCAGGCTTGTCTTACCCATAGATCTATGACTTCGCTGGGCTAGCAATAGTTAATGATTGTACATATAACGCCATAACATGGTAACCACAAAAGTTCAACTAACCACAACTTGCATGATGAATTGCCATAAAGATTACAAGTCTTAAATACGTTTACAAGTGCAATGATAATAAGTTAACATGTTTCACCCCAAAGTGTGAAAATAAGCAAAAAGGGGTATGGAAATACTCACATAGAAAACTCACAAGTATAGTGATGATTGTAGAGTACATAAGAAAGCTTGGATGTCAAGAGTCAAAGGTGATCTCCTAAATGATAGAAAAACAATAACTTGATATTGGAATTCATTACAAGAAGTTAGAACGTTTAGAGAATGCTAAAAAGCGAAAGGTAGATTGAAAAAGGATTATTGCATCAATTTTAGATTCTGGACAGAATGTTTGGTATGTGTTTGAACCGGTTTTAAAAATAGCAAACGGTTTCATAAAATTATAAAAATTTATACTTGACTAGTTCAAAGTCTCCCAGACAACTTTCATTCAGAAACATTTTTATGAGGTCAAACAAGCATCACAAGACAGAATGTGCTGAAATGCGCACTTATTTTGTGAAGGCTATTGTTGAGTCGTCCGATTGAGTTTGAAGACGTATAAACTGTCGTTGAAAAGGTAATTCAATGAACTTAACATTGGAGTCTGAGTTTACCCAAATTTAGTTTGTTATGATCAAGTTATGGTCGGTTGAAGTAAGACTATATTCTGCCAGAATTGTAGTAAGGCACTTATGTGCACTTTTAAAATTGTTAATACATGAAACGGGTTAGAACAATTTATTATGTTAATATATTGTATATTAGTCTTCATTTGAGTTATAAAAATATTCTAAGACTTTGGCATAGCCATCATTCAGAACAATAATCTTGCAAAATAACCGAATGCGGCGGCATAGCCGTCCATATGCAAACGGGATTCTTTGTTTATGTTAGTGTGTTGTTAGCTTAATTTAGGAATGTTAGTGATTATTATAAGATTAGTGATTATTAAATGTTAATGATCAAATGATAATTATTAAAATAAAAAGAGGTTTCGTAGAAGAAAGAATAATAGTAAGAACATAAAGTCATGAGAACAATTGAATGTTAGGATGATTAAAATGTATAATATAAAAACAATAAAGGATTACCTTAGTATTAAGAATTCTTGAAATTTCTTGTAAAATAAAATTCTTCAAATTCATCATAACCAATGGATGAAAGAAAGATATGAGAGTGAGGTTTTTAGAGAATGAGCAAATGAAAAGTAAGGCCTAAGCCTTGCTTTTATACTTGAGGTTAGGAGGAGGTTATGAATGGTGTTAATGGTGATTTATAAGTCTTTTAAAAGGGGGTTATGATTGGAATTTGAAATAAATATAAAATTAAATAATTTAAATAAATAAAAGAATAATTATAATTTAAAATTTAAATTCTTGAAGACTATAATTTTAACAACTTTTTTATAAAATATTTATAGACTTTATAAAACCAATTTGAATAATCAATCAAATTATTTATTTGTTAATCTTTATAACTTTTATAAAACTTGTAACTTTATAATTTGATTACTTATTTTCAATATTTAAAATTCATAATTAATTATAAAACTTTATAAGTATAATAAAATTCATTTTATAACTTTATAAGTTTTAATAAGTCTTTTCCATTTAGTTATTTGTTGTAGCATGATTAATAAAGTTTATAATTTTATGAAAAAGAATTATTTATAAATCAACAAGTTATTACAAGTTGTTTAAATGATAAATTGAATAAATCAATTTAAACTACACGTCTAATCTATATAATTCATTAATATAAATAAAATAAGTTAAATAAAGAAATTCATATCGTAAGATAGTTCGATTTTAGTTCGGGTTCGGGTTTATAACTTGAAAATGCCGGATGTTACACAAATACTCTTAGATATCCTATGTAAGGTTTTCTTTTAAATAGGAGCTCATAAGGAGTTTTGTTATGTTCTTTGACAATTAATGTTCTATTTTGAACATTGCATGCAGTATTCACAGCCTCAGCCCAAAAGGTAATAGGTAGTTGTGAATCAGCTAGCATTGTTCTTGCTGCTTCAATGAGAGTTCTGTTTCTTCGTTCAGCAACTCCATTTTGTTGTGGAGTCCTTGGTGCACTGAATTGTCTTGCAATTCCTTTGCTCATAAGTGTTTCCTTTTCTTGCTGTTTTGAGGAGAATCCAATCTTCTGGGACAATAAATCCTGGCTTAAGAATGTAACAGTTAGTGTCATCAAACAATGTAGTGTAGTTTTGATCACAGATTTGAGATACACTAAGTAAATTATACTGTAAGTTTTTACAGTAATTTACTTTATCAAATTTAAGTACACCATTGGTTATCATTCCTTCACCAACAATTTTACCTCCCTTTTTATCCCCACCAAATGCCACATAAGAAGCATTTTTATGTTTGAAATCATGGAGAAGAGAACAGTTTCCTGTCATATGCCTGGAACAACCACTGTCAACATACCACATGTTGTCAGCTCTCCAATATTGTTCCTGCAATCAGAAAAGAAAATCAGTTAGATGTGACAACCCAAGTCTTAGTGATCTTGGGTTTGTCAACATGATCTAAAACAGTTACTCTTTCAAGAATATTTTTTGAAGTTTCAGTTTCAGATTTGATTGATTCATTCTGATTTGATTTGGATGAGGATGATTCTGCTGAATGGGATGTTGATGAAGTAGATTCATGATTCATATTTTCTGCTTTACTTAGATCAACTTCATTTGCTTGAGTCTTTTGTTTTGATAATGAACCTTTAAATGTCTCACTATCTTTTGTTTTTGAAATAGGTATATGAATGCCTTTTTCAAATTTATCAAAGAATGAATCATCATCCTTTGATTCCTTGTCTGACAAATCCACTCTTTTGTGTGGTGTTTTTGACTGCTGAAAAGATGGTCTTTTCCTCAGTATATTAACACTTGATGATGATTTGTCCTTTGGTTTTGCCTTTGATTTTTGTTCATGCTTCTTCAGTTTTGAACCCTTTGCAGAATCCGTAGATTGGGAATCTGATTCAGATTTGTCTGATTCCTTCTTCTTTGAGCCTTTTGTCTTGTTCTTTTTGTTGAAATAACATTCCTGTGTGGAATGATTATTTTTGTTGCAAATAGAACAATGTTTGTTGAAGTAACAATCAGCAGTCATATGATTGTTCATATTGCAAATAGAACAATAGCTGCTGAAGTAACAATCTTCAGTGTTGTGATTTTTCATGTCACACCATTTGCAATACTTTTCTTCTGATTCTTTCTCAGAATCATTCCTTTTGTTGTTGATTTTTGTTGTGACTCTTTCTTCTTTAGCTTTGAATGTGCTTCACCTTTTTCAATTTTATGCACATTTTGATTGTTTGTGGCTGAATTTCTCTTCCGTAGATCAGCAGCTGAAGTTTTCTTGTTCAGTTGATGATCTGCTGATGCCTTTTTCTTTCCTTTGAATTTTCCTCTTTCCTCAGTGATGACAGATTCATCAGTCAATTTCTTGGAGGATTCTTGCATACTTAGTTCTTGAAGACCTTCATTCAATTGAGCTATCCTCTTGCAGATGGTCTTCAACATGTTTCTTTGTTTAGGAGGGTATGGCAACTTTGTTTCTTCAAGCACTTTTGGAATATGGGCTTTCAGTTGAAAATTTTTACCAGTGCTTGTTTGATCAACATCATGTTCATCAGAATCATCCAAGTCATCACACTTATCATAATCAAATTCTGAATCATTTTGATCTAATGATTCTGATTCAGATGATTCAGTTTCACTCACCTCAGCTTTATCATTAATTTTAGTTGAGTATTTTTCAAATTTAGTGCTAGGCACAAAATGATTTGACAGAGTGTTTGTCATTGTTGTAGGTAAGGATGTGTAATTATCATTTATAGGTGGTGCAACCGCATTATAACCCAACCCAGACCTTTTCTTTGATTCAATATGAGAAGTTAGTAATTTCTCATATTGCTGAGATGATAATTGAAACTTCTGAAGTTTCACTTCAGTTGATGCATGATCAGCCATGGATTTTGTTAAGGAAGTGGTCAAATGCTCAACTTGGGCTTTTAGGCTATAATTTTCAGAAACAAATTTTTTTAAATCCTTTTGCAGAGAATTAATTTTTATTTGATATAATTTATGTTCTCTAACATGAGATTCATTCAAAATCATTGTTTCTTTTACTTTATCAGCCAACTGTTGAGCATGGACTCTATATCGTTCAACTTCCTCAACACAAGTTGATGAACACAATCTTTCTTTTACCTCTTTTGCCATTGGTGGAACTGTTTGATCAATATGGGCCATCAATGCTTGATTTTCTTCCAAAACTTCCTTCTCATACAAACTCCAGTCACACGTTCCATCTTGAAGTATGATCAGCCCTGACTCCTTTGAGTTACTTGGTCCTGCTGATTCTTTGGTGGCTGGTGGGGAAGCATTGATCAGTTGAGATTGCTTGTGCAGAGGTCTTTGAGAAGATTGTTGATTTGCTTGAATTTGATGTTGTTGATGCTGCTGAGGTTGTCTCATCTCTGGATAAGACTGTTGATTGCATTCTCTTGAGAAATGTCCATAGAGATTGCATTTGTAGCATCTCACTTTTGATTTGTCAACACCAATCTTTGATGTTTTGCTTGCTGAAGCCAAGTTCTTATTTCTCCTGAGATATTGCTTAGCTCTATAAGCAATCATGGCCATCTGCCATTGTAGATCCATCTCTTCCACTACATCTGGAGGTAGTTCTTCTAAGTCTTGTTGACAGATATTGGCTGATGTTAGAGAGCTTCCCAGATATGCTTGAAAACTTGAGCTAAAAGCTGCAAAGGCTGCTCTTTGTTCTTCAGAGTCCAATATCACAGTTATTGGTTCTGACTGATTTGCTGAAAAGGAAGACTTAGTTGTTGCTGCAGTTGTATCTTGTCTATCAGTAGTTCTTCTTTTATTCTTCTGCTGCTTGTCTTGAGATGATTTCTTTGAGGGTTTTGAAGCATAGAAGCTAACTTCCTCCTCATCATCACTCCTAGCACAAGAGTTATCACTTTCATTATTTGAAATAAAAGCACTTCCTACATTATTTGTTTCTTTGAAGTGATAGGGTGAGACATGAGTTCTCACACTCTTGTTTCTTGATTTTTCGTCCATTTCAAGAGCTTCCACTTTTGCAACCAGAGTATCTAATCCAGTAGCTTTCAGATCTATAGTGTTCTTGAACATGGACACAGTATGCTTCCAACTTTCTGGCAAAGTGTGGAGCATTTTCTTGTTTAATTCCTCACTAGTATACTTCAACTCTAGAATATTCATCTCAGTGACTAACTGCATGAATCTATGAAGTTGCTGAGGAATTGATTCACCCTCAATATGATGAAAGGTTTCATATTGTGATCTGAGGGTGTCTCTCCTTATACTTCTTATCTCATCACTCCCTTTGCAGAGAGTGTGAAGAATCTTCCATAAGGAATGAGCTATTTTATAGTTCTCACACCTGATTAGTATCTCTTCAGGTAAAGCCATACTAAGCAGACTGTATGCTTTTATATCGACTTTAACCTTTTTGACATCATCAGGTGATAGATCTTTTGTACTGATTGGTTGATTTTTGTCATTATAATCCGGCCCAAGAGTGGGTGGAATATAAGGACCTTCAGTGATGGAAATCCACAAGTCAGAATCAGTATAGTTTACAAGATTCCTGAACTTGATTTTCCACGACTTGAAATCTGCTTTTGTTTCCAACTTCGGGGGTTGGTAGGATGAACCACTGAAGTTGCTCATGTTGTTAACAAGATCTACTATTCAATTGATTTGAATATAGAAACAAGTTAATTAAAAAATGATTGCTGTTAAGCGAAATCAAACACAATTAAAACACAACTAACACTGATAGATCAATTGATCTAAATCAATGAGCACTTGGCTCTGATACCACCTGTGAATCGAAGGATCGTCAACATGAATTATCAGTGTGAATCGATGTCAAGTCAACGTTAGCGGAATTAACGTTGATTTGGTTTAATTGTATTTAAGCAATTTTAAATATCAATGAAATATCAAGAACACACGAAACAAAACACAATTAATGCTTAATCAATATTTTATTGTAATGTGTTGTTGATTACAAAAGAATGAATGTACGATATCTATGAATGCTATGATGTTGTATATGTTTTTGATGATCGAAAGACTTTTGATGATTGGTGTAATGCTATTGCTGTTCTCAATCAATCAATCGACTAAATCAATCGTCTTTGAATCGAAACCTAGGATCCATATTTATAGACAAAGATGTTTCAGTTATAGGAAACACCGGATCTCTTGAGATTTGATTTGTTTCTGATAAGGAATCATCGGATTTCTCGGGATTCGTATAACCGCCTTGTTGACTTGTTGACTTGTTGACTTGTAACACTTGTATTATACAAGTGTTTGGACTCCGCAGAAATATTGTCTTCCGTAGATGTTTTGTTCTTCCGCAGATGTTTTGTTCTTCCGCAGTATTCTTGTTCTTCCGCAGCATTTCTTGAACACTTGGAACTCCAGTTGATTTGTTCATCCGTAGATGATCTTCGGATGTTTTGTTACTTGTAAAATATATGTCTACGGAAGAACGAAATGTTCATCCGTAGATGTTTCTTACACTTGGTCAATTTCAGTAATTGACCAAGTATTATGTTTGTACCTGCAACCATACATAAATCAACACATATATAAATGGGTTAACCTATATATTTAATGCATACACAATAATGAAATACAAAAGTTCATTATAGATATTAATTCAAGTACTAAGCCTATACATAATGACTAGATCTACTGATTCTAGACCTAACACGTAACAATATTAAATCCAACATCCTCCTTTCTTTGATAAACCCACCTACAACATCTCATCCACTATTGAAACCCTTTGAAGTCGAACAATCAACAACAATAAGCTTCTAATTCCTAATCTATTGCTTATTGAATTTCTGGCTTATGTTGATTTGTGATTAACAAGAAAATCACGATTCGTTTTCTTTCTTCTGAAATTACACAAGCAATTAATTAATCGTGAAATTTGTATTCCTTAATTATCTTTCATTATTTGTTGAAGTGAGTTGGTGATGAAGTATTTACGGACTTTTGTTTTTGTGTTTTGTTGATTTCTAGACCATTTAATTAATTTATGACTTTATTTCTTACTTAGTAGATGTTATTGGGAGCTGTTGTGACTTAATTTGTTGACGATTAGTTGAATGAACACAACGCTAATAGGGTGTGGGTTCACGACTTACCTAATAGTCTGATATCTTTTAATTTTATAAACCATAAAGTAAGTTACCCAAATGCTCTATGGAATTTGTATATCTTTTATTTTTTTTTAATATTTTAGATGTGGAAAGCAAATAATAAAATGCCCCTCATGTGAGCGGACTGACTTAACTGTTAGATGAGCGTTAGTGTAAAGAACAATAGATGTGTGAGTTTCATAAAAAAGACATTTTATGTAATTATTAACACTAACACTATTTTATAGAAAAATCATCAAAGTATGCAAATTGGTTAAGTTAATGAGGATTAAAATTCCAAATTCACAATAGTGGGAATTGATTTGTTAAAAATATGAAAACTAAAGGAAATCAAATAAACACTTTTACGTTATTAAAAATGATCTTTGTGATATTATTTGTTATTAAAAATGATTTTTGTGATATTATTTATAATTTATCGAGAAGTTGGAAACCTCACATGTAAAATGTTTAGAGTTAAAATGTAATTAAATGTATTGGAAATACAAAGATATGCAGATAAATGAAAACCAAGAATTTTAGCGGACTCTCATGATTAGTAATTGCTTTGAAATAAAAAATTTTAATTTTTTAAAATTGTTTATTATAATAGTAAGATTAATATGTACTTAGAGGATTTACCATGAGTATAATCAATCTAAACTTCAAAAAAAACCAAAACTTCATAAACATACAACATGTCAAGTTGATTGCACCATAAGATTTATCAAGTATTAAACTTTATATAGACAAATATATAAAAACATTACTTATAAACCAAAAGATAAACACAATATTATAAGAAAAACAAGACCAGGTACATACATACTTATCTTATAGTTGTTGAAAAAGGCTTTAAATATAATTAAAAAACACCTTAAACCTTCAAATGGATGAAAGTTAGAGTGAGGCGGATGTTTATGTGAAAAATAAGGTTCGAATAGGCAAATGGTAGATAAAAACATGAGTTTTGGAGTTTAGAAGGGTAAACGATCGTTTATTATAATAAACTACCATTTACTATTGCAAAATTATTCCTGATATCTAGGTTGCTGTGAATAGACTGTGTTAATTTCAATAAAGGTAAACTATAGTAATATTAGTAAATAACCATCTATTTGATCGAAGTGATGTACCAAACCAATATCATAAATAGTTTGGTAAACGAAATATGTCACATTTAAAATGCGTAAATAATCATTGTAACACATCTTGATGTGACATAAATCATAATCTTTTGTTTTGAAAGATACTTAGGAGTAATATAATCAAAACTCTTTCATGTAACATGAATAAGAAACTTGTATTAAAGTCCGCTTGTAAGTTTTAACCATGTTTACCTTATAAACGCATTTTATTTGTTTTTTTTTTATTTTTTCTCATTAACCAATAAAGATAAACACAAACTAAATAAAAACATTACTTAAATTAAATAAGTTTAAGTAGAGAGATCCTGATGTGTGTTCTTCATATCGTGGACCACTTCTAATTAAGATTGCCACGACAGTCATGATTATTGACATGAATACAATCTTCTTCTTTTTTTTCTCTTCTATCTGTCGTAAAAATACAATCATCTATTTATAAAATAAAAAAAATAAAATATAACATGTTTCACTAGTCTTAAAATAAAAAAACATAACAGAATAGCAATCAAATTATAAAAATATTTTAATTCGGTCACTCTTGCATATTTTTTCTTAATTGGATCACTAAACCATAAAATCGAGCCATCATCGTATTTTCTTATGTCAAGAAAGTAATAGAGTAGAAGACGTGGATGTCGGAATTTTAAATATGTGAAATTTTATTAAAAAAATATGTTAATTATATTAAAAAAATAAAAAAGTACTTAAAATTCACGTAACCGTTCCACATCAGCAGTATATATATATATATATATATATATATATATATATATATATATAGATATATATATATATATAATATATAATATATATATATATATAGATATATATATATATATCTAGATATATATATATATATCTATATACTATATCTATATATATGGGATGGTTCAAATGAGAACCACCTTTTTTTTGTGAGAACTCTAGGAACCAATCTCAGCCACTCATTTTTTATCATATGCAAATCACATGTTATTTTCCTCCTTTTTTTAAAACGTTCATAACTTTTTTTCACGACCTCATTTTTTCAAAAAATTTCAGCGTAAAATTCAGTATTTTTTTATCTTTCCAACGCCTACCATATTGATATACTTTTCCAAAAAAAAAAAGCGTCAATCCGTTATTTACATATGTGTAAATCTAGTTATACACATGTGTAGTACTGGATTTACACATGTGTAAATCTGATATTACACATGTGTAAAACGAATTTCGTTAAAAAAACGGGATTTTTTTTATAAATTTATTTTTATTTTTTTATGAAAGATGGAAAGGGGGAAACATTTTTGTGTTTTTTTATTGTTTATGTTATTTTTTTTGATTTATAAATTTTTTAAATATGTTTTTGTTAATTATAATTTTGCCATTGAGAACTAGTGGTTGAGATTGGTTCCTAGAGTTCTCACAAAAAGCTAGTTCTCTTTGATATCTCCCCTATATAGATATATATATATAGATATATATATTATATATATATATATAATATATATATAGATATAGCTATCAGATATATATAGATCTATATAGAGATATTAAGAGATAGATAGATATTACTCTCTCTCTCTCTCTCTCTCTCTGATCTCTCTATAGTCTCTCTCTCTCTCTCTCATCTATTATCTCTATCTCTCTCTCTCTCCTATCTCTCTCTCTCTTCTCTCTATCTCTCTCTCTCTCTATCTATTCTCTCTCTATCTGCCCTCCCCTGCCCTTTCTCCTTTTCTTTTTTTTAAAACGTTCCTACCTTTTTTTCATGCATTATTTTTCCAAAAAAATTTCCCCATCCAATTTAGTATTTTTTTCTCTTCCCCGCCTCCCCTATTGATATTTTTTTTTAAAAAAATCGTCATTCCTGTTGTTTACACCTGTAAATCTAGTTATACACATGGTGTATACTGGATTTACACATGTGTAAATCCGGTATTACACATGTGTAATAGAATTTCGTAAAAAAAAAACGAGAATTTTTTTTATTTTTTATAATTTTTTTTTAATTTTTTTATGAAAGAGGAAACTAGGGGAACATTTTTTTATTTTTATTTTTTCTATTTTTTATGTTATTTTTTTTCATTTTATAATTTTTTTATTATGCATTTTTTAATTACCATTTTGCCATTGAAAACTAGTGGTTGAGATTGGTTCCTAGAGTTCTCACAAAAAAAGAGAGTTCTCATTTGAACCCTCCCCTATATATATATATATATATATATATATATATATATATATATATATATATATATATATATATATATATATATATATATATATATGTATATATATCTTAACTGAAACAAAAAATAACATGTTAAACTTTATAATATTAGTAAAACTATATTTCTTACTTCACAAAATTTCCCTTAAAACTATATTGTATATGCATCTCATAGCTCTTCTGATTTTCGGTAATATCCTATAAAACTCATCCTCAAATCTTGCTTCGTCTGCCGTTCAAAAACAAAAAGATAATAATAATAATATCTTGCCTCATCTCCCTTGACTCCTCGAGTTTTTAATAGCTCGTTAATTCTTGGGTATAAGGTTTCACTTAGATATTAGGTATCGTATCTTAGAATCAAACATAATCTCAAATCCAACACTAACACATAAACACACACACACACACACACACACAATATATATATATATATATATATATATATATATATATATATATATATATATATATATATATATATGTATGCATTCATAAATGATTCTATTTTACCAATCTTGGTTAATCAGACCTGCTTTGAGATTGGGCCACATCTAGGGGTGTTCAATATGCGAATCGGATTCGAAAGCCTCGAAATTTGATTTAATTTGAGTTGAAAAATACTGATTCGAAATTCGATTCGAATTTTCAGTTTCGAATTCGATTCGAATTTTCAATTTCGAATTCGATTCGAATTTTCAATTCCGAATTCGATTCGAGGTCTAAATGATTAGATGTCGAATTCGAATCGAATTGTGAATTTTCAATTCGATTCGAAATTCGAATTACAAATATACACACATACATTTATTTATTTTGTATATTAATTTATTTATTTATTTATTTATTTATTTTGTATACCTTTTGACTTATTTGAAACTTATAATATTTCATATGTTACGCTTTTTTTTATATATTTTGAAAGTTTCGAATTCGATTTATCTTTTTCGAATTCGAATCGAATTCAAATCAAGTTTTAAATTTTTAAAATTCAACTTATTTGATTCGATTAACTCGAATTCGACTCGATTCGATTCGATTCGATGAACACCCCTAGCCACACGGCACTTATACTCAAACAAAACATTTTTTATATCAAAACCGGTATGGGCCCTATTAGTTCAGTTTCAGTTTTCCTTGCTTATTTCAAGGTTTTTGTCGTGCATATATACTTGTTCAGCTTTCTTTTTTATGAATGGCAATGCGACGAGATTGAAAGAAGTATTGATAATCCATGTTGTATACCCAACAACGTGTTGTATACCCTAAAGTCCTCCATTATCTATCACTCATAGTTGTTACGTACATATGCTAGTTTATTTGTTAAAAAATACTCATAAAAATTCCTAAGTACAGTTCTCAAACAGTCATGCATGTGTGTTTGTTGTAATTGGGCCAAATACTTACATCTGAAGGGGTAAATTTCTTGCTAGCCGAGTCTCATACCAGGATATCCATTCCATTAGGAACGTTTATCACTACGAAACATGATAACATACAATCTAGTAATAGCAAAATGCAATATTGAAACTGTCAAAGTCAGTACGTACGTAGTTTAAGACCTTCAAAAGTATGGACCCAAATTCAATATATTCTCCCCCTTTTAAGCAGATGGACATGCACGTATATAACAACTATACGCCGTTTCTGAAAGTTTTAATTTCTAAAGAGATCGAATCAATTATTTTTATCTTCTTGTTTTCTCTCTATGCTAACTATTACTAACAAAATGTGCATTGAACATAAGGAGATGGACTAGCTAGCTAGGGTCGAACCTGTTCCAACAGTTGTACGAGTTCATGGATGGTTGGTCTATTCTCGGGAGCCTCCACCACACAAGCCATAGCAACATTCAACATTTGCATCATCTCCGATTCTTCGTTATGAAGCCTTACCAAATCAGGATCAAGAACCTCAACCGACCATTCTTCTTGGAGCACCGTATCGACCCACACCGGGAGATTGGCCATGCCTGCTCTCACCGGAGATTGAATCTGCTGTTTACCCGAGACCAGTTCCAGGAGGACAACACCCAAGCTGTATACATCTGACTTGTGGGAGTGTTGTTGGGTTTCCATGACTTCTGGTGCTCGGTATCCTGGAATCTCGGGAGATGAGTCGGGAGGGAGCTGGTTCATGATGGGGACTAACCCCGTGTCGATGATGCGGGCGGTCATATCTTCATCGATGAGTATGTTTGAGGACTTGATGTTTCCGTGTGTGAACGTTGGGCCTCCAACAGAGTGGATATGAGCAAGGCCTCTTGCGGTCTCCAGGGCGATTTTGGCTCTGCTTTGCCACCGCATTGTACCAGGGTTGTTTTCTGCGATTTCATGCAAATATTTACAAGCTAGTTGTTACTCATATGCTTCTACTTCGTATAATAAAGAAATTAACTAAATATGAACATATAACAACCTATTGTAAGACCAAGATATATTTTTTTTTTCATTAATCATAACATAAAAATTTAGATACGCATCATAACTTTTGTGCTATCTAATCATTTATTAACAACTCAAAATAAATAGATCGAAGTGGGCTGTTTCGGGTCAACCCAACTCAATATACCTCTTAATTAGACCCTTAAAAGAATTACATGTGTTTGACCCGTAACCACCTACCCATTTAGCCATATCTAGATGATTAATATTTTATTAGGAGAAAAATGTTACCGCTCTAATATAGATATTGTGCATGCTATATTTCTTAACTTATGATCAACCCACATAGCTTGTCACCTTTACATAAATTATCATTTTGTTCGATAATAATATATTATTGTTTAAGTAATATTATTTTGTTGATTGTATTTGACTCCACGTTTATATTAAAGAAGATATAAAAAACAGACTAAAAACGGTTTGGTCATTTTAACACGAGCCTAACAAGTTTAGACTCATAATTTACAAAATTACTTTTCTTTTTACCCATTACGTACCAACATGTCAATTTTGTTACCTCCACAAAAAAGGAGCATCTAGGAACAAGAAGTTCACATATACACACTAGACCAACACAAATAACATGTTTTAGACTTACAAGTTACAAGAATTACCTCCTCCTCATTTACCGGCCATTATCTCCGCAGAAAGAAATCAGTTAATTCAATAAAAATAGATTATTACTAAAATTATATAATATTGGTAATCATATTAACACATAATTTTGTTAAAAGTAGTTTGTTACCCGTTACCCGTCAATTTTGGTAGCTCCACATAAAATGAGCTGTGTTCACCTACACACCTAGATGAGTGATGTGAAAACTACGTACGTACCATGCAAGAGGGTCATCAGGCTACCGTCAGCAAAATAATCATACACAAGAAGCTTCTCGTCTTCGGAGTAAAAGAAAGCACGCAGAGGCGCGACATTTTGGTGCTCCCCAATTCTGTCTATAAGCTCCATTTGCTGTTCAAAGT
The DNA here is from genome assembly GCA_025215565.1 of Flaveria ramosissima. Lineage (NCBI taxonomy): Eukaryota > Viridiplantae > Streptophyta > Magnoliopsida > Asterales > Asteraceae > Flaveria > Flaveria ramosissima. The sequence continues at coordinate 58,580,842 of CM046029.1, read as the reverse complement.
CTTCCCTACTCACTGCTACTTCATTCAACCTTTTCACAGCCACGGTCATCGACCTGTGCATCACAGCTTTATATGTTGTTCCAAAACTACCCTTTCCGATCACCTCAGCAGTAGCCCACAGCAAGTCCTGGATACTAAATCTGATATACGAACCACAGAAAACCAGTTTGTTGTCATCATTCACCACAACCCCATCACCATATTCTGCCCTTGGCTTAACAGCTATTCTGCCAGTCCTCCTTCTCTGGACTTCAGGTTCATTAGCCTCTACTCTTCTCATACACCAGCAAAAACATCCAACAATTTTCATCGCCACAAAACCTGATATAAAAATAATGCCTAAAATAACCCATACTAATGGGAGTTTCTTTCTGGAACAAGGTTTGAGAGGTAGTCCACACAAGGAAGGGTTCCCTATGAATGATGAATTTGGGAAGGCTTGGAAGTAATGAGGAATAGAGCCTTTGAGATTATTGTAGCTTATGTTCACATGTTCGAGTCTTGAGAATACCATATCAGGGATTGGACCAGAGATGGAGTTATTTTGGAGGTATAATGCGGTTAACCGTGTCAAATTTTGGAGATTTGATGGTATACTGCCTGTGAATGAATTGAATGATAGATCCAATATGTGCAGAGGGAGTGGAAAGAAGTTTGGAATTTTACCGGTGAAGTTGTTATGTTGAAGGAATAGAGAGCGAAGCCCAGGAATTGAAAGGAGATCAGGAGGTAAACTTCCATTTAAGTAATTTGATCTGAGGCTTAGAACTTTTAGTGCATCAAGCTCTCCAAGAGTGTTGGGTGGAATTGGGCCAGTAAGCCCGACAGCAGGAAGTCGAACAGTAACCACACGGGTCCCATCAGAGTTACATTTAATCCCTACCCATGAAGTGCAAATGCTAGCATTGCCCTTGTTATTGCCCCATTTGAGCTTTGGACCGTGAGGCACAGTAGCAGCAAAGTCAAGAAGAGCTTTCTTATCTGAGTTCAAATCAGCACATGACAGAGGCAGGAGGAGAAGTATGACAATGATGGGCAAAAATATTTTATAAGAGCATAGTTTCATGACTAATTTTTCAAAAACGTGAAGCTTATGGCGATTTCTGTCAGACAATTTTCCTGATTCATCATACAAACAGAAGATTCAGATAATGACATAGACAGTTGTATATTTGATACACATTGGAAATGCATACCTAAGAAGACAAATGCATAGCATTTTAGTTACATGCATTAGCGAGAAGTATAAGAACAAAAACAAATCATCATAGTAAGAGTAGGAGCGTGTTAACAACAAATAACAGGATCATACACGAAATTACAGGATTAACAGGTAAGGTGTGTCAAAAGCAAATTGCGAGTCAACTCAATAGATCAGCAAGTACAGTAACATATTATAGGGTCGGTTCAGTGACCAGGACCTACGTCCTGCGGCTGATTACCATTTTTGCATATGCTGAAGGACATTCTGCCAATTTACATCTTGTTTTTACCATGAAATATGAAAACACAACAAGTTACTTATCACGGAGCCTAGCTGAATGAGTTAACATCAACAACTGGGACTAAAAAAGGATATGAAACAATATGCAGAGGACAACTTTGTCACTTTGGAAAAAATGCTATTACTGTTTAAACAGATGTGGTTTCAGGACTCCATAATTTTGTAAATCACATAGTATTACTTCACAAATTACCAAAGCAAACATCTCTAAGTAATGATGTCAAATTCATAACAGCTAATGCTAAACTGGAACATCCCTTACGTCAGTGATGTAAATTATAAAAGACTTTCAAGAATTATTATACTTACACTAAAAAGCCACATCTCAATTTGGTTGTATGACTTACTTTGCGAATGTCCATGTGAAATGTGAACTAGGTTCAAGATTAATTCAATCAATAACCCCCCAAATTCATATCATTCAAAAGCAAATAAATTATAAAACTACAAGGTCCCTAATAATCTGTACATCATAACAAGAAACATACCTATTTCCATAACAATCTCAATTTGTTTACGAGTTTCAACAAACAATGACGGTTTTCATATTGATTTCCTTATATTAATCTTCTTAATGATCACAAACGATTAAACTTCACATCTACATAAATCTCCTCAACTAGGTTTTAATCTCTCTTTCCCTCCATGAACTCACATTCGTACCAAATACAACGAACTAAAAAGACAGACAAATTCAACTAAACGCATCAATTATAAATCAAATATACAGATTGTACGCCATGCATGCAAGTAATTGAAGTTTTAGCACAAGAAAATGACGAACAATCATGCATTCAAACACAAATCACGCAACTAAATCAACTTCGAAAGATCAAAATCACACGTAGAGATTCCAAACCTAACATATCTAAACTGTACACTCGAGTTTCAACAGAAACGCACCTCCTAACATTACCACAAGCTATATGATTCTGAAGCTGATCTCCGGTGTTGCTATTAACAATCAGTTACAATTGTCAAGAACGTTCTCCGACGAAACTCCAACAGAACGCACTTTCTTCAGGAAACTCCGGCGAAACACACAGTAACAGATCTTAAGTTACGATGAATCGGAACTTACTCAATTGAAATCGATCACTTGAAATGCAATGTGTACGTTGTGATGAAATCGATTTGATATCGTAAGTTCAAAATTTGTTGAGGATCTGAGTGTGTGTGTGTGTGTGTGTGTGTGTGTGTGTGTGTGTGTGTGTGTGTGAATGAAGGTGAAGAAACTGGTATCCGTTTGTTCACTGTAACAAACTAATATGCGCGGGGGTGAAGGATACATATGGTATCCGTTTGTTAACTCTATTGTAATTTTTTAGAAAACGCCTTCCTTTTCTTGATAATTACATTATTTACCCCGGGTGAAGAGTGAGCGGTAAAAAACGTATCGTGTACATAAGCAAGTCGGCTGGTTTGAGATCTGTGGTTTATCGTTTGATTTTCATGATCCGAAGGTTTAATGGTTCGGTCTTGTTTAAAAGTTGGAACCGACCATTTTGATCTTTATATGCGTATTTGGAGTCTTAGAATTAGGAAAATCATCAAAATGAATATTTGGAGCAACGTTTTTGCTAAAATGACTATTGACTTTTTTATATTTTCAAGATAAACATTGATTTTTAGATCACTTTTATACAAAATCAACTAATTAAGAAACGCCAAATAAGCTTAACCAGCTAAGTGGGCTAAATGCTAATAAAAAATCTCGCGACTCGCTCAAAACTCGCTCGAAAACCACTGGAAAATAGCTCGTTTGAAACCGGCTCTTAGAAACAAGCTTAGGCGGGCTCGCCTTTGTTTGTAAACAAGTCGAGCTCAAGCCAAGGTCAACTCATTTCGTGATTCATTTGTCAGCTGACTTGTTGGTCGCTCGTGGACTCGTTTAACTAAAACCTAAATTATAGACGACTAAGATTTAGTTTACTTTTTTATAGCTAAAACCGAGTATATATATGTTTTTTCAGACAGCTAATATTTAGTCTAATATTTTATAAAAGGTTAAGATTTAGTCCACATTTTTTTTCTATGTTAAAAGCGAATGCTTGTTATAGTGGTGATTTTAATCGTACTCTAGAAGAAAGAGAAGTGAATATGTTGAATTTGTTAAAATGATGAGATTGATGCCAATTTTGGGTTCATGTTTTATGCAGGAATTTAGATCTCTGATGATTTTTCCTTTTAAAACTAAGTTTGCAAGGAAGAAAATTGCGTTCTTTTTAACTAAAAACTAGCGAGAAGTCAATAATAGGGACAAAACATATAATCATGTCATAAAATATTAAGCTAAATTTGTTTTTTTTTTCATTCTTGAGAACCAAACTTGCAATTCAATCAAATCACATGAACTTGTAACATCTGGCTCCTCACATCAACAATATTATCCGTTTTGTCCACGAGGAGCTCACGGATTTGCTTTTAATTGTCCAGGTGAAACTTCCCAGGGAGGTCACCCAGGCAACCAAAAGTAAATCCGTGAGCTCCTCGTGGGCAAAGCGAACAATATTGTTGTTGTGATGGGCTAGGTGATACAGAATGGTATCAGAGCCACTCATATGTTGTTCGGGATGGTGGTGCAAACCTCATCAAGGATGATGAGCCCCGGGGGTTGTTCAAAGTAACACTTTAGGCCAATCCCACATCCATAGATGGGATGGTGGGGCAAACCTCATTGAGGACGATGAGCCAAAAGGGGGGAGGGGTGTTTGTAACACTCTAGGTAAATCCCACATCGGCCGTGGACAAAAGAGATTCATGGTTCATAAGGAATGTCTTGCCTCTAACATTAACAACGCATTTTGGGAGTGGCTGTGGATGAGAGGAGAACTCCATAGTTAAGCGTGCTCAAGTGGGAGCAATCTAGGGATGGGTGACCACCCTGGGAAGTTTTCACCCGAGCAACCAAAATCAAATCCGTGAGCTTCTCGTGGGCAAAAGCGGACAATTTTGTTGGTGTGAGGGGCCGGGTGCTACAGAATATGAGTCCAAAAAGGGTGTGTTTGTAACATCCTAGGCGAATCCCACATCGGCCGTAAACATAAGAGATTCCTGGTTCATAAGGAATGTATGGCCTCTAATATCAACAACGCGTTTTGGGCGTACTGGCTGTGGATGAGAGGAGAACTCCATAGTTAAGCGTGCTCAGGTGGGAGCAGTCTAAGGATGGGTGATCTCCCTGGAAAGTTTTCACCCGAGCAACCAAAAGCAAATCCGTGAGCTACTCGTGGGCAAAATGGATAATATTGTTGGTGTGAGGGGTCGGGGTTAAAATAATAAAACTCAAAAAAGAAGCTAAAAGAAAATAACAGGCTGCGTATGAATACAAACTAAACTAGAATAATAAAAAGTCTGAGAAAATAAAGTAGAAAATGAAAAAACAAATATAAAGTCAAATAGAAAATATAAACAATCAAAGAATTTAAAAATAAAGAAATAAAGAAAAAAATTTATCAAGAAACAAAGTAAAAAAAAGTTTCAATAAAAAATTTAAAAATAAATCAAAATAGAAAGAGTTAATTACATAAAAGGTCCATGTGTTTAGGTCTGTTTTCAATTTTGATCACCAGGTTTAAAAAATTACAAGGTCGGTCCAAAGGTTTGTCAAAATGTAACACGAAATGTCCTATCATGGATGGCCGTTATTGTTTTCCGTTAAGTCCTAATTAAATACCAAAATACCCTAACATCTTCATCTTCAACCTCAAAACCCTAACTTAAACCAACCATCATTATTCTAACAAACAACCACCACTACTAACCACCATCCTACCAAGTCATCACCACCACCAGTCCACCGGCAACCACTAGACCTTTAAAACCCACCACCTCCGGCCACCATATACGCGACAAACTCAACACCACCACCCACCGTTGCCCCCCAACAGTCACTGCCACCTCACCATCGCATCCCCCCACCGCCCCTCACCATCGCAGCCTCCCACTACAGCCTCCCATCGCAACCCTCACCACCGTAGCCACAAACATCATATTCATCCTAGCATGTCTGTTGGTCATCCATTTTCTTCATGAGAGAGAGAAAGAGAGATGGACGGTTGTTATGGTGGAGAGAGTCGTTATGGTGGCTTTAGTGTCAAAGGAAATAAAGGTGGCTAAGGGTGGAGGTGATGGGTTTTGACTTAGATATAATTAGGGGTATTCTTGTCATTTTAAATTTTTTAACAGAAAAGTTAACCCTTCATTCACGACTAGTACCTTTTGTGTTACATTTGACAAACCTTTGGACCAACATTGTAACTTTTCAAAACTGGGGACCGAAATTGAAATCAGAACTAAGCACAATGACTTTCCATGTAATTAACTAAAAACAAAGTAATCAACCAAAAGAATCAGTGGGCTTGAATCATAGGGCGTACGGTTCACCTGACATGCAAATTATAGTTATTAATTAATTATCTACAATTAATTACAAAGACAAATGAATATTATAGTTTTTTTTTTGAACGGCCAACTAACTAAAGCCCGACTATCCGGGGTGCCCCAATAGTGAAAAGGCACCCTCTACGCCTGTGAGCACAGACAGTACTGGATAGCCCAAACCCACCAACCACCAATTCCGGGGAAACCTGCCACCCGAAGGCCATTACGGGAAAACCCAGCCCACCAACAAAATTTTGCTACCGGTAGGACTCGAACTCTCAACCTTCTCTAAAGGAAGTCATGAGACTACCACTCAACCAAATAGTATTTAAACTTTTAGCTTTAAGTATTTGAACTTTTAAGTTCGTCTACTAAACTATCTGAGTTAATTACATGAAAGGTCCTTGTGCTTAGTCTTGTTTTCTATTTCAGTCCCCAAGTTTAAAAAATTACAAGGTTGGTCCAAAGCTTTGTTAAAACGTAACACAAAAGATCCCTGACATGGATGGTCGTTATCTTTTTCCGTTAATTCTTAGTAAAATGACCAAAATACCCCTGACTATTTAAAAATCAATATTATGAAAGATAAGACCCACAACTTCATCTTCAACCTTAAAACTCTAACCACCATTATTCTATCAAACCACCACCACCATCCTACTAGTCCACCGCTGCCCTCCACCGCCACCACCACCTCAGCCCAACTCTCTTTCTCTCTCTCTCCCTCTCCCCCCACCACCGTAGTCCCTTCCCTTCATCTTCATCTTCATCTTCATCTTCAACCCATCATTACATCCCACCACCATAACCCAACACCATTATTTCTTACTCACCAAAAAAACATCATATGGTAGATCTGTCATAACAAAAGCATCACCTGTCGTCACCATTATAGCCCTAACTGTGACATCCGTCACCTTAAGGTCCATCAATTAACGTGATTATCCGTTAACCATTCTTTGATCGATCATTCCTCATCTTTAATTAACTCTTTATGTGGATATCATGTGTGCATTATTATCGTTGTGCTTGTGTTTTTGTTATAATCATATGTTAACCTTAAAAACTATTTAAAACTCCCATTTTCGAAACCGCCAAATATATCATTTTTATATATATTAAACGTCACTAATAAAACCATTTCTTAAGTCATAATATCATTAAATGCATTTTTTATAACTAATATAATTAACCTAATAAAGTCGTTTTTCAACCGAACCAAATTTGGGAAACTCGGGGGTTAAGTGCAGGGACTAAACTTGTAATTTTGTAAACTTGGGCTGGGTATATAAACCCCATTACCAGCCCTAATTCACCATTTTCACCATCTTCTTCATCTTCATCCTCTCTACACACACATCTTCTTCATTCTAACACCAAATCCAACCCGTGTGGTCTCGTTTTCGTCGTCTAGACTTCATCTACATCTTAGTTCACTCATTTCTAGCAGGTAGACGACTTTGGTTGTCTCTTTTCTTGCCTTTTCACGGCTGTCCAAACTAGGGTTTCGGGTGTTCGGGTTCAACCCGAACACACAAGGTCGTATGGGTGCGTGTGAGGTCTTTCAGCTTGTGTTTCATGTTTGTGTATGTTTGTTAAGTGTTTCTGGAAGTCCTTGTGGTGTAAAACTCGCGTTTAGAGTAGCTCGGGGGCTGCTCAGCTCGACCATAGTCGCGATTCTGCTGTTCAGGCGACTGGGTCTGTCATGCGATTGAGCCGTGCGACTGAGTGAGTCGTGCGACTGAACCATGCGTCTGAGTCAATCATGTGACTGAGTTGTGCGACTGGGCATGTCGTGCGACTGAGTCGTGCGACTGTGTGTTTGTATGCGATTGAGTCATGCGTGCGAATGAATGTATGCCAATGAGTCATGCGTATGAATGATTGTGTGCGATTGAGTCAGGTGACCGACTGAGTGTATGCGATTGTGCGTGATTCGCACGACTGGAGTCCAATCACACGAATGAAGGTTCAATCGTACGAAAGTAGCTAATTCGCACGATTGGAGGTTGATTCGTGCGTATGGAGGTTGAGTCGTGCGATTGGGTGTTGTGTGGTACGACTGAATGCCAGTCATACGAATGAAGGCTCAATCGTACGAATGAAGCTGATTCGCACGATTGAGGGTTGATTCATGCGTATGGAGGTTGAGTCGTGCGTCTGGTCTTGTCGTGCGATTGCAATTGTTGTGTGTAATTTCCTTCTTGTGCATGGTGTGAGTATGACGTGTGATGTTGAGGTAACATTAACACAATAGCCATTGTTCGGCCACAAAGATTAAAGTCAACGCTAAAAAGGGCACAAATACTATTCTAAACAAATTAAACTAACGTTTTACAATTATCAACCGACTTATAACTATTGACACTTATCTAACACTTCTTCAATAACAATGAAACTTTTACTCAAACATCATCATCAATGGAGACAATGTCTAGTACTTGGATCTACATAAGATCTGGTACGTGTGTCTGTTTGTGTGAAGTTACACGCGACCCAGCCGATACAACCCGAACCGACCGATCATTATTACGCGCTTATTTCATATCATTCATGCTTATCAATAACTGTCAATAGGTGTTTGACTATTCATTTGCATTCTACATTTGGATACATCGATCATACATACTTACCACTTAACAAGTGAGTTTCATGGCCCCTTTTTACATCTATACAATATTTCAATCATTTACAACTTAGGGGAAAAGTATGCTTAACCATTTTCAATGCTGCACAAACTTACTTACATTTTACATACAAGGAATCAACGTGATACTGTGTTACAAGTACTTATCCGATACATGCTTGGGTCTGCTGTGTGGTTCTATCTTTGCAACTATTTAATTCCAGTGTGGGAACCGACGGTTAGGTATTGGTAGTACTACTGGGTTGACACCCCCACCCTCGTTCGATGGTATACTAGTTGGTACCATCAGTGGCCCCAGGAACGGGCCCTTGGGTGAATATATGCCGACAATTTCTTTGTGTACGTCGCTAGGTTTGGTTGCAAAGCTCATGTCATTTGATTTTACTTGTGTATATAACTGTATTCACGGTATTCCATTACGCTTACTATATACAACATTACTTACATTTTTATTACTTAAACCTGCGAGCTCACCAACAATTATGTTGACCGTTTTGAGCATATCTTTTCAGGAGATCATGCAAGTCCAGGAATCTAGGTGTGCTGCCTTAGTGGAGACCCTAGGATGCATTTTTGGGACTTAACATATTTTGACAAATAATCTTTTTGAACAATGTTGATCTATGTAAACAATTACAATATTTTGAAACTTGTTCCCGGGTTGTGGGAAATCATATTACAATTTCATCTTATTTGGTTATGTGAATCATTATCATGTTTATGCTTATGGCTATGTTGTCGTGAACATTGACTAAACACGACACAAGTCCCCTTGTTGTCGGGTGTCGTCATGACACGCTTGTCATCATTTATTTATATTGCATCTCTATCGCTTACCAAGTGTTATGATGATCCCGATCTAGTTACATTCCCGTGTTTCCGCTTTTAGCGGGGGTGTGACAGATTGGTATCAGAGCCATTGGTTATAGAGAATTAGGCAATACGCTTGACCTAGACTATAACCTAGGAACCTTCATGTAGATTTGCATGCTAGGACTCTGTATGCATATTATATCTCGTGTATGTGTTCCTCGCTGCTTGATTTGATCATCTATTTGTTATGTGATCTTTCCACCCTATGAGAGAGCCCTTGTGCTCACTCTTTTAATGGGATGCTTCTATTGGATCTTCCGTTCCCTCTGTGCGCCGAGTTGGTTTAACAAATCCGGGTATTAAACCCGAAGAGATCTTCACAGATCACGCTATGCGGTTGACCTTGGACATTGAGATTAACCCTGAGGAGGCTATGTCTGAAACCTCGAAAGATGAGGAAATAGACAACCTCCGCTAGACTAAACGTGATTATATACATGGACATACAACTGTTATGATGGATTATTGTTGAGACATTACCAAATCATGGTGTGAGAACTACACGAATTGCATGCGATGTGTGGTGACAATAAGTGTGATATTAACTTGGAATACTGGACTTGATGAGTGTTATGGATATACACTTTGAAATGATTTAAACTTATGTGTTTACTTTTCTATGATTAGAAATGCCGCCTCGAAGAGTTACCCGCAGCAATAGTGGCGGGAGTGAAGCTCCAAGGGGCAGAGGCAGAGGCAGAGGCAGAGGCAGAGCACCAAGGACAAATGATGCTCCTGCCAGTAACAGTCAGGGAACAGGGAACGCCAACATGGCGGCCCTGATCGCTCAACAGTTGGCCGCACTGATTCCTACTATCGTGGCCCAAGTGAGCGAAGCACTCCAGCAACACCACCCTCACGGGATGGTGGCAACGATGATGGAGACAATGGAGAAAGAGCCCATGGTGGGATCGAAACTGAGACGGGAAACGGAAACCCGACCGGAAACGAAAGCAACCAGGAGACCGGGAATGGTGGTACAGCCGATATCGAAACTGGGGTTGTTAATGCTCGTCGGGGGTGTTCGTACAAAGAGTTTGTGGCTTGCAAACCAAGGGAATTCGACGGGAAAGGTGGGGCGATAGACCTAACCAGGTGGCTAGAAAAGATGGAGGCAGTGATTGATATTAGTGAGTGCCTCGACAGTCAAAGGATCAAGTATGCCACTTGTTCACTACAGGGTAAGGCCCTAACCTGGTGGAACACCCAGATTCAAGCTAGAGGACGAGAATCTGCGATGCAGATGTCATGGGATTAGTTCAAGGCTTTGATCATTGAGGAATACTGCCCCCTTGACGAGATGCAGAAGTTAGAGCATGAGTTCTGGAATCATGCCATGATGGGAGCCGGGCATGCAGCTTATACTGATCGTTTTCATGAGCTGGCAAGATTGGTTCCGCATCTGGTCACGCCGGAATCAAAGAGGATTGAGAGGTACATTTGGGGACTTGCGCCTCAAATTAGAGCAATGGTTATAGCAGCTGCTCCTCCTACTATTCAGAGCGCAATTCTGAAAGCTGGCGCTTTGACTGATGAGATGGTAAGAACAGGGATTTTGGGCAGAGGAGCAGAGAAGCGAAAGGATGTTGGGTAATCGAGTCGGTCGAGTGCCGGAAAGTTTGAGAAGAGGGTCAAGACGATCAGGAATTTTGTGGCCGTGTCTCAGGCCAAGAGAGAGTATGTGGGGCCGCACCCCAAATGTGACAGGTGCAACTATCATCATCCCCCAGGGACGCAGTGCCGGGTGTGCGCGAATTGTAGGCGCCCGGGGCATTTGGCGAGAGACTGTAGAACTGCGCCGAATCTGGTGGCTCCCGTCAACGCGGTTAACCCCGTCGGGAATGCAAGGGCTTGTTATGAGTGTGGAAGCCCTGATCATTACAGAAACATGTGTCCCAGGCTGAATCAGGCACCGGGTCAACAGGGGAACAACCAGCAGCAAGTGATGGCCATAGCTGGGAACCAAGGCCCGACCACTCAGGGGAATGCAGCTCAGGGACGTGCATTTGTCATTGGAGCCAACGATGCTCGTTAGGACCCGAATGTTGTCACGGGTACGCACTTACTCAATCACCACTTCGCATCTATATTATTTGATACTGGAGCAGACAATAGCTTTATATCTTCTGAGTTTGTGCAATTGCTTGATTTGAGTCCTAGTAGGCTAGAAACTAGCAACTCTGTAGAAATGGCCAATGGTAGAGTTGTTCAGGCCGATGAGATTATTAGGAAGTGCTCGTTAACATTGGAGGACCATGCCTTCGATATAGATTTGATACCCTTTGAGTTAGGAAGCTTTGATGTGATTGTGGGTATGGATTGGTTGTCGCAAGACGGAGCAGAGATTGTCTGTCGGGACAAAGTAGTACGAATCCCCATGCCAAACGGGGAAGTACTCAAGATTCAGGGAGAAAGACCGGGGAAGGAACTTAAAGCTTATTTCCTGCATGAAAGCACGCCAGAGTTTACGAAAGCAGTGCTACGCTTTTCTGGCTCATGTGGTTGAAAAGAAAGACGAAGAGAGGAAATTAGTAGATATTCCAGTGGTACAGGATTACCCAGATGTATTCCCAGATGACTTGTCTGGTTTGCCTCCTCCACGACAGGTGGAATTCCGTATAGAGTTGGTTCCTGGAGCTACACCGGTAGCGAAGACGCCATATCGACTAGCGCCATCCGAAATGCAAGAGTTGTCTAGTCAGTTACAGGAACTACTAGAGAAGGGTTTTATTCGACCGAGTCATTCACCGTGGGGAGCACCGGTACTATTTGTCAAGAAGAAGGATGGATCATTCCGCATGTGCATCGATTACCATGAATTGAACAAGTTAACTGTGAAGAATCGATATCCTCTCCCCAGGATCGACGATCTGTTTGACCAGTTACAAGGAGCTTCGTATTTCTCAAAGATCGATCTTCGTTCTAGTTATCATCAGCTAAGGGTTTTCGAGGATGACATACCGAAGACAGCGTTAAGGACTCGTTATGGGCACTATGAGTTCTTGGTCATGTCGTTCGGGCTGACTAACGCACCAGCTGTGTTTATGGATCTGATGAATCGGGTGTGCAAACCTTACTTGGATAAGTTTGTGATTGTGTTCATAGACGATATACTTATCTACTCCCGATCAAAAGAGGATCATGAAGAACACCTTCGGGCAATTCTGGAGCTGCTACGGGAAGAGAAACTTTTTGCCAAGTACTCGAAGTATGAATTTTGGTTGCGGGAAGTGAAGTTTTTGGGTCATGTGGTTAACAAGGACGGGATTCATGTAGATCCCGGCAAGATTGAAGCGGTGAAGAAATGGGATACGCCCCAGACACCATCAGAGATACGACAATTTTTAGGACTGGCCGGTTATTATCGTCGCTTCATCGCGAATTTTTCAAAGATCGCGCGACCATTAACCCTGCTTACTCAGAAAGACAAGAAGTTTGATTGGGGACATGCACAAGAACAAGCGTTCCAAACGTTGAAAGAGAAGTTGTGTAACGCGCCCATACTGTCCCTCCCAGACGGAACTGATGATTTTGTGGTGTACTGCGATGCTTCACATCAAGGATTGGGATGTGTGCTAATGCAGAAGGATAAGGTGATTGCCTACGCTTCGCGACAGCTTAAGGTGCACGAAAAGAACTACACAACTCATGATCTTGAGTTGGGCGCTGTAGTATTTGCACTCAAGATTTGGAGGCATTACCTGTATGGAACCAAATGCATAATCTTCACTGATCATAAGAGCCTCCACAATATCCTGGATCAGAAGGAACTTAATATGCGCCAACGACGTTGGGTAGAGCTTCTTAGTGACTACGATTGTGAAATCCGGTATCATCCGGGGAAAGCTAACGTGGTGGCTGATGCTTTAAGCCGTAAAGAACGTGTGAAACCACTATGTGCTCGAGCGTTGGGATTGACCATTCAAACGAATTTGAAAGCTCAGATCCAAATTGCACAAAGTGAGGCATTGAAAGAAGAAAACCTTGCAGGAGAAGAATTCTGAGGGTTAGATAAGCAGATGATTTGCAAGGATGACGGTATACAGTACTTCATGGATCGCATATGGGTACCCAATGGGGAGGTGTTCAAACCTTAGTCATGGATGAAGCCCATAAGACGCGATATTCTATTCATCCTGGTGCAGACAAGATGTATCACGATCTCAAGGATCTGTACTGGTGGCCAGGCATGAAGAAAGACATTGACTTATACGTCAACAGATGCTTGACGTGTTCGAAAGTCAAAACTGAACATCAGAAACCATCGGGATTATTACAGCAACCTGAAATTCCCGAGTGGAAATGGGAGAACATAGCTATGGATTTCATTACCAAACTCCCTAGAACAAGCAGCTGTCATGACTCGATATGGGTCATTGTAGATCGAATGACGAAATCAGCACATTTCTTGCCTATCCGAGAAGATTACAAGATGGATAAGCTGGCGAGATTGTACATCAAAGAGGTCGTGACACGGCACGGGGTGCCAGTGTCAATCATATCCGACCGTGATAGCCGATTCACTTCAAGATTTTGGCAGACACTACGGAAAGCGATGGGCACTCGATTAGACATGAGTACCGCCTATCACCCTCAAACAGATGGCCAAAGTGAACGAACTATACAGACGCTAGAAGACATGTTGAGAGCGTGTGTAATCGATTTTGGAGGTAGTTGGGATGCTCATCTACCGTTGATTGAGTTCTCTTACAACAACAGCTACCATACAAGCATTGGGTGTGCTCCGTTCGAAGCGTTGTATGGAAGGAAATGCATATCTCCCGTTTGTTGGGCCGAGATTGGTGAAAGTCAACTAACAGGCCCAGAGATCATTCAAGAAACAACTGACAAGATCTTTCAAATCAAAGACCGACTTAAAGCTGCAAGAGATCGCCAAAAGAGCTATGCCGACAATCGTCGGAAGCCTCTAGAATTCAACGTTAGGGATTGTGTATTACTCAAAGTCTCCCCTTGGAAAGGAGTCGTTCGATTTGGAAAGAAAGGGAAGTTAGCCCCAAGATACGTTGGACCATTCGAGATTACTGAAAGAATTGGTCCTGTGGCTTACCGATTGAGGTTGCTACAAGAACTTAGCGGTGTGCATGATACTTTTCACATGTCAAACCTCAAGAAGTGTTTGGCCGACGAATCCCTTCACGTGCCAATCGAGGAAATCAAGATTGATGAAAAGCTTCATTTTGTTGAGGAACCCATTGAGATCATGGATCGAAAGGTCAAGCAACTGAAGCGCAGTAGAATACCTATTGTTCGCGTAAGGTGGAATTCAAAACGAGGGCCAGAGTTTACATGGGAACGAGAAGATCAGATGAAACTCAAATATCCACATCTTTTCGAGGATGACACTCTTGGACCCAACTCCAGCTGAATTTCGGGACGAAATTCTCTCAACTGGGGGAGACTGTGACATCCGTCACCTTAAGGTCCGTCAATTAACGTGATTATCCGTTAACCATTCTTTGATCGATCATTCCTCATCTTTATTTAACTCTTTATGTGGATATCATGTGTGCATTATTATCGTTGTGCTTGTGTTTTCGTTATAATCATATGTTAACCTTAAAAACTATTTAAAACTCCCATTTTCAAAACCGCCAAATATATCATTTTTATATATATTAAACGTCACTAATAAAACCATTTCTTAAGTCATAATATCATTAAATGCATTTTTTATAACTAATATAATTAACCTAATAAAGTCGTTTTTCAACCGAACCAAATTTGGGAAACTCGGGGGTTAAGTGCAGGGACTAAACTTGTAATTTTGCAAACTTGGGCTGGGTATATAAACCCCATTACCAGCCCTAATTCACCATTTTCACCATCTTCTTCATCTTCATCCTCTCTACACACACATCTTCTTCATTCTAGCACCAAATCCAACCCGTGTGGTCTCGTTTCGTCGTCTAGACTTCATCTACAGCCTAGTTCACTCATTTCTAGCAGGTAGACGACTTTGGTTGTCTCTTTTCTTGCCTTTTCACGACTGTTCAAACTAGGGTTTCGGGTGTTCGGGTTCAACCCGAACACACAAGGTCGTATGGGTGTGTGTGAGGTCTTTCTGCTTGTGTTTCATGTTTGTGTATGTTTGTTAAGTGTTTCTGGAAGTCCTTGTGGTGTAAAACTCGCGTTTAGAGCAGCTCGGGGGCTGCTCAGCCCGACCACAGTCGATATTCTGCTGTTCAGGCGACTGGGTCTCTCATGCGATTGAGCCGTGCGACTGTGTGTTTGTATGTGATTGAGTCATGCGTGCGAATGAATGTATGCGAATGAGTCATGCGTATGAATGATTGTGTGCGATTGAGTCAGGTGACCGACTGAGTGTATGCGATTGTGCGTGATTCGCACGACTGGAGTCCAATCGCACGAATGAAGGTTCAATCGTACGAAAGTAGCTAATTCGCACGATTGGAGGTTGATTCGTGCGTATGGAGGTTGAATCGTGCGATTGGGTGTTGTGTGGTACGACTGAATGCCAGCCATACGAATGAAGGCTCAATCGTACGAATGAAGCTGATTCGCACGATTGAGGGTTGATTCGTGCGTATGGAGGTTGAGTCGTGCGACTGCAATTGTTGTGTGTGATTTCCTTCTTGTGCGTGGTGTGAGTATGACGTGTGATGTTGAGGTAACATTAACACAATAGCCATTGTTCGGTCACAAAGATTAAAGTCAACGCTAAAAAGGGCACAAATACTATTCTAAACAAATTAAACTAACGTTTTACAATTATCAACCGACTTATAACTATTGACACTTATCTAACACTTCTTCAATAACAATGAAACTTTTACTCAAACATCATCATCAATGGCGACAATGTCTAGTACTTGGATCTACATAAGATCTGGTACGTGTGTCTGTTTGTGTGAAGTTACACGCGACCCAGCTGATACAACCCGAACCGACCGATCATTATTACGCGCTTATTTCATATCATTAATGCTTATCAATAACTGTCAATAGGTGTTTGACTGTTCATTTGCATTCTACATTTGGATACATCGATCATACATACTTACCACTTAACAAGTGAGTTTTGTGGCCCCTTTTTACATCTATACAATATTTCAATCATTTACAACTTGGAGGAAAAGTATGCTTAACCATTTTCAATGCTGTACAAACTTACTTACATTTTACATACAAGGAATCAACGTGATACTGTGTTACAAGTACTTATCCGATACATGCTTGGGTCTGCTGTGTGGTTCTATCTTTGCAACTATTTAATTCCAGTGTGGGAACCGACGGTTAGGTATTGGTAGTACTACTAGGTTGACACCCCCACCCTCGTTCGATGGTATACTAGTTGGTACCATCAGTGGCCCCAGGAACGGGCCCTTGGGTGAATATATGCCGACAATTTCTTTGTGTACGTCGCTAGGTTTGGTTGCAAAGCTCATGTCATTTGATTTTACTTGTGTATATAATTGTATTCACGGTATTCCATTACGCTTACTATATACAACATTACTTACATTTTTATTACTTAAACCTGCGAGCTCACCAACAATTATGTTGACCGTTTTGAGCATATCTTTTCAGGAGATCATGCAAGTCCAGGAATCTAGGTGTGCTGCCTTAGTGGAGACCCTAGGATGCATTTTTGGGACTTAACATATTTTGACAAACAATCTTTTTGAACAATGTTGATCTATGTAAACAATTACAATATTTTGAAACTTGTTCCCGGGTTGTGGAAAATCATATTACAATTTCATCTTATTTGGTTATATGAATCATTATCATGTTTATGCTTATGGCTATGTTGTCGTGAACATTGACTAAACACGACACAAGTCCCCTTGTTGTCGGGTGTCGTCATGACACGCTTGTCATCATTTATTTATATTGCATCTCTATCGCTTACCATGTGTTATGACGATCCCGATCTCGTTACATCCCCGTGTTTCCGCTTTTAGCGGGGGTGTGACACTAACCTTGATTGGATTCGAGATGAGGACTCGTGGTGCTAGAGATGGTGGTTGCAGTCCACGGTGGTGGAGTTCTGGTGGTGTTTGAGATAGTAGTTGCAACCTGTGGTGATGGGGATGGTGATAACGTTCCGATGGGGATGGTAGTTGCAGACTTGTCGTGGTGGAGATGATGGTGGTGTTCTGGTGGTAGACCGGTGGTGTTTAGATTTTTAAGTTTACAAAGGGTAATGTAGTCATTTTTTAGAAATTAATGAAAAAAAATAACAACCATCCATGTTAGGGACCTTTTGTGTTACGTTTCAGCTAACCTTTGGACCGACCTTATAACTTTTCAAAGTTGGGGACCAAAAGTGAAAATAGACATAAGCACAGAGGCCTTTCATGTAATTAACTCAAACTATTTATAGTAAAATTTTATTAGTTTAGTTTGACCACTAAAATTAGTATTGGTTGAGCTAAACAAATAACAATCAAAGTAACACAGCTTTCATGTGGGAAATTTTAGCAAACTCTTGCCGCATAGCCCGTGACTTTTGGCCACTAAAGTTAGGATATTAAAATTTGACAACAATTTGTTTTTTTACTTTTGACCACTATAATTTAAGATCGTAAAAATGTGGCCATTAAACTATTTATAGTGAAGGTCTATTTTTTTAAGTTTGGCTGCTAAAATTTAGTATTTTTAAATTTCGCTACCAAATATTGATTTTATGGCTTTCAGCGAGCCAAACAAATAATAACCAAAATAACACCGCGTTACGTCTAAAAAAAATTGACCACACTCCCGCCGCGTAATGCGGGGAGAGAAAAAAACGAGTTATAATTGGTTTTGAAAATCGGATTCAACAAGAAACCACTTGGATTTCAATTTTACACTTATTTATAGGTTCAAACACATAGGATAAAACAGAGTTGAAAGTCCAATCATCCAAACATTTATAGAGTTCAAAAACGGCCCAACCAATCGAGCCGGCTAGGTCATCCAGCACGCACAAAAGTAAAAAAAACAAGCGGGCTGAACCATATAACATTTAAACAGATGGGTTAACCCGAAAACACAAAAACAAACAGGTTCAAGCCCTGAACCCCATAGCTTGTGAACTGGCAGGACCCTTGTCCTACTGACTCGGTGCTCACAACACCAATTACAGCTAAAGACATAGTCAGCTTAAAGTTCACAAATACTTTATAGACAAATATGTTTAATCTTTAATATCTAAAGTTAACACGAACAAAATAGACCCGACCCAATCACAGTCCATGGGCCAGCATTTAGCAATTGCACCCACAAACCATATGCATCAGCACATGCATTATTGGTTCACTCTCTGTATGCCATTTCAAATTAGGGTTGATCTAAAATAAGTAACCACACAATCTTTCGTGTCAACACAGGTGATTTGACGATTCTTGATCTAACACAAGATTACATGAATATCCATAATATTATAAAATCATCGACTGCCTAAGTAATCAAACTATTGGATTTTACTTGTAGAAATCAAAATCAGTGTCGGGTTTCTTCACATTGGTTCTGTAGCCCTTCTCAAAGTCCTTGGGAAGAATAACATAACGGTTCTTGCGCACTGCATGCATCCCTGCTTCTTGACAAATTGCTGCAATCTGAATGTGAAAACCATCCAAGTTAATAATAGTTGTTTCAAGGCAACAGGGTTGTTTTTGTATGAGTTCGAGGTTTTGACCAGCAACTTTTTCATCATCTTATAAATAATCAATAAATCAATTATGACAACATATGAATATTACTAATTAGACCATATGCAATTAAAATCGACTTCAAGTGCCTTTAAACCAGTTTGATTCATGTGACTGGCTCCCTTTTAGCTAAACCTTTTGGTTTGACCCATTAGAGATGAAAGCAAACTCAAATCAAACCATTTATAAGTAAATGGGTTGTAAGTGCCACCTCTAATATTTACAGGAGCACAAATCAACTGTAAACAGCAAGAAAACAACTTACTTCAGCAGCACTGATTTTGTCAGGCCGAGAGACGTAATCTTCCAAGTCAACTTCATCACTTAAATTCATTTTAGCAGTGCAAACCTACATAATAGATGTGATATTAGACTATGGTCACAATTAACATCAAAAACCATACTGTTTCATAATCATGTAACTGAGAAATGGGTCAGCTAGATTATTATTACAATCACCAGAAGGAAAAATGGATCACAGGATCTAGATATTCTAATGCTCCAAAACTACCTAATTGCTTTAATACAATTTTATTATAGTGATAATAAAGTTCTATATTGTATTTTAACACATTACATGTTAATAAAATTAAAAACAGACCAATTTAAGTGTGTTTGTGGGCTGAACCCACCCATGTACCCAACCCACCTGACCATCCATCTTGCCACCTATATCAGGGTCCTTTGGAAAAGAAAGTAACCGACAATTTATGATTATAACAAACCATATACAAAAATGAAGATATGAGCACTAAAAACTACCTGAAAAACAAGCCTCTTTTGTCGTCTATCAGGCAAAGGAAACTCAATCTTGCGGTCAAGCCTACCAGGACGAAGAAGTGCTGGGTCCAAAGTATCAGCTCGGTTAGTTGCCATTATAACCTTAACATTCACCGTCTGGTCAAACCCATCCATCTGCAAACACCCCAATACATGGTTTTACAAATCCGATAATAAACCAAAAGATATTTACAACTTTTCAGAGAGAGACTAAGATATGATTCATTGACCATTTCATAAACTATTCAGTTTACCTGGTTTAACAGTTCCATGAGAATTCGCTGCACTTCTCTATCAGCTCCAGTCTGAGCATCAAATCTGGCAGTTGCAATTGCATCTACCTCATCAATAAATATAATTGCAGGTGCATTTTCTTTGGCCAGGCGAAAAACATCACGAACCATTCTAGGACCCTGTATAAAGCATGAACCAAATGAGATGATCATAGAAAAAAAGGTGCATTGTGTCATGTTTTAAGGCTTCGTATATCACCACAAACTGGATAACACACAGGTAAAATATAATACAGGAATACAAACATGTTCATTATCGGGAACCATTTTATGAGTAAATAAATTCTACGGGGTTGTTTGGATTTACTTTCACAACTCATTGCAATTTATAGTCACGATAATCGAATCTTAATGTTTGGATAAAAGATGTTTCTGGTTATTTAGGTCATAATCATTAATTTTGGGTAATCAGTCTCAAATGGCCTGCAACAAACTGATTATCATAGTCAAAACACCTAGTTACACATTAACCTAATATCATAGACTTCTACTCACAACTGACAAGATGTCTACTTTTGTCACAAGAACATCCTTTTTAATTATTTTATGTACTAGTTTCTTTCCAAATAATTAGAACTTTCGAACACTCAACAGCTGATTATCTGATTATTATGCCTTTAAACAGAAAAACACCCAAACACTATCTCCTACATGTGTTCTACTTCAACTAATTATCGAACTCTCGTTATTCATAATCACTTAATTGCATTCAAAACACAAATCCAAACAATCATCTAAACTTGCTGGTTTTAAGTAACAGTACACAGATAGCATTATCTACCTGTAGCATGAGTATAATATGTATTATATAAATGTAACACATACAAATCGATTCTAGATTTCTAGTCAAAGTATAGGCTCTTAAAAACCAGATATAAAGGCATACCTCACCCAAATACTTCTGAACAAATTCTGAGCCAACAACCCTAATAAAGGCAGCAGTTGTATGATTTGCAACAGCTTTGGCAAGCATGGTTTTGCCGGTCCCAGGTGGACCATAGAGCAAAACACCACGCGGAGGGTCTATACCTATCTGTTTGTACAATTCATGATGAGTCAAAGGTAACTCGACAGCTTCACGTATTTCCTGCTTTTGAATGTCACATCCCCCAATATCCTATAAATTTCACATTGGCAAGACACAGCATTGTTAGCTTTGTGAACCATGCAGATTCGAAAATTATAGCAATAAAACTAAAACACAAGCTTTAGATCAGGTAGTCAACCCATGAAACTAGAAACTTAAAACACACAATAAATGAGAAGCAACATTAGAATCATAAATCATATATAAACAACTCTCAAGTTCAGAGTTCTATGGTTACTTTCGTCCTAGAAACGCTTTTTAAACTTTCATTGGGTCTATATATGTATCATGCTTCATGTATGAAGATAAGAACCTGTAACAATTGGTCATACCTACCCATCCAACCAGACAAAAACAAAAAGTTTAAAAGATCAATATGCACGTAAGACAAGACTTGAACCTCTTGTAAATCATATATAAACATCTCTCAAATTCAGATTTATATGGTTTATTTTCATTCTAAAAAACGCATCTCAAACTTCCCATGAATCCATATTTTTATCAGGTATTCAAGTATAAAGATCATACCCTGTAACAAATTAACCACTGGTCATGCCTGCCCATTCAACCACATAAATATAAGAAGTCTCTAAGATCAATATGCATGTAAGAAAAGACTTGAACTTCTTGTAAATCTTTCTAGGACATATAATCCCAATGTACAGCAGAAACTCAGAAAGTAAATTTATCAAAAAACGGTCCTTGAGAAATAAACAAAATTGCAGTGAATACACCCTGATGGATTCTATGAATGTAAGAATTAGATCACATCATAGGAAGCATGGTATCATGTCATCTGGTCACTAAAACCACAACAATTTTCTTTGTTTCCTAATCACAGCTAGTCTGCTAGCAGTTTCACTTGGTTGAATCTCTTGACTACTTGAATAAATAGCTAATCAACCAAAAGAAAAACGAGTCACGTCTAGAACCATCCTAAAAGTTTGATGTATTGTCTTTGAAATAGTATCTTTAAAAATAATGAGAAATTCCCATTTAATTTGTGTTGCTATAAATTTAATTCAAGAAATATGAAAATTGGACTATAAGATGTCAATAAAAGGCAATGAGGAATTAAAGTGGAGATAACCAACTTCTAGAGGCAGCATGTCTAAAGTCCAATTTGAACACTTTGGGGACATAAAGTGAAATTATGCAAAGTTAAAATGTATGGATGCTTAGCTCACTCCTCATAGTCAGTTTTTGCAATGGAAAAAAGCAGACAATTTGGGTTATTTAGGAGATATCAACCCCGAGTTCAATCTAAGCAATAATACAACAAGCTTAAGGTGGGAAGCGGGAATGTCACTTAATACTTATTACCATTAGCTCTAACGTAAAAGAAAAAAGAGGTTTACACTTTTACAATTACCACTTTTAGTTGTAAATGGTTGCGACCAGTGAACACTTTTTAAGACTTCTAAGTGTTAATTTTGAAAATCCAAGAACTGTTTCTAAAGGACAGAATAAATCAAATATAATCATTAAACTAGTTTACAAACATATTAGGTGTTCCCAAGTCATTGAGTCTAGTGGACGTCTGTTTATAATATGAAGATTATCTTTGGCTTTGCAGATTTATCATTGCAGCTAATTTGTAAAAAACCTAATTGAATACACACATATACATAGAGCCTCAACCATTACTCCAAACTTGTTATTTGTTAATTATTGGTTTATATGCTCCAAATGTTTTCCATATACATGGTACTCAATTGTTTCAGCAGTCTTGTGTAAAAGTAAGCTCCCTCACATTGTAATAATCTAGTGATTGGAAACCACTGCACTTGGCTCTCTTTCCTACCCAACACCATTAAAGCTATTCAAACATAGAATTGAATGCTAATATTTAGCTAAAACCTAGCTGTTATTAATGTATATAAAAAATAAAAGATTCGTCGGTGTGAAGAATTTGAACAAAAAGTGTTCGACCTAGTTGAAAGCTTTAAGGTAGTAAGATAAATCTACCAATCATGATTGAAATTGAGAACTTACAAAATGCTTTTAGAAACATGTAAGCATGGTCTTAAAGCCATATCTTATTGTTAAACAAACAGTGGCGCACTTTATTCACCATGTCTTTAGCCATACAGTAGCATTAACGAAAGTGTCACCCAATTTTATTATGTTTCCTTTCAATTATATCTACAGTCATGTAACTATATCAAATAGTTATGAATTTCAAATTAGACTGCACATATATATATTTCTACCCTCATGAACACACATCCTTTGGCAATGGTATACTAAAACAATGAAAGCTACGCAATTTGGGTACCAAAAACTTATGTTAGATATAACAGAAGTTAACAAAAAATCTCTACAACAAAAATCCACCAAAATGAATGCAATATTTCGAACTCAAAATTACTCACGTTG
This sequence comes from Flaveria ramosissima, assembly GCA_025215565.1. Classification (NCBI taxonomy): domain Eukaryota; kingdom Viridiplantae; phylum Streptophyta; class Magnoliopsida; order Asterales; family Asteraceae; genus Flaveria; species Flaveria ramosissima. The sequence continues at coordinate 58,557,219 of CM046029.1, read as the reverse complement.
TAAGTGACATCTGGTTTTTCAGACTGGCTAAGAAGCGAAATACTCGAATCAGCCTCCGGTGGCAACACATCAACAAGCGCATTAGAATGTCGGTGCAAAGCCACAGACGCCGATGGCTTCAACAACTCCCGATTAATCGTGCTCAGAATCCTAACATAGTAATTAGACCCTGTAGTCGACCCTACGATGCCATTATTCTGGTCGATCATCTCCATAAACTGACCAATCACAAGCGGCACCGACTGGATCCGCTTAACCTCTTCCTGAGATCTAAGTTGCTCTCGCTTGAGATTCTTCAGCTCGTCTTTAACGTACTCTTCCTGTATCTCGATGAACTCGATTTGACGGTGTAAGGATTTGAGGCGAGTGTAGAGGTCGTCTTCGGTGTCGGATGAAAGGGATTCTACGGTGTTGTAGGGATTAAGTAGGGTTTTCGGTGGTGGTGGTGGTGTAGATGAGGGTTTAGGGTCGACAACCATAGTCGCTGCCATAGACGTCGGTGGTGGTGGTTGTAGTGGCGGTGGTGATGGTGGTGGTGGTGGTGGTGGTGGCGGTGGTGGTGGTGGTTGTGGCTGGTGGCGACGGAATTGCGAAGGCGGTGATATACGGAGAACGATGTCTGGGGAAGAAAGGTATCAACAATGTCGTGGGCAACAATTTATCGCAGGTTGAGCCGTTAAGAGTTAAAAACAAAGTTTTTAGTTTTACAATTTCACCACAAAACTATGGAACTTTTTGTTTATTGTCATTGTTAATACTCTTTTATTCTAACAATCATAGATATTACTTGATAACATAAAGGACGTTTGGTTCACGAGGTTAATTAGAAATGAAATTTGAATTGAAATTGAAATGAATTTTTTTTAATTTTTTGTGATGTTTGGTTGGTAAATATAAATAACTAGAATTCAAGCCTCACATGTTGTGGTGGGGTGTAAAACTGTGTTAAGTAGCATCAATAGATACATCGTTGCTAGCGACCTCAAACACTAAGAAAAGCTCATAAAACAAAAGAAATAAAACCGAACAAAAATAGATGTAAAAACGTTGAACTATGCACGTGTCGTACGGTGTTTTAATGTGTGTAAATTAGAACGAAATGTAAAACACAACACCACCGTTAGAAAAAAAATGTACAAATGTTGAACCATATACGCATGTTGCAGTATGTTAACTGGAAAAGTTTATACCAAGACGTAAAGTGAAAAAATTATAAAAGAATAAAAGTACATGAGACTAAAGTTGAAAATGAAAAATATTGTTAATGTCAAATGTAAGGTTGAAAACCATGCTTTGATTGATTCATCATCAACTAGAGTTTGTTTTCATATGACTTATGCATGGTTGTGTATGTAAGACATATGTTTATGATTTAATGTTAGCATCAATCCATTATCGGTCTTGAATTGTTAATTGTCATAATATGGTGTCTGATTAAAATTATATTTTGATAGTTGCGTTGATAAATCTTGTCTAGGGCATTATTGGTCTATGATCGTTAATTATCTCTAAATCAAATTACTTATTAATTATCTCTAAATCAAACTACTTAGTGTTGTAATTATCCATGATGCCATATCGGCATGTATTGAGTTAACCATATCTATCTGGTTGTTAGAAAAGCAATATGAATTAGGTTATACGTATTGCTTCCAAATTCCAAACCTTGGTGTGAATGTGTGATTGTTTTCACTTATTCGTATTTGTTAATTAGTTGTGTGGTCTGTAATCAATCTAATTATAAGACTCGTTTTCACTATGTGTGCAATTATAAGTCAACCTAGTCCAAACATCATCAACTTAATCCTTGAGGAGTCGACATCATACTTACCCTACTAGTATAAGGTAATTATGACATAATTCTTTTTATCTATGATCAGAACTTCAACGCTAATCAATTATCATAATAGAGTTTTATAAAGTAAATTACCACGATGCAGTATGACACGAATGTATGTGCCCATGATAAAGTACATGTACATTACCATGACTGATGTAAACGTACGTTACCATGACTATTGTAAACGTACGCTACCATGACTAATGTAAAAGTAGTAATGATGCCACATAAGTTGTGTGTGTCACTAGGAATGGCTAACGAGCTTATAGGAATGTAGTTGTGTGATAACCTTTCATTGGGTTATCAATTTACGTGATCAATGATAAAAAATAAATTAACATGAATCAAAACACGTGAAGAGCATGACGATATAGTGCCCAAGCTTGCAAAACCTAGAGCAACAGAGCTATTAGCTCTCGTGGTTCTCCGAATAATAAAAGTACTTGACACAAGGTAATAAGAAGCAAAGTTGACATTGTATTGATCCCGGTTCTTACAAGGATGGTGACAATCTTTATGGGCCGGGGCATGCGAAGTTAGGTGACATATTCAACACTAGGAATAAGAGCCAAACTTTGTGTTTTTACTTTATAGCTCATGAGAAACTAGTATCGTCACAACTACAACAAAAATTCATAATATTTACTATGGTAATATTTAATATGTATTTAGGCTACCAATTATTGTTTAGTAACAAACGAGAGTTATGACCGGACAAGAAAGGATGAACTTTAGTCATCAAAGAGCCATACACATAAGGCTAATTGATAGTGATAGTTAAGACGTAAGTGATAGAATGATCTATGACACGTTCTTTTGTGTAGAAAAACATGATTATTAATAAGTGTTTGTATATTAAAGAATGAAGTGGACAAGTAACTTGTAATGATAGTTGATTTGAGACCATTGTTTATCTCTCAAAGGTTGGTAACGATAGGCATAACGTTATCTTTATCTTTAATAAATTAATATTAAGTATTTGAGTAAATTACAAATTGTGTCCTTTATTAATATACAAAATTGCATGTTACGTCCTTTAATTTTAATAATTACATACAATGTTCTTTATTTACATAAATTTGCACATATATTGTCCTTTACACTAACCACCATCCAAATATACAGTTAACTCAGTTATGTAATCCTCACACGAGTGGTATTTTTTATCATTTGCTTTTCATATATAATATAGTAAAAATAAAAAAAAAGTATTTTTTTAAAAGCAATCACTAAACCAGATTGAATGTCCAGAATAAAGTACATAATTTGCTATTGAGCTTCAGTTCTTGATTGGCTTGATGAAAATATCAAATAAAAAGTAATGTTAATAAGAGGAAGTGTATAAATAAATCACAGATGATAATGCTTCTCATCTGCTATCAAAAATAATAACGAAATGAATTAAGACATCAAAATTACAGTAAACAAAGTAAAGATTTAGATTTAATTTAGAAAAAATATAGAGGCTTTTAAAAACTTAAAGTGGCTTGAATGGTGAAGAAGATGTTAAATGGTGATGAAGATGATCGGTGTTGTAATATTAAAAAAAGAGAAACACTGAATTTATTGTTATTGAGCTTAAGAAGAACATGGGTTTTATCGACTTACCAAACGCTTCGATAGTGATCTTGTAATTATTTTCTCAATTAAAGTATTAATAAACCTTTAAAGATTTTATTATATAAGATGTGAAAAACAAACGACAAAAATACCCTTCATGTGAGGAACACATAACTGAGTTAACCATATATTTAGATGAAAGTTAGTGCAAATAATAATCTGTGTGCAAATTTGTTTAAATAAAAAATATTGTATAAAATTATTAAAACTAAAGGACGTAACATGCAATTTCATATATAGATTAAGAATATAATTTGTAATTAAGTATTTAATAAAATAAAATTTTGATCTTCTTAATAAGCTTTTCTTAATTTGATGGGTATTTTAAAATCAACAAATTCCGGTTCACAAGGATTCTTTGACTTTTTATTAACACACCCAAGTCTCTTATATAACTACATACACTCACAAACAACAAATTAAAGGCAACTCATGATTAAACAACTTTTAAAAATTGTAACTAAAAAAACTCACCCTCACACCATCTAACCTAGTTCTTTGGGTAATTCAAAGGTATGGTGGGAATTTAGGAGACAGAGAACCGTCTCCTTCTAGGCTTTGTATGGTCAATGTCATCATCATCTTCGATATTTGAAGTGTCCTTTGATCCATGTTTGAAAGGATTAAACTTCCCAAATTTCTTTGACATTGATGAGAAGAAAGTATGCTTCTTTGTGTTACGTGTTCTAGACGATGTTGACCCCATTTGACTCATGTTTTGCATATCGGATATATAAGCCTTCATCTGTGACAATTCAAACCTCAAGGATTCATTCTCTTTTGCCAATGAGACGTCAGCTTGCACTTGAGGCCTTGTGTTTGTTGACTTGAGGACACCCTTCTCACTTCTTATTTGTAGTTGATCAAAGTAAAGTGCGTGTAGAACTATTTGTATTGGTAATCTTTTATTTTGGGAGGCGTGTACCCTTGCTTCATATGAGAGTTTCAAAGGGTCCATCGCACTACAGACTTTCTCACGCTCAATTTCGTCTAAGTTTGGATGAGCCTAGAAAACACAAGTTACATAATTACCGATCATAAAAAAGGTAAGCTTTAATGGTAGAGATAGAAATTTTAACTATAAACCTTCACGCATAAAGTATTCATAACCTGATACATTCTAATTACTAGAATCACACTTCATTAACCAAATTACAATAGGTTTTACTTATTCAAATAGAAATAATATAATGCTCATCGCACTATAAACCGCTTAAATTAGAAACAAAAACAAAATCTTAACATGTCTGCCTTATTTAAACTCATTTAATCTTTTTATAACTTGATTAAAACATGCCAATTCGTTTGCAACTTATCAATCTGTTTGGTTTGTTTATATGCATGAATTAAATAAGTAATCTTTACTTTGTATCATTATAATCATATTCAGGTTATATCTAAAGTATTTTATATGAATAAAAACGTATATTATTATATGTTAGTTGTTAAAAACAGTATAATCTAACGGTATCATATTGTATATAGTAAAATATTTATTTTTTAATTATTTTTTAGTTAGCTGATGTTACTAAATACTAATCACATGACAAAAAAAATGCTGGTTGTCAATTTAAAAGTAGTTTCTTCATTCTTAAAAGTTGTTAATTAACTCCTCTACAGATTAAATAAAAATACTTTATTATGTAAAATTTTGTATCACGTTGTCTTATTGTAAGATGATCAAATTCAAAAATTCAAGTAAAATGACTACCTTGAGGTATATATCAATGGCGCGATACAGATCATCATCAACCTTTCGTGCAATTTTTGGCACCAGATTAGCAATCCCATTGAACTTCGAGATACTCAACTCATTAATCGTCGCAATTTCACCAAGGTACGCATCCACCGTCTTCGCAATCCTAACCATCGCCGGAGATGACGTGTCACCGCCGTTGAACACCGCCACACTCTTCTCCTTCTCCACAAACGCCGACACGATCCTCCGTACACTCTCCAGATCAAACAACCTCTCTCCGTCGAAAGTGTACGACAACAGCAGCAGATCGTCGACGGTGACGTGCTCTAGCATCGCCGATATGTGTTTCTCTAGATTATTCCTGCAAACGTCGTCGTTTTCGAGGTGAATCGCTGCGCGGAGGAGGCAGATGAGGAAGTTGATCGGAAATGGTTGAGGTTCGACGGGGAGTAATGAGATGATTGAGTGTAGGAGCTTTCGTTGTTGAGATCTGGAGGCGGTGTCGATGGAGATCGATGCTTTTATGCTGTTGCTGTAGTGATCGTGGACGAGATTCGGTAATGATCTCTCGGTGTAGGTTATGATTGCGGTTGCGATCGTGAGTGCTTTTGCGCCTCGTGATTTCATTGATTTGATTATCTTCTCGAAGAAGTATATGTTAACGATCGATAGCTCGTTTGTCCACCAGTTCGCCGGTGATCTGCTCGGAAAATTCGCTTCGTTACAAGCCTGCAAAATGCAAATCGAATATTGATTCAATTATCCTGTTCAGAATCGTGAAATTGAAGACGCATAACTGATAACACGTTGATTGTGAAATACCTTAGCGCTAGCTACTTCCACACATCGTTGAACGATGTTGATCTGTTCAGCTATGGGAAGAAGATGTTCACATGATTGTAAGACAACGAGGGCGCCTGAGAGGCTTGTTAAAGCTACCTGAACAAGGAAGTCTTCCGTCCTGCGGACGAGGTTGCCGTCGCAGTGTTCATCAGTCATGTCGAGATACTCTGCTGCACACCGGAGAGGTGCTACGTTGTGTACGGTGATTTCGAAATTGATACCATAGCAGAACTTTGCTACTTTCTCGAAGATCTCAGCTCCTCCGGGCATGTTAGACAGATCTAGCGTCGTCATATCAGGTTCTTTCGATTCGATTATTAATCTTCTTATGTAGTTGCTTTTAGCTACTAGCATGAACTGCCACAACCAATCAACAATACATGATGATGATGATTTTATGATTCAATCACTAATTAATTAGTAACTACTACCTATTTGACAAATTATAAACACATCCCAAATGTCTTCCAATATAGGCTAATCATACCTTGTGAAGAGGAAACTTTGATTCACCAACTTGTACAAGAATATCAGTTGGGATATCTTGTGATAAGATCCTAATTAAGAACAGATCGATTAAAGAAAACAACAGTGAATCATTTGAAAAAAAAAAATCTTAAACACATAACAACACTATTTTAGGGTGATTTGTAAGTTAAGTTGTGGAAGGTTACCACTGTCCAGTTCTCTCCATTGCTAGAGAAACCCTATTGGTGTTTCTTGCATAAGCAGCCATGGCTTCAAATTGACTGATTTAGAGGATAAGGTGATGATCTCTATGTTTTGTGTTTATAAAGGGAAGATGATACATACAGGTGGTAGAGGTTTTGTTTGGACATTAGGAAGAAAATATTACATCTTGTTCACATTTTTTAGCCATATTCCAATATCCAACTTTATAAGTAACTAAATACCAAGTAAAACCATTAACATCATGCGATCTACTCATCTACCCATGCAATGAATATGGAGGAATTACTTTAGCATGTGACCTTTTTCTTTATTTTATGAACAACAATATGTGATCTTTTTCTACTCCCCTATCAAACCAACATATTCTAAAGATAAAAATTGCGTGGCGAGTCAATATTGAATATAGTAACTTATAAGTATACAAGTTTTTTGTCGTCCCATGGTGTGATATACTTTGACAATTTGTAATGTAGTTGACTAGTAGCTATCATTCTAAGGGCGGAAGGGGCACTTTAACCACAAGGCAAGGTGCTGAGTGCTACCTCGCGGGAACAATGCCCATTGGAATCGAGCCAAATCCATATTCGGAGGCTTTTCTTCCTAGGCATCTACCGAGCCTTCAACGGCATTTCTTACCCCTTCTAGGAAAGTTCCCACTCATCGATGGAAGAAATATGAGTGTTCTACCCTCTAAGAAATTTGAGGAAAGAAATGATGTGACACAGTTTGATTGATAGTTGACTAGTAAAGTTTAAGCAAGAAAGATAAATGCCTCTTCCAATCTAATATTTTAGAACCAAATAGGTCATATCGTGTGTTTGTTTTACTGGATCAGTGGTTGGACTCGATTAAATAACTAGATAATGTTATAAATACTTAAAAACTAAAACAACATGTAGTGTGAAATGGTAAACAAATTAAGATGAGATGATGTAGAATTAAAAAATATATATTGAAATCAGGTCTGACCATCATGTCTGGTTCACCGGTTTAACTGGTTTAACCACACTCAATTTGTTTTTTTTTTAAATTATGAAAACATTACATCAATCACGTAATAATATATTACCAAAGATTTTTTCAAGCAATATATATCTTTAGCTTGTCCTTACATTTTCCACATTTGATAGGGGTGAGCAAAAAAGATAACTGTAATAACCAACATAAATAAAACTTAAAAACAACGATTCAGTTTTTGGGAAAGAGATTTACTGAAGGATCAGTTTCAATTAGGCACACATTAAGCGATCACCATAAGTCCATAACCAAACTGAACTGATTGATGTGATAATATCCAATCCTATTGTATGTATGAGTCTTTGAATTCATGTAATCAGTTTATAAATTAAGTTGGCAACGTTTAATATGTGGTGATCAATGGGCTATGCAAGGTTGGGAGGCTGCACAAGGCTATGAAATCTGCTGCTAATGAACCTGTTCAATAAAATACAACTCAATGAGTTGAAACAAGATGTAACCATAGCATCTTAACAGCAGTCATCACACATTAAACATAAGTAAAATTTTATTTTCATAAATTAATAAATGTATTTTATAAAAGTTTAATAAGTTAATATTAATTTATTTATATATTTCTAATGCTTATACGTTGCAACTCTAACTTTGTTGAGCACTTGAGCTGGTACTTTTAGTATTAAAATATGTACATTATGGATTTCTTTTTGACAGGTGAACATGCACACTCTTTAACCTACGTATGTTTTACTTCTAAAATCAACCACATATGCATTTCATTTTAAACCCAAAATATTCTATTGAGAAACGGACTCTATATTGCAGATAACGGACTTTTTGTTTGTATATACGATTGCCAACTAGGAGGCGGAACATGGAACTTTTTGGCCGGACCTAATGTCTAGTAAGATTTGACGATGCCAATACCATGTGATGGTGGTCGGGGTTTCTCTCCACCACTACTTTATGTGGCTGAGCCACCTCCAAATATGATTGAATTGAATCTGGGCCATCTCATGGTACAACTCACTTGACCCTATTGTTATTTTTTTTGAAACAACTAATTGGATTATTATTAGTCATTGACTCTTCCAATAATCTCTATTACTGAAGTACGAAACCTTGGTTACGTCCCCGGTAAGGGAAGCTCGTACATCAGTCCGTCTTCATTAATTCTGAACATGAGATTACCATTATGAGAACACCCACAATAAGTTCCGAACCTTGGATCACACTCAAAAAAAAACCACTATAGTTAGGAAAATCCTTTGGCTCAACATTAAACTCTCCCTTTATTTTTGTCCTAGATGAGAATAAAACTCTAAACTTTCAACTATTTTATTAAAATCTTAGGATACATTTTATTAATCATTTGAGGTAGGGGACATTGATACTCGTCTGTATTGTTGTTTCACACAAGATTGTCCTATAATTAGTGGCCACCACGGCATCCAATAATAGCAAATGATAGGGTCACACGAGTATAATCACATATATAATATCATTCAAGATAATATTTTATAAATTATAATAGTTTCTACACACGATAAATCCTTAGAAGTAAATGCACTAGATCTCTACTTAGGGGCTATCTGAAATCCCTACTCGGTCAGAAGGTGATGACTGGGTAAGTGGTTGTTCCAAAACTGACTGGGTAAGGGAAAAAATATGCATGGGTCAGTGGAGACGGACTGGGTCAGAAGCGAAAGAGTGAGAATCAAACATGCTGACTGGCCAAAATGTCTGACCGAGTTAATAGGTCAGTCATTTTGACCGGGTCAAAAGCAAATCAAACAGCCCCTTAGCGTGAATAAATCGAGCTGCTTGTGTCTATTCGTAATTAATATCTACGACTTCAGTAGTAGGCTCGGAAACTTTTACGGATATTTTTTAACTTTTTTCATAATAGTAGTTTTTCTGTTTTTGTCAACTTATCAAAAGAACTTTTTGTTATTGAGTTCTCTTTTTGCCGGATTAAGTTATAATGAGGTTTTATGGTGTAGAGGATTTATAACTAAAGTTGATTTTAGGTTTAAGCTTTATAGATTGCTTACGAAAACTATAAAACTTTATTAGGGGAGAAAGTATTGTTTTTCACGTTTAAATAATTATTTACTACTAATTTATATTATACTAATTACGAATTTTGCTATGTATAATGGTGTTGTATCTTATGCATAGGGAGTTTTTCAAAAAAAATTCTGACTTTTCACTTTTTAACCCAAAGATTTTTCATATTTTACAAAGTAACCTTCTAAAATTTGATTACTTTTACTTTAAACCCAAAACTCTATATCTTTTGCAACTTAATCTCATAAAATTTTATACTTTTAACTTTGGTCTCCTATACTTTTCATATTTTTTAATTTTTCGTCTTACGTTCGTTCTATGTTTTGCAAGTTAACACGACATAAACATGCATGTGCAAATCATCAATTTTACGTTTCGCTTTTACTTTGCGTTTTAAATTCTACTTAGTTATATTTTTATATGTTTTATGTTTTGGTCTTATTTTTCCGTATTAACACACCGCAATTTCAGTGTTAATGGTCATATATGTGATGTAATGTTGGTGTTATTTTGCACAGGTTTATGTCCCTCGCAACGGGGGAGCTTAATTCTAGTTAACACTAGTTACTAACTTAGCTGCTTGTATTGCACGCCTCGGTACTCGGTTTCAAAACCGGTCACCGACTAGGGGCCATAATATTTTGATCACCCTTTGTTTTGATTACTTGGTCTTGAGAAGTAAAAAAAAGATGTATTGAAACTGAGCCTTTTGTTTACACGTGTAAACCCATGTGTTACACGGGTTGAATAAAATAAAATATTAATATAATAATTTTTTAATTATAAAATAACATTTTAAGATATGATATGACTGAAATTACGTATGAGAAATGACTATAAGTAATAAAACAGTGATATCAACTTTTTACAATTTTATTTTAATTTAAAAACAAAATTTTTTTCTAAAACAAACCGTATAAAAATGACACTTTTTAAAAATTTTCTTATTATAACTCCCAAATTTAATTATTTGGTTTTAAAAATTGTTTTTTAAAAATAACAATTTTAAAATATTTCGTATTTTTAAAAACGTTTTATGCTTTAGAAAAAATTATTATTTTATAAAAAAATTATATTATAAAAATAACATTAATAAATATGTCTCTTTCTTAATTTATAAAATCTAAAAAAGTGTTAAATAACATTATATGTAAATAATGTAATTGTTTAATAAGAGAGAGACGAGAAAATTTTGATGAGAATGATTGTGGTGTTGACACGTGTCATCACAATATATTCTTTTATTAGAGTAGGAAGATTAGAGTAGAAAGATTTCTTTTGCTTTAATTATTTATAGGGGTTATTGTCTGAAAAGCTATGAATTTGTTCTCCTCTTTGCATTAGGATTCACATAAGGGAAATAATCTTGATCCTGATGCAACATATTCTTCCTAGCCAGCTTAACGAGCTCGAACCTAGGTTCATTTATGGCTTTAACAAAATGAAAAATCTACCAAGAACCTTTTGTTTGAGTGGTTGAGATAAGTTACCTCAAGGCCTCAGTAAAATAAAAAGAAGTCTTAGGTTCAAGTCTCATCTATAAAAAAAAGGGTTTTAATGTTGGCCAGTTGGTTTTCTTTCACTCATGGTGAGTTTTCGGTTCTTTCACTCATGGTGAGTTTCCTCCTGATGGTAGTTCCAGGTGAGATAGTGTTCCGTTAGTGATCCAATTTGCCATTAAGAAAAAAAGAAAATTCGAAATTCAGATATCCTAAATTTTGAATATCTTAATTTGCATACCGGATATTGATTTTAGGAAATTCTAATAACTTGGATACCCGAATTTTTATATTTATACACTTTTTAATTGTTTTTTTGTAATTTAAAAATACAAAAGCCGAATCAAAACCTGAAATATTACTATTCTTATTAAAACATTTGGTCGGTGATGTTTTTTTTTGTTTGTTTTTTTTATTTGTATGTGTTTTTATACAGTTTGTTTGGGGTGTGGGTTCGAGGTTTGGGTGGGTTTTTTTGTGTCCGGACACGTCTCTTTGATGTGTGTTTCGGTTATGTTCGTTGCCGTTGTCCTTCTTCGGGTTCCTACTTTCTTTCTTTCGTTATCGATACCTTGATGATCCTCGCTATTAAGGTTTGGGTTTTCCTTTTGATTGCTTTTTTTGGGGCTTTGGTTTTCGTCGGTTTTCTATTTTTGACTGTGGCCTTCTTGCGGCTTTGATTTAGTTTTTGGGTTCTAAATATTCTTGTGTTATAGATTTAGGGTTTTGGTGTGTTTTACTTCGTGTTTTTCTGATTTTATGATTTCGAATCTTCATTTCGATTTTGGTTTAAGGTTACGTTAAAACTCGCATCGCCGCGACAGAAAAAACTAGTTATATTTATATACTTACATATGTTTTCTAATTGTTTTTCTTTTTAATTTTTGAATTGTTTTTCTAATTTAAAAATATTATATCTACATATTATTTTTTTAGTCGTTTCAAATACATCAGTATATGAAATTTCATATATGGATTCGGATGATGAAATTATCTTTAAAACTTTGAATATTCGAATTTAAACACTCATATTTTTCTTTGAATGACTACGATGAACTTGTTTTGAAGGATAAATAATTTTAATTGGACTCATTTATTCGTTTCCCAGTCGGGATCGTACCTCCAACCCTTTTAGGAGAACCTACAACTAAAGAAAAAAAGAAAAACCACTGACTCACACATGAGCATTTTGGCCTATAGTGAAACTTGAACATAAGATTTAAACGCCCATATCTAATATTGTAAAAAGCAAGATGTGTGGATTAGATTTTTTTTTGAATCTTATTCCCTTCGATAAAATCTTATTATATCTAATCATATTATTTTACAACATGATGTTGTTATGTATGTTAGAAACTCACGACTCATGTAGATAAATCATACATATACCATCTCACATAAAAGTAATGTAAATGCTCCCTCTCCTAGTAGCTTACTATGCATGTTATACTCCGACCGTTTGTAGGAAAGAAATATTAGTTATAAAATCATATGTTTTTTAATTGCTTTATCTTGTGTGAAATAAAAATTCGGCTTGATTTCTTCAGATTGATTGGATGAGGTTTGATAATCTCTTTGTTGAAACTAACAAAATGCAAATTATTGTTTTGGACTTTGTTAATTATTCTATTGGTGGAGAAAAAATACCATTAATTGTGGTGGGGGTGCTTTTATATCGATTAGGCAAGGGTTGTCAAATCTTGTCTCTAATGACTAATGGGCCCGGTTAATGGGCTAACTATTTACGTAAGGATGCCATTCATTATGTATGCTTTGACGAAACAAAAGGGCCCAACAACGGACCCACTTTGTGGGTCCCAGTTGAAGCCGATAAAATAACACGCTTTATTTGTTATGTCGATATTTTATGAAGAAACTGTTTTACCTATTTTACTCTAGATATTGATTAGAATTTGATTAAGCCTGAAAAAGGAACGAGATGACTAATTGGTTAAATGGGTTCTGTTGGGTCAAGTAGGACCATTTTGAAAACTATATCAATTTGCTTTAGGTGAAAATGAGTACCATGTAACAAGTGCTCGGGTAGTCGGGTAGAAAAGAGTCCTTGAGAAAAAAATGTTAAAAATGAATTATTATATATTTTAGGGTGGCTAATGGTGATGGGTGGAGGTAGCGGTAACAGTGGTAGTGGAGTTGTTAGCGACAAGTGTTAGGTGGTGACTGCATGTAAAGTAACTTTAGACCCGTTTTAAGTAAGTGAGGTTTTAAGAATTACCCATTTGATGCGTTTATATAATTAGAGCTTAAATGAACCCCATCACGAATTCCATGTAATCCAAATCATTCATTTTTGAGAATGATTTATGACTAACAAAAACTAAAAATACCCACCAATAAGCCACATAAAGAGTAGGGTTTAAGGAAAACGAGATGATGTAAGTCTGGCCCTTTTTGTGTGTGGATAGAGTGATTGTTTTCAAATATACCCTTAGCTTAACAAACCTTTTTGAGTAAATTACATGAATCGTACCTTAGATTTTCTTAAATTTCACCTTCTGTCATTAGGATTGAAAGATTACAGATTTAGTCTTAAGGTTTAAAAAAAGATAACACCTTTAGTCCCTGGATCAAATGGTCGTTAACTTTTGAGATTAAAAATTATAAAATGATGATTTTATCCCTACATACTAATTACACCAATAATAATAATATCCACCCCCACCCAGCCCCTACCCACCCCACCCCTCCCCTGCCTCCACCTCTCCTTTAGGTCAACGCCGTTGTTCTATTCAAGTCATCAACGCCTGCCACCGTTGTACCACCAACACCGCCATCTCCAATGCTGTCCCTAACCACCGCCTGTGTGCAACCGATGTTGGTGATGGATGCCCAAATAGCAACTGGGTTTCATCGCATCTCTCCATCTTTATTGCACCCGACCCCCTATAAAATATGCCATGGATCTTGATGCTTCAGGTGCACCCATTACTCCAACAGTTGTTCTCCACCCACTCCACGTGTCCACATAAATTTCTATTTCAATACACCCATTATAGTGGACCCATTACTTGCAATTGCATGTATGAGGTGGTGTTACTCTTGTGATGGATCTTAATGGTTAGGATTAATTTCCATGTTGAAGAAGAAACATGAGGTGGTGGCTCGTGGGTGGGTGGGGTAATTAGATCTATGGTTTATGTTAGAGATTTTGGTGTCTTACGTGGTAGAGGTGGGTTGGGGACTAAGCTTAGAGTAAGGGTCCGTGGTTGTGGTGGTGGTAGTGGCTGTCAGAAGTAATCGAGGTTGTGGCCGCTAGAGATGAGGTGGTTATTTTAAAATTGAAGAAGAAGAAGAAGAAGTGGGTAAGGGGTGAGGGTGGTATTGGGTTGGGGGTTGAAGGGTGAGGTTGATCCATGTTTGGTTGTTAATTTTCTATGTTTTTTTCTTTCTATAATTAGAGGGTAAAATTGTACTTTTACACTCACTTAACGAAATTTATTAACGAACATTTAACCGAATGACTATAGGTGTTACGTTTTTTCAAACATTAGGACCAAACATGTAATTTTCAATCTTAGGGATGAAATTTGAAATTTAAGCAAACATCAGGGACGATCCGTGTAATTTACTCAACCCTTTTTTGTTCTTTTTTGCTTTTTGCTTTTTTCGTTTTCTAGAGTACAAGTAGCATAAAATATTTATTAGTAGAGTTAATTACACGAAAGGTTTTTATGGTTAGGTCTGTTTTCACTTTCGGTCCCCAGGTTTGAAAAATTATAAGGTCGGTCCAAACATTTAAAAAACGTAACAAAAAGGTCCCTGATATGGATGGAGAGTTAACTTAATTATCCCAAGTATTAAAATAGCTGAGTTATTAAAGTTAAAAAAATAATATAAATAAATACATAATAAGAGTGGGACCCACCCACCATCTTCTTATCCCCTCTTCTTTTCAAACCCACAACCATTGTAGCATTAAACACCACCACTGCGCACCACTAGTCCACAACCACTACTTGCAACCCACCGTGGTAGATGCTATGTTGGAGGAGTCGAGTGGCGCCGGTAGATGTTGTGTTGGAGGCGTCGAGTGGCGATAGGGGATGCGGTGTTGGTGGTGACGAGTGCGGTGGTGGGTTAAGTTGTTGAAGGAGACGAGTGGTGTGCCAGGGTTGCGGTGTTGGAAACAAGGGCGGAGCATAGTTGGGAACGGGGGGGCCGCCGCCCCCCTCTTTTTTTTGCCGGTAGTGTAAATTTTTGGCCCGGTAGTGTAAATTTTTTGCTCGATAGTGTAATTTTTTATATAAAACTTGAGTTCGCCCCCCCTCCCCTAAAAAAAATTAATCTCGCCCGTCCCCCCTACAGGAGTGTTCAAGCTCCGCCACTGGTTGGAAAAGATGAGTGGCAGGCTGGGTTGCAATGCTGGAAGAAATGAATGGCGGTGTGGTGAATGGTGGTTGTGGTGTGGTGAACTGATGGTCGACGATGGTTGAAGAAGAGGGGCGATTGCTCACTGGTTTGATGGACTAGTGGTGGTTATCTAGTGGATGTAAATGGAGGCTATGGTGAGGGGGAGGCTGTGGTGTTTTGCGATGGTGAAGGGCGGTGGTGGGCTAAAATCTTTTACGTTTAGGGGGAAGATGGGGTGGGGGTGGGGTCACTCTTTTAGTATATTTTATAATTATATAAAAACATTTATTTTACTTTTTCTTCATAATATTTTAAGGGTATAGTAGTCATTATCAAAAAGTTAACGAAAAAGTTAACCTCCGTCCATGTCAGAGACATTTTTTGTTATGTTTTTTCAAACGTTTGAACCGACCTTGTAATTTTTCAAACATGGGGATCGAAAGTAAAAATAGACCTAACCAAATGGACCTTTCATGTAATTAACTATTATTAGTAACATGATTAAAAAAGTAGGGTATGAAACGAAAAGTAACTAGCACCTGCAGGTGTACATACCAGGTTTAATTTTAAAACCGGGTCGAGTTCACCCCAGTACGGGTTATGGCCAAAGAAATCCAAACCGGGTTCCAGGTCGGGCCCAACCCGGTTTGAGGAGCTACTAGGTTGAACCTAAGTCGGTTCGGGTTGGGAAACCGGCTGTATATGATCCAAACCGGGTTTCGGGATGGGTCCAACCCGATTTGAGGAGCTACTAGGTTGACCCGAAAGTCAGGTCGGGTTGAGAAACCAGGCTGGATATCAGGATATGCACCTCTACTAGCACTGTTGTCTAAAATGGACTTTGGCTTTAACCATATTTCTAGATTTTCTAATCATAGAAAAAATGTAATCCAACTTGAATGGAATTTTAACATGGGAATTTTACAAAAAATCGATTTTTAAATATTTTGGTTGTCCACGTTCACCGCACCTATTATAATCATTAAACTGGTATGAAAACCACAGGCCATGTTACGGCGAGACGGAAAAACGTAAAAAAAAACTAACACTAAAATGTTATCATAAACCTAACATTAAAATGTTATCATAAACTCGTACGTTGAGTAGGACATTGATAACATATGAAACTTTATATATAAAATAACAAATCCTAACTTTGTTGATATGACGAAGCTAACGGCGAAACGCCCACACAGTGGGAGCCTTAATAACATGGTCATAGGTAACATTGCATAAAAGTTACAAAACTTGAAGGTCACTAATCACATTTGAATCTTTATATGAAAATTGAAATAATCTCAAACTCAAGACGATGCCTTGTAAATATATATGTAAAAAAGACGAAGTCGCGGTGATGGCAATGTAAATATATATGTAAATAATGAAGTCGTTAAAAGTTCATGATAGAACGTTGATAAATAAAACGTTGCATTGGAAACAAACATTGATGAAGAAAAACACGTACAAATTTAAAATTATAAAAAATCATATATTAAAAGTTGCAATAGAAAAATAAAACTATATAGCAATCAAAATCAACTTTAACAACTTTATCATTTAGAAAAATACAAATTTTATCATAGAAACCCATCATTCATTTAGATAACTATAACGAGTATGTATAATAGCTTCAAAATAGTACAACATACGTAAAAGTGGAAATCCATAATTCACCTCTTTGATGATCTTAAAGGAAACCCCAGAAATTGAAAAAGAAGAACCAAGATATACATGTACACACATAAACATGTCAACTTTGTCACAATAGTTTATGCATAATCACAATACGAGCATAGATCTCACTTAAATGTATAAAAAACATGAGAAAATCATAACTTTAGCTTGATCTAAATTTTTTTCTCTCTAAAACCAACTTCTCTCTCCCTAGCTTCTTTTGAAAAACTTTGAAGGTAAAAGGAAAAAAAGGGACGACCCTATTTTCCTTTTATAGGGAGATTTAATGTTCCTTCTATATTTGACTAACTTTACTATTTTTTTCATGTCACTTTCTTTATTCTTTGAGATTTTAGGGCGTTACAGACGTTTATAGAAAAGTTTCGTACGTCGAAGGAACTATTTCGAAAAATAATCAACGATATAAGCACAAGATTTGAATATCTTCAAGACGGTTATGATTAGAAGTTGAATAAAAAAATTTCGTTGCTATAGAAATGCACATTAGAAGTTCGTAAACCCGTAACCACCTGACAAATATGATGAATATATAGCTATGTTTGAGAGGACATCATGTGAATGTCATGAATATTTTTACAATTTGATATTAATTTATTCGAGAAATAGGATTTTTGTGCACCAACTATGTGACATCCGTCACCTTAAGGTCCGTCAATTAACGTGATTTTCCGTTAACTATTCCTTGATCGATCATTCCTCATCTTTATTAACTCTTTATGTGGATATCATGTGTGCCTTATCATTGTTGTGCTTGTGTATTCGTTGTAATCATATGTTAACCTTAAAAACTATTTAAAACTTTCAACATCATAACCGCCAAATATATCATTTTTATATATATTAAACGTCACCAATAAAACCATTTTCAAGTTATAAATATCATTAAATGCATTTTTATAATTAATATAAATCACCTAATAAAGTCGTTTTTCAACCGAATCAAATTTGAGAAACTCGGGGGTTAAGTGCGGGGATTAAACTTGTAATTTTGCAAATTTGGGCTGTGTATATAAACCCATTACCAGCCCTAATTCACCATTTCTTCATCTTCTTCATCTCTTCATCCTCTCTACACACCATTTCTTCATCTTAGCACCAAATCCAACCCGCTTGGTCTTGTTTTCGTCGTCTAGACTTTATCTGCAGCCTAGTTCACTTCTTTCTAGCAGGTAGACAAATTTGGTTGTCCCTTTTCTTGCTTTTTCACGGCTGTCCAAACTAGGGTTTCGGGTGTTCGGGTTCAACCCAAACACATGAGGTCGTATGGGTGCGTGTGAGGTCTTTATGCTTGTGTTTCATGTTTGTGTATGTTTGTAGAGTGGTTCTGGAAGTCCTTGTTGTGTAAAACTTGCGTTTAGAACAGCCGGGAGGCTGCTCAGCCCGACCACAGTCGCGATTCTGCTGACCAGGCGACTGGGTCTGCCATGCGATTGAGTCGTGCGACTGGGTGAGTCGTGCGACTGAGCCATGCGTCTGAGTCAATCGTGCGACTGAGTTGTGCGACTGGGCATGTCGTGCGACTGAGTCGTGCGACTGTGTGCTTGTATGCGATTGAGTCATGCGTGCGAATGAAGGTATGCGATTGAATCATGTGTATGAATGATTGTGTGCGATTGAGTCAGGTGACCGACTGAATGAATGCGATTGTGCGTGATTCGCACGACCGGAGTCCCATCGCACGAATGAAGGTTCAATCGTACGAAAGTAGCTAATTCGCACGATTGAAGGTTGATTCGTGCGTATGGAGGTTGAGACGTGCGATTGGGTGTTGTGTGGTACGACTGAATGCCAGTCATACGAATGAAGGCTCAATCGTACGAATGAAGCTGATTCGCACGATTGAGGGTTGATTCGTGCGTATGGAGGTTGAGTCGTGCGTCTGGTCCTGTCGTGCGACTGTAATTGTTGTGTGTGATTTCCTTCTTGTGCGTGGTGTGAGTATGACGTGTGATGTTGAGGTAACATTAACACAGTTGCCATTGTTCGGCCACAAATATTAAAGTCAACGCTAAAAAGGGCACAAATACTATTCTAAACAAATTTAAACTAACGCTTTACAATTATCAACCGACTTATAACTAATGACATTTATCTAATGCTTCTTCAATGACAATGAACCTTTTACTCAATATCATCAACAATGGCGACAATGTCTAGTACTTGGATCTACATAAGGTCTAGTACGTGTGTCTGTTTGTGTGAGTCACACGCGACTCAGCCGATACAACCCGAACCGACCGATCATTATTATGCGCTTATTTCATAACATTAATGCTTATCAATAACTGTCAATAGGTGTTTGACCGTTCATTTGTATACTACATTTGGGAACTTGATCTTACATACTTACCACTTAACAAGTGAGGTTCGTGGCCCCTTTTACATTTATACAATATTTCAATCATTTACAACTTGGGGGAAAAGTATGCTCACCCATTTTAAATGCTGTACAACTTACTTACATTTTACATACAAGGAATCAACGTGATACTGTGTTACAAGTACTTATCTGATACATGCTTGGGTCTGCTGTGTGGTTCTATCTTTGCAACTATTTAATTCCAGTGTGGGAACCGACGGTTAGGTATTGGTAGTACTACTGGGTTGACACCCCCACCCTTGTTCGATGGTATACTAGTTGGTACCATCAGTGGCCAGGAACGGGCCCTTGGGTGAATATATGCCGACAATTTCTTTGTGTATGTCGCTAGGTTTGGTTGCAAAGCTCATGTCATGTGATTTTACTTGTGTATATAACTGTATTCACGGTATTCTATTACGCTTACTTTATACAGCATCACTTACTTATTTATTTACTTAAACCTGCGAGCTCACCAACAATTATGTTGACCGTTTTGAGCATATTTTTTCAGGTGATCATGCAAGTTCAGGAATCTAGGTGTGCTGCCTTAGTGGAGACCCTAGGATGCATTTTTGGGACTTAACCTGTTTTGGCAAACAATCTTTTTGAACAATGTTGATATGTGTAAACAATTACAATCTTTTGAAACTTGTTCCCGGGTTGTGGGAATTTACATTACAATTTCATCTTTATTTGGTTATGTGAATCATTATCATGTTTATGCTTATGGCTATGTTGTCGTGAACATTGACTAAACACGACACAAGTCCCCTTGTTGTCGGGTGTCGTCATGACACGCTTGTCATCGTTTATTATATTGCATCTCTATCGCTTACCATGTGTTATGACGATCCCGATCTCGTTACATCCCCGTGTTTCCGCTTTTAGCGGGGGTGTGACAGATTGGTATCAGAGCCATTGGTTATAGAGAATTAGGCAATACGCTTGACCTAGACTATAACCTAGGAACCTTCATGTAGATTAGCATGCTAGGATCTGTATGCATATTATATCTCGTGTATGTGTTCCTCGCTGCTTGATTGTTCATTTATCTATTATGTGACCTTTCCACCCTATGAGAGAGCCCTTTTGCTCACTCTTTTATGGGATGCTTCTATTGGATCTTCCGTTCCCTCTGCGCGCCGAGTTGGTTTATCAAATCCGGGTATTAAACCCGAAGAGATCTTCACAGATCATGCTATTGCGCTTGACCTTGGACAATGAGATTAACCCTGAGGAGGCTATGTCTGAAACCTCGAAAGAGGAGGAATAGACAACCTCCGCTAGACTAAACATGATTATATACATGGATTTGCAACTGTTATGATGGACTATAGTTGAGACATTACCAATTCATGGTGTGAGAACTATACGAATTGCATGCGATGTGTGATGACAATAAGTGTGATATTAACTTGGGAATACTGGACTTGATGAGTGTTATGGATGATACACTTTCAATTGATTTAAGCTTACGTGTTTACTATTTCTATGATTAGAAAATGCCGCCTCGAAGAGTTACCCGCAGCAATAGTGGCGGGAGTGAAGCCCCAAGGGGCAGAGGCAGAGGCAGAGGCAGAGCACCAAGAACAAGTGATGCTCCTGCCAGTAACAATCAGGAAACAGGGAATGCTGATATGGCAGCCCTGATCGCTCAACAGTTGGCCGCACTGATTCCTACTATCGTGGCCCAAGTGAGCGACGCACTCCAGCAACACCACCCTCACGGGGATGGTGGCAACGATGATGGAGATAATGGAGAAAGAGCTCACGGTGGGATCGAAATCGAGGTGGGAAATGGAAACCCGACCGGAAACGAAAGCAACCAGGAGACCGGAAATGGTGGTACAGCCGGTATTGAGACTGGGGTTGTTAATGCCAGACGAGGGTGTTCGTACAAAGAGTTTGTGGCTTGCAAACCGAGGGAATTCGATGGGAAAGGTGGGGCGATAGCCCTAACCAGGTGGCTAGAAAAGATGGAGGCAATAATTGACATTAGTGAGTGCCTCGACAGCCAGAGAATCAAATATGCCACCTATTCACTGCAGGGTAAGGCCCTAACCTGGTGGAACACCCAGGTTCAAGTTAGGGGAAGAAAATATGCGATACAGATGTCATGGGATGAGTTCAAGGCTTTGATCACCGAGGAATACTGCCCCTCAACGAGATACAGAAATTGGAGCATGAGTTTTGGAATCATGCTATGGTGGGGGCCGGGCATGCAGCTTATACTGACCGTTTTCATGAGCTGGCAAGGTTGGTTCCGCATCTGGTCACGCCGGAATCGAAGAGAATCGAGAGGTACATTTGGGGACTTGCGCCTCTAATTAGGGCTATGGTTACAGCAGCTACTCCTCCTACTATTCAGAGCGCAATTCTGAAGGCAAGCGCTTTGACTGATGAGATGGTGAGAACAGGGGTTTTGGGCAGAGGAGCAGAGAAGCGAAAGGATGTAGGGGAATCGAGCCGGTCGAGTGCCG
The DNA here is from genome assembly GCA_025215565.1 of Flaveria ramosissima. Classification (NCBI taxonomy): domain Eukaryota; kingdom Viridiplantae; phylum Streptophyta; class Magnoliopsida; order Asterales; family Asteraceae; genus Flaveria; species Flaveria ramosissima. The sequence goes on along the minus strand of CM046029.1, from coordinate 58,535,072 downwards.
GAAAATTTGATAAGAGGGTTAAGACGACGAGGAATTTTGTGGCCGTGACTCAGGGCAAGAGAGAGTATGTGGGGCCGCACCCCAAATGTGACAGGTGCAACTATCATCATCCCCCAGGAGTGCAGTGCCGGGTGTGCGCGAACTGTAGGCGCCCAGGGCATTTGGCAAGAGATTGTAGAACTGCGCCGAATCTGGTGGCACCCGTCAACGCGGTTAACCCCGCCGGGAATGCTAGGGCTTGTTATGAGTGTGGAAGCCCTGATCATTACAGAAACATATGCCCCAGGCTGAATCGGGCACCGGGTCAGCAAGGAAACAACCAGCAGCAGGTGATGACTATAGCTGGGAATCAAGGCCCGACTACTCAGGGGAATGCAGCTCGGGGACATGCATTTGTCATCAGAGCCAATGATGCTCGTCAGGACCCGAATGTTGTCACGGGTACGCACTTACTCAATCATCACTTCGCATCTATATTATTTGATACTGGAGCAGACAATAGCTTTATATCTTCTGAGTTTGTGCAATTGCTTGATTTGAGTCCTAGTAGGCTAGAAACTAGCTACTTTGTAGAAATAGCCAATGGTAGGGTTGTTCAGGCCGACGAGATTATTAGGAAGTGCTCGTTAACATTGGAGGACCATGCCTTCGATATAGCCTTGATACCCTTCGAGCTAGGAAGTCCTGAACCGGTGGCTCACTTATTCTAAGTAATGAGTGATTGTGGGTATGGATTGGTTGTCACAAAACGAAGCAGAGATTGTCTGTCGGGACAAAGTAGTATGAATCCCTATGCCAAACGAGGAAGTACTCAAGGTTCAGGGAGAACGACCGGAAAGGAACTTAAAGCTTATCTCCTGCATGAAAGCACGCCAAAGTTTACGAAAGCAGTGCTATGCTTTTCTGGCTCATGTGGTTGAGAAGAAAGACGAAGAGAGGAAACTAGTAGATATTCCAGTGGTACGGGACTACCCAGATGTATTTCCAGATGACTTGTCTGGTTTGCCTACTCCACGACAGGTGGAATTCCGTATAGAGTTGGTTCCTGGAGCTACACCGGTAGCAAAGACGCCATATCGACTAGCGCCATCTGAAATGCAAGAGTTATCTAGTCAGTTACAGGAACTATTGGAGAAGGGTTTTATTCGACCGAGTCATTCACCGTGGGGAGCACCAGTATTATTTGTCAAAAAGAAGGATGGATCGTTCCGCATGTGCATCGATTACCGTGAACTGAACAAGTTAACTGTGAAGAATCGATATCCTCTCCCCAGGATCGACGACCTGTTCGACCAGCTACAAGGAGCTTCGTATTTCTCAAAGATCGATCTTCGTTCTGGTTATCATCAACTAAGGGTTTTCGAGGACGACATACCGAAGACAGCGTTTAGGACTCGTTATGGGCACTATGAGTTCTTGGTCATGCCGTTCGGGCTGACTAACGCACCAGTTGTGTTTATGGATCTGATGAATCGGGTGTGCAAACCTTACTTGGATAAGTTCGTGATTGTGTTCATAGACGATATACTTATCTACTCCCGATCAAAAGAGGATCATGAAGAACACCTTCGGGCAATTCTGGAACTGCTACGGGAAGAGAAACTTTTCGCCAAGTTCTCGAAGTGTGAATTTTGGTTGCGAGAAGTGAAAATTTTGGGTCATGTGGTTAATGAGGACGGGATTCATGTAGATCCCGGCAAGATCGAAGCGGTGAAGAAATGGGATACGCCCCAGACACCGTCAGAAATACGGCAATTTTTAGGATTGGCCGGTTACTATCGTCGCTTCATCGTGAACTTTTCAAAGATCGCTCAACCGTTAACCCAGCTTACTCAGAAAGACAAGAAGTTTGATTGGGGACATGCACAAGAACAAGCGTTCCAAACGTTGAAAGAGAAGTTGTGTAACGCGCCTATACTGTCTCTCCCAGACGGAACTGAGGATTTTGTAGTATACTGCGATGCTTCACATCAAGGATTGGGATGTGTGCTAATGCAGAAGGATAAGGTGATTGCCTACGCTTCGTGACAGCTTAAAGTGCACGAAAAGAACTACATAACTCATGATCTTGAGTTGGGCGCTGTAGTATTTGCACTCAAGATTTGGAGGCATTACCTGTATGGAACCAAATACATCATCTTCACTGATCATAAGAGCCTCCAACACATTCTGAATCAGAAGGAACTCAATATGCGCCAACGACGTTGGGTAGAGCTTCTTAGTGACTACGACTGTGAAATCCGGTATCATCCGGGGAAAGCTAACGTGGTGGCTGATGCTTTAAGCCGTAAAGAACGTGTGAAACCACTACGTGCTCGAGCGTTGGGATTGACCATTCAGACGAACTTGAAAGCTCAGATCCAAATTGCATAAAGTGAGGCGGTGAAAGAAGAAAACCTTGCGGGAGAAGAATTCCGAGGGTTAGATAAACAGATGATTCGCAAGGATGATGGTATACAGTGATCGCATATGGGTACCCAAATGGGGAGGTGTACGCACCTTAGTCATGGATGAAGCCCACAAGACACGATATTCTATTCATCCTGGTACAGACAAGATGTATCACGATCTCAAGGATCTATACTGGTGGCCAGGCATGAAGAAAGACATTGCCTTGTATGTCAGCAGATGCTTGACATGCTCAAAAGTTAAAGCTGAACATCAGAAACCATCGGGATTATTACAGCAACCCGAAATTCCCGAGTAGAAATGGGAGAATATAGCTATGGATTTCATTACCAAACTCCCAAAAACAAGCAGCTGTCATGACTCGATATGGGTCATTGTTGATCGAATGACGAAGTCCGCACATTTCTTGCCTATCCGAGAGGACTACAAAATGGATAAGTTGGCGAGTTTGTACATCAAAGAGGTCGTGACACGGCACGGGGTGCCGGTGTCAATCATATCCGACCGTGATAGCCGATTCACTTCACGTTTTTGGCAGACACTACAGAAAGCGATGGGCACTCGATTAGACATGAGTACCGCCTATCACCTCAGACAGATGGCCAAAGTGAACGAACTATACAGACGCTAGAAGACATGTTGAGAGCGTGTGTAATCGATTTTGGTGGTAGTTGGGATGCTCATCTACCGTTGATTGAGTTCTCTTACAACAACAGCTACCATACAAGCATTGGGTGTGCTCCGTTCGAAGCGTTGTATGGAAGAAAATGCAGATCTCCCGTTTGTTGGGCCGAGATTGGTGAAAGTCAGTTAACAGGCCCAGAAATCATTCAACAAACAACTGACAAGATCTTTCAAATCAAAGACCGACTGAAAGCTGCTAGAGATCGCCAAAAGAGCTATGCCGACAACCGTCGGAAGCCTCTAGAATTCAACGTTAGGGATCGAGTCTTACTCAAAGTCTCCCCTTGGAAAGGAGTCGCTCGGTTTGGAAAGAAAGGGAAGTTAGCCCCAAGATACGTTGGACCATTCGAGATTACAGAAAGAATTGGTCCAGTGACTTACCGATTAAGGTTGCCACAAGAGCTCAGCGGTGTGCATGATACTTTTCACGTGTCAAACCTCAAGAAGTGTTTGGCCAACGAATACCTTCACGTGCCAATTGAGGAGATCAAAATTGATGAAAAGCTTCATTTTGTTGAGGAACCCATTGAGATCATGGATCGAAAGGTCAAGCAACTGAAGCGCAGTAGAATACCTATTGTTCGTGTAAGGTGGAATTCAAAACGAGGGCTAGAGTTTACATGGGAACGAGAAAATCAGATGAAACTCAAATATCCACATCTTTTCGAGGATGACACCTTTGGACCCAACTCCAGTTGAATTTCGGGACAAAATTCTCTCAACTGGGGGATACTGTGACATCCGTCACCTTAAGGTCCGTCAATTAACGTGATTTTCCGTTAACTATTCCTTGATCGCTCATTCCTCATCTTTATTAACTCTTTATGTGGATATCATGTGTGCCTTATCATTGTTGTGCTTGTGTATTCGTTGTAATCATATGTTAACCTTATAAACTATTTAAAACTTTCAACATCGTAACCGCCAAATATATCATTTTTATATATATTAAACGTCACCAATAAAACCATTTTCAAGTTATAAATATCATTAAATGCATTTTTATAATTAATATAAATCACCTAATAAAGTCGTTTTTCAACCGAATCAAATTTGGGAAACTCGGGGGTTAAGTGCAGGGACTAAACTTGTAATTTTGCAAACTTGGACTGGGTATATAAACCCATTACCAGCCTTAATTCACCATTTCTTCATCTTCTTCATCTCTTCATCCTCTCTACACACCATTTCTTCATCTTAGCACCAAATCCAACCCGCTTGGTCTTGTTTTCGTCGTCTAGACTTCATATGCAGCCTAGTTCACTTTTTTCTAGCAGGTAGACGACTTTGGTTGTCCCTTTTCTTGCTTATTCACGGCTGTCCAAACTAGGGTTTCGGGTGTTCGGGTTCAACCCGAACACATGAGGTCGTATGGGTGCGTGTGAGGTCTTTCTACTTGTGTTTCATGTTTGTGTATGTTTGTAGAGTGGTTCTGGAAGTCCTTGTTGTGTAAAACTTGTGTTTAAAGCAGCCGGGGGGCTGTTCAGCCCGACCACAGTCGCGATTCTGCTGACCAGGCGACTGGGTCTGCCATGCGATTGAGTCGTGCGACTGGGTGAGTCGTGCGACTGAGCCATGCGTCTGAGTCAATCGTGCGACTGAGTTATGCGACTGGGCATGTCGTGCGACTGAGTCGTGCGACTGTGTGCTTGTATGCGATTGAGTCATGCGTGCGAATGAAGGTATGCGATTAAATCATGTGTATGAATGATTGTGTGCGATTGAGTCAGGTGACCGACTGAATGAATGCGATTGTGCGTGATTCGCACGACCGGAGTCCCATCGCACGAATGAAGGTTCAATCGTACGAAAGTAGCTAATTCGCACGATTGAAGGTTGATTCGTGCGTATGGAGGTTGAGACGTGCGATTGGGTGTTGTGTGGTACGACTGAATGCCAGTCATACGAATGAAGGCTCAATCGTACGAATGAAGCTGATTCGCACGATTGAGGGTTGATTCGTGCGTATGGAGGTTGAGTCGTGCGTCTGGTCCTGTCGTGCGACTGTAATTGTTGTGTGTGATTTCCTTCTTGTGCGTGGTGTGAGTATGACGTGTGATGTTGAGGTAACATTAACACAGTTGCCATTGTTCGGCCACAAATATTAAAGTCAACGCTAAAAAGGGCACAAATACTATTCTAAACAAATTAAACTAGCGCTTTACAATTATCAACCGACTTATAACTAATGACATTTATCTAATGCTTCTTCAATGACAATGAACCTTTTACTCAATATCATCAACAGTGGCGACAATGTCTAGTACTTGGATCTACATAAGGTCTAGTACGTGTGTCTGTTTGTGTGAGTCACACGCGGCCCAGCCGATACAACCCGAACCGACCGATCATTATTATGCGCTTATTTCATAACATTAATGCTTAAAAATAACTACCAATAGGTGTTTGACCGTTCATTTGCATACTACATTTGGGAACTTGATCTTACATACTTATCACTTAACAAGTGAGTTTCGTGGCCCCTTTTACATTTATACAATATTTCAATCATTTACAACTTGGGGGAAAAGTATGCTCACCCATTTTCAATGCTGTACAACTTACTTACATTTTACATACAAGGAATCAACGTGATACTGTGTTACAAGTACTTATCTGATACATGCTTGGGTCTGCTGTGTGGTTATATCTTTGCAACTATTTATTCCAGTGTGGGAACCGACGGTTAGGTATTGGTAGTACTACTGGGTTGACACCCCCACCCTTGTTCGATGGTATACTAGTTGGTACCATCAGTGGCCAGGAACGGGCCCTTGGGTGAATATATGCCGACAATTTCTTTGTGTACGTCGCTAGGTTTGGTTGCAAAGCTCATGTCATGTGATTTTACTTGTGTATATAACTGTATTCACGGTATTCCATTACGCTTACTTTATACAGCATCACTTACTTATTTATTTACTTAAACCTGCGAGCTCACCAACAATTATTGCAGGATCGGGTTTTGTCACTTAACACTTGTGATTCTCTCAAACTCACTTATAATATCACTCAAACAAGATGAAGCAATGCCTTTAACAAGAGTTGATAATAATATAATAAGTAATCAAAGGAACAAGCTGAAGTATTTTCAAGGTACTTGTATATATTACTTCTCAACTCAAGATTACAAGACACTTACAAGCATACAACAAGAGTTACAATGAGAAACTATATATACTAGATCCTACAGCCGGTTATACTTGATACCAGCTGGAAACCTACGACTAAAGCATATACTACAATGCTATAGTTAAGGTATCTTAGATAAAGTATTATCTAAGATATGGTAGTCATGACATGTCCATGACTTACCTTTTGTCACCAACTAAAGATGGCAACTGTACTTAACATAAAAAGGTAAACAGTAGATTAAAGTATGGTCAACTACATGGCTTTTGAGAAAACGCCATGCAGTATCTCAGAGACTTGCAGCGGACTGTCAGACAGACCATACTTATGTCTACTGGATAATAGAAGTGTCTTCCGAAGGTTAAATGGCTTCGGAAGAACAAGTTCTTCCGAAGCCACTTATACTTCGGAAGATGCTTCTATGCTTCCGAGGCTTTGAGGACTTCTTTATACTTCGGAAGTTGACTTCAGAACTTTATCTTTAAGTCTTGATCTTTGGAAGTAGCTTCTTTATCTTCGGAAGTTGGAGTTTTCCTTCGGAAGTGTATTTTACACTTAGACTTCGGAAGAGCTCCTTCTTCCTTCGGAAGTTCCACACTTGGCTTCGGAAGTCTTTTGTATGTTGTACTCAAAATCTTCTAAGTGACATAGTTTTGGTTGCAACAGCCTCTCTAGATCCAACAAACTCTCCCTAGGCTGATGCTACCAAAACTTCACTTATTTCTGCTTCTCAAAGTTTTCAGCACCAGGGACCAAAGATATTTGTCTGTTTCTCTGTTCTTCCCGGAAGTAGTGCTGAGAAGCTTGTACAAGTCATTCGTGGATAGGAGATCCAGTCTATCACTTTGAATGACATGTACCCTTTGTTGTGACCCCCTGAAGAGAGTTAGTTGACGGGAGTTGTAGTCATACTCCCATCTAACTATGGACTCAAGTTCAGGACCTTCAACCATTTGAAGAAAGGCTTTGCCTTTGGTTGCTGATCCTTTCCTTTCCTCCTCCTCTCTTAGTTTTGACTCCTCTTCGACCTTGCTTCTGGCAGTAAGCTCGGCCATGTGAAGGCTGCCTAGATGATTTCTGATGTGGGCAGCTACATCGGAGTTTGAAGGGTTGGAGAATGGTTTCTCTGCTAACTCAGCAATATCAAATCTGCTTAAGTGTAGCAGAGATGAGGCATTCAGCCTGTTAATCTCACCATTCTCTCTCTCAACAACAAAGTTGTGAGAAGAGTCTTCGAACCTCCACTGGACTATCTTCTTTCTTGGTACAAGAGGTTGTCTTGGTACCCTATCTCCTTTCTTTGTGTCCAGCAGAGTCACCAGCTTTCTTCTCAGCTTCTTTTCTTCCTCATTCAATGTATCTGAATTGAGGCCAAGGAGTTTTGCAGCTTGGTCCAAAGTTCCTCTGGGCAGATCAAGAAACTCATCTCTTGTGAGGGAACTTGAGGATCCATCAACATAAATCAGGTTGACTGAATCCTCCTCACAGGAGATGTCGCTCAGAGTTGTGCAGTTGATGAGCTTAGTTTTGATCGCCTTGAATTCCTCCATAGAGAGATGTTTGGAAGGCTGAGGGGATGGTTTGATTGGTTGTTGGGTAGGTTTAGAAGTTTGGGTTCTGGCTAAGGTTTTGGGTTGGATGATGGGTAGTTTAGGTGGTGGAGGTGAAGAGGTTGGTAGGTGTGATGGTGTAGGTTCAGGGATGAAGGGTTCAGGTTCAGTTTTGATTGGGAAGGGAAAGGGTATAGGTTCAGGTTGAGGTTGGGTTTGGATTTTGGGCTGAGAGGTGGCTTTGAAGGTCATCCCCTGTCCCCTTCTATACATCTCTTTTCTTTTCCCCACACAAATGTCAGCCTTGATGTCACTGACATGTCGTTGGAGAGTCTTCTCAGACATTGGACCCACCTGCCTGCCAGAGAAGCCATGAGCTTTAAGATAGTTCTTCATCCAAGCTTTCTCACCTATCTTCTTGGCGGCAGACAGTCCAGCCTCTTCTTCTTTCTTCCTCTTCTCCACCAGCTTCTCCCTTGCAGCTCTCTTTCTCTCCTTCTCCATTTGATCTTGCTCTTTGTTGAAGAGCCATAAGATCGTATCACTATTGTGTGGAGACAACTCCTCTTGAGAGAATCCTCTGGAGAGTAGGAAAGTGATCCTTTCTCTCCTGAGCTGCAGATCAGCTTTCCTTTCTTTTCTCAGCCTTTCTTCTTCCAAGGCCAACCTTGCAGCCTCTTCTTTTTGCTGTCTTTGCAGCAAGGTTCCCTTTTCAAGCTCTATCAGCTCCTCTAATGGTAGCAGGAGTACATCTTCCGAAGCAGCCCCTAGACTGACAAGTCTATCGATTACCTCCACCCTTCTTCGATTGTTGACTGCCTCCTGGTTGGCTGCAGCTGCTTTGGTACTTGCAGCTAACAGTTTCCCAGTTGGCAGTCTACCTTTCCTTCTGAGCTTCTCCAACCTTTCTTCTTCCTGAAGCTCTTCCGAAGTCATCTTCCTCTTGCCTTTTATGTCTTCGGAAGTGCTAGACTTTGGTGGTTCTTGGATAGAAGATCCAGGTTGGGTGGTAGAGGTAGGAGCTGGGGTCAATGCAGATGTTATAGCTAATGGTTGGCTGAGAAAGTCCTCCCTATTAACCTCAGATGCAAGTTCCAGAATTGCATCTGTGACTATTAGATCATCGGAAAGAGAAAATAGTCCTTCCGCAGCAGCAATCTCAGCTTCGGAAGTTTGTGCTTGTTCTTCCGAGGCTTTGAATTGTGCTTCGGAAGTCTGTGAAAACACACCTTCTGTCCCAACTGTTTCAGTTGCTGGGCCATCAGTCCTAGTTTCCCCTTCGAAATCAATCTCAGGTTCCACTTGGGCCTTAGGTTGACCAACTTCCTCAACAGTGGTAGGAGGTGCATTCAACCTCTGAAGCTCTTGAGCTCCAAAGTAAATCACAGACATATCTGGACTGGGCTGTTCGATCAGGGACTCTAAAAGGAACTTGTTGAAGATCCTATTTAGATCCTGAAGCATCCTTTGATCCACTTGAAAAACAACTGGAGGAGGCTTAGGGAAGATGGCAGCTTGTTGTCTTGAGCTCAAAGAAGTAAGAGCTTGACTGATGGTATCCTGTCTTTGGCTTTGTCTCTCAACATTCTCCCCCTTTTTGGTAGCATCATCTTGAGAGGTAGATGAGCTAGAGGAAGAGGTCAAGGAGACCTGAACTGGTACATGCCTAACAGATCTCTCAATCTGTGTCTCAGCTAGTTTGGCCTTGAGACTTTCAATCTCAAGTTGCTGAGTGGCAGACCTATCCTCTAAAGTCTTAACCTTTGATTCAAGGTTTGAGACTTTAGAAAGTAGGTCTCTTATGGTGAGTTGCATACTTCCCTCATCTTCTTTTGAAGAATCACGGGGAGATGAGGTAACATACCTGGTATGTTCATCCTCACCACCAGATGTGGTTTCTTGGCACCCTGGTTTCCCTTGCACAATGATGTCTCTTTTAGAGGCATCAAAGGGCATGGTTGCCGTAGATTCAGTCTGACTGTCGTTACCACTGTCCTGAGGATCCATTGAGGCTCCTTCAGTAGTGGCAGCTGAATCTACATGAGTCCCCTCCAAATCAGTGGGACTCACCTCAGTAGGGCTTTGCTGGTGTGGGCTAGAGACAAGAGGTTTCTCTAGGCTCTGTTGATCCTTAATAGGGTGTAGTGGATCACCTTCATCGCCTTTGAGAGACATAGTCTCTTCACCAGCTCCGGTCAATAGGTCAGTAAAAGAAAAGGAATGAAGACCTAAGGACCCGGGACTTTGATCAATGTCAAAAGGCATTGAGCTGTCCCTTTGTGGCTGCTCAGGGGAGTATAGAGACTCACCCTGAGGGCTATCAGCTGGGGTTTTGGGCTCATGGGTCTGAGACTGAGGAGACTCAAGACCCATATTGAGGTCAATAGTGAAGGATTGGTGGACCTCTGGCTGAGTGGGAGCCCCTTGTTCCACTCTAGCCTTTTTGGTTTGAAGAGGAGGGGCTTGTTCAATCAGAGTAGATTGAACAAGGGTTCGTTTGGTACGTCTCTGGTAGGTGACAGTGATGGGAGGAGAAGGTAGATTTGGAATGATGAGGGTAGTTGCTGGTGTGGGTTCATCTCCTGTGGGGTGAACAGGGATGTCACCAGGAGCCGTTGGCTCAATCATACCTGGAAGTAGTGCGGTATCCCTTCCAGTGTAGTTGGTAGACACTCTCTTCAAGACTTGAAGATGGTCGGCCTCATTTGGGGAGCAGACAGAGCAGCTGCACAGACAAGCTTTCCCTGATCTAGCTCGCAGTTGATTATGTGCTGGAGAAATCTGGGATACATAAAGAATATGTCCCTTTGCAGATTTCCCATAAGGTTAGTCAGCACAAACCTTGAGTAGTTGAAGCGGAGGCCTTGTACCAACCCGTGAACTAAGCACCCGAGTTCAAAGGGATTTAATCCCATCCCCCGGATTTGTTAGATAGACAGTGAAGAACCACATGCAGCAGGAACTTCCACTTGTAGGAGAAGTTGAATTTGTAGACCGTTGACCTGCTTACATCTCCACCGTATCCCATTTGGAGATAAGAGCTATCTAACTCAGATTTGGGGAATTCCGTCGGTGTGCCTTCATCATGGAGCTCAAGATGCTCCCTGATGATCTGTTCAGTGATGACCAACTCTTGGCCACAAACAATTGACCTAATAGCACGAACCCCGTTTAGGGTTTCAATCTGACCATTTGCCCAAAATTCGGACATTTGTATGGAGTAGATGGTAGGGTTTATGGTCAAGGCTGTGTAGTATGAAGATTGGGCTAAGAAAGAAATGATATCAGAGAAGTCATCATCCCTTGAAGAGTCAAGGAGTGCGACCTGGTTGTGCTGAGGGTTTAAGGCCATTTGAGAAAGATAGCAGTAGAAAAGTTCTGAGTAAGGTAAATTGGAGAAGAAGAAAGCTTTTAGGGCAGTGAATTTGGTAAAAAGAGTGTAAGTGATTAACCGGAAGTATTTAAATGGGTGAAATGGCGGTTTAAAGGGTGGTTTGGATAAGATGATGTGAGGGTTCAGTGGATGATGTGACAAGGGCGGTAAGGTTAGACCATTTAAATAATCCGACATCATTAACAAAATCTTTACTTTTTACAGTGTGGGGCCCAAAAGATTTCCGTTACACAGTAAAGTCTTTCTTCCGAGTATAAAGTATTTCCGAAGGTAATGTTCTTCCGAAGGCAAATGTACTTCCGAAGGTAAATTGCTTACTTCCGAAAGCACATGTTGCTTTCAGGTGGGGTGTATTAAGTGCTTCGGAAGTAGATCTGAGGTGAACTCAATCACTTCTTCCGAGACTTAACACTCTTCCGAGAAGAAAATTATCCTATGAAAAATTTGCTTCGGAAGTTATGCTAGATATCTTCCGAGGGCTAATTTCTCTTCGGAAGAACTTATACTTAGATTAATTTAAGAAAGGATCTTTTGTAACAGGGCTTAGATTGTTTTGACATAAGACTTTACACATTAAAAAGGTTTTCAATTGAGATTAACTAATCAATGTTTATCATCCCAATAGCTGTAATGAGATATTTAAATCTTTGTTCATCAAATGCTTTGGTGAACAAATCAGCATATTGTTCATTTGAATCAACTTTGATTAGTTTTATAAGATTTTTCTCATGAATATCTCTAATGAAATGATACCTGATATCAATGTGCTTTGTCTTAGAGTGCTTTCACTGGATTTTCAGTGATGGATATAGCACTGTTGTTGTCAATGTGGATAGGAGTGCTCATGAAGTTGAATCCATAGTCAATCATCTGGTTTTTGAATCCACAGCAGCTGAGCACAACAACTTGCAGCAGGCAATGTATTCAGCTTCAGCAGTTGATGTAGAGACCAGGATTGCTTTTTGCATTGCCATGAGAATGATCCTTCCACCAAGAAATTGACATCCACCTGATGTTGATTTCTTGTTGATGTTGCAGCCACCATAATCACTATCAGAGTAACCATAGAGATTAAAATCACTATTTCTTGGATACCAGAGACCTAACTTAGGTGCTCCTTTGAGGTATCTGAGGATTCTCTTGACAGCAATTAGGTGAGACACCTTTGGAGCAGCCTGATATCTTGCACAATGCAAGTTGCAACATGATATCAGGTCTACTTGCTGTGAGATACATCAGAGAACCAATGATTGCTCTATACTGATGTTGATCATATCCTCCCCCTCAGAATCAGGGCATAAATCAGGTTTCTGGGTATGGTGTCTTTGCTGCTTTACAATCCTTCATATCAAATCTCTCTAAGATATCATTGACATACTTAGATTGATTGATGAAGACCTTCCTTCAGTTGCTTTACCTGATTCCAAGGAAAAAGTCCATTTTTCCTATGAACTCAATCTCGAACTTCTTCTTCATAATGCTCTCAAAGTCTTTGCACATTTGGTCATTTGAGGAACCAAATATGATGTCATCAACATAGACTTGAACTAGCAAAATGTCTTTCCAGACTTTCTATGAAGAGAGTCCTTGTCAATGGTACCTCTAGTATAGCCATTCTTCAGAAGAAATTGAGACAATTCTCATATACAACAGCCTAGGTGCTTGGTGCAGCCCATATAGAGCTTTATCCACTTGCACACATAGTTTGGGTGCTGTGGGTCTTCAATCCTGGAGGCTGGCATACGTAGACTTCCCTATCTATATCCCCATATAGAAAGGCACACTTGACATCAAGCTGGTAGACAGTGAAATTCTTGGATGCAGCATAAGCAAGGAAGATCCTAACTGCCTCAAGTCTTGCAAACAGGTGCAAAATCAGTACATCAGTATAATCAATTCCTTCCTCTTGAGTGTATCCTTGAACCACCAGTCTTGCCTTGTTCTTGATAATCAAGCCTCTGTCATCTCTTTTGTTTCTGAATACCCATTTGGTGCCTATAGGTACTTGACCAGATGGTAGCGGACATAGGTTCCAAACCTTTTGTCTTTTGAATTGAAGCAGCTCCTCTTGCATTGATTCAACCCAGCTACTATCTTTCAAGGCATCTTCCACCTTCTTGGGTTCCATTTGGGATAAGAAGCATGAGTACAAGCAGACATTCCCATTGTGAGTTTGTCCCCTTGTTCTCACACCCTCAGAGACTTCCCCTATGATGTTTTCAGCTGGATGAGTATTGTGAATTCTAAGTCTTGGAATCACCTCCAGTTGCAAAGATAAGTCCAAGTTGGACATATTTTGCTCAGGAGCTTGAATACTTGGTCCAGCTGTTGTTTCAATCTCATTCAATGAGGACTGATTGAATGAAAGAGAAACATCATCATTTCTTTGCTGTGAAGCATCATTAACAGTTTGCCTGTTCCTTCAAAATGCTGCTTCCATCAGCTTGGTGTTGTGCAGGATCACCTGAGGAGACTGAAGATCATCAGGTGAATCCCTTGTTGAAGTTCCACTATTTCTTGAAATGGTTATGCTGTCAGATCTTTCAATAGTGGGAACTTGATTTGTTGTAGCTCTTGGAGAACTTGGAGCAGGTCTGGGAAGCTCAAACAGTTGATCTTCATCAGAATTGCTTTGAGCACCTGTTCCAGCTGAAACATTCTCACAAGATGGTTTAGAATAGTTTGGAAACAATTCTAAATCAAAAATATGATCAGGGCCATTCCCCCTAACACAAGGAGTGTGCTCATTAACTACAATGTTGGAGGATTCCTCAAATTGTTGGTTTTAATATTATAAACCCTGTATGCTTTAGAATAGGAGGAATATCCAACAAAGATAGCATCATCTGACTTTTCAGCAAATTTTGCCAAATTGTCTTTTGTGTTAAGTATGGTACACCTGCTGCCAAAGGACCTTAGAAAGCCAATGAACGGTGGCCTCTTGTTCCATAACTCATAAGGGGTCTTTCCATGTGGCTTTACTACAAGAACTCTGTTCTGCACATAGCATGCAGTGCTGACTGCCTCTGCCCAGAATGTTAGAGGCAGCTTTGAATCAGCTAACATAGTCCGAGCAGCCTCAATAAGTGTCCTATTTCTCCTCTCAGCAACACCATTTTGTTGAGGAGTTCTAGGAGCACTGTATTGTCTGGCAATCCCTTTTGAGTTACAAAATGAGTCAAGAACAAAGTTCTTAAACTCAGTCCCTTGATCACTTCTAATTATTTTAACTTGTGATCAACTTGATTTTCTATTTTAAGAATAAAAGATTTTAAAGTTTCAGCAGTTTCATCTTTAGTTCTTAAAAAGAATACCCATGTAAATCTAGTAAAATCATCAACTACCACAAGGCAATATGATTTCCTTCCAATGCTCATTATACTTGTGGGACCAAATAGATCCATGTGCAATAAGTGTAATGGAGTAGTGATAGAGTTAACAACTTTGGATTTATGAGAAGACCTGTGTTGTTTCCCTTTCAGGCAAGCAACACAGTTATCTTTGCAGAAAAAATTCCTTTTTAGGCAAACCATGTACCAAGTTATTTTTAGCCAATTTATTCATTGTCTTAAAATTGACATGACACATTCGTTTATGCCATAGTGTTGACTCATCACTATCAGCTTTGGAAAGAAAGCATGATACTTCTCCCATTGGGGAAGCATTGTTCATATCAAGCTTGTACATATCCCCTCTCCTGGGAGATCTAAGAAGCACCAATTCCTGAGGAATTGTCATCCAGGTTTGAGGATGATGCACTCATGTTCTGTGAAAAGCATTTGATGCTTTTGATCACAAACTGAGAAACACTTAACAGGTTGTGTTCAAGCTGTTTGACAAAATTAACTTTGTCAACTTTTAATTTTCCATTGGATATACTTCCTCTGCCAGAAATATATCCTCCGGCCTCACCTCCAAACTGGACAGGACCTCCATCATAATGTTGAAATTGTTGAAGGAGAGATCTGTTCCCTGTCATGTGCCTGGAGCATCCACTATCTACAATCCAAATGTTGTTATTCTTGTCATATGGATGTCCCTGCACATAAGGTGAGATTAATTAGTTTTGATTGGAAACCCAAGCCTTGTTGGTCTTGGGTTCTTCAATGAGAGTGACATGATTGAACCAAAATTATGCATGGGGGTTTCAAAGATGTCTTTGAAGAAGAGGTTTGGGCTACAGCATCTTCCTTGATCTTCCATTCCATCCCTTGGTTGATCATAGAAGATGAGCTTGATGAAGCTTTTGTAGCTTGGCATTCTTCCGAAGCTTCTTTCTTTTTGGAAGAGACCTTCACCACCTTTTCTTCCGAAGCAGTCTTCTTCTGGGATGGTTTCAAGGGGACTCTTTTGTGAGTCTTTGCAGCTTTCACTTCCGAAGCCTTTTTCCTTTCGGAAGAAGAGTTTTCTTCCGAGAGAAGCCTTGCTTCGGAAACAAGCTTTCCCTTTTTCATCACTTGAACCATTTGATATGGTCCAAATGTGAGACCTTCCCTGACTCCTTCTCTTTTAACATTATTTGCATAATGTGTGCTAGCAGGATTGTAATAACAATCTTTAGCCATGTGGTTTTGCAGACCACACATTATGCATGCAATGTTAATTTTCTTGGAATTAGAGGGTTGCTGTTTCTTGTTCTTTTTCTCCTCATCAGCAACCTTTCCCTTTAACTTCTGATCCTTTGGTAGGATAGGAGTACTGGTACTATACTCCTTTCCTGAATCAGAAGGTCCAACCACCTGAAATCCTGCTGATGTGAATACACCCTTTTGCTTTGGGTCTATCTTCAGCTTGGATTCAGCCACCTTCTTGGCAGTTTTTCTGGCTGCTTTAGCCCTGCTTCTTTAGGCTTTGGTGGTCAGGGTTTGATCATCATTGGCCAGGGAGGGCACAATTACCTGTTCCTTCCCTATGATGGTCATGGTCTCCACAGTTGCATCACTCTTTGACTCTTTACAAGGTGGGTCAACAGATGGAACCTCTTGCTTGTCAGTACCACACCTTGGCTGTCTTATAGACTCATAAGAGTGTGGTGGAGCAATTTCATTGGTTCCCAACCCACTTTTGTTTTGATAACAAAGTTTGGAGTGAGAGGATGATGCAAGTATGGCTTGGAAGTTTTGCTCGGAAATAGCATACTTCCTGGCTTGAGCCTCAGCTGTGACAAGCTGGGCTTGAGCCTCAGTCAATTTGGATATTAAATCCTTGATTTGAGTCTTGTAGTTGGTGTGTTCATGTTTTAAAAGAGATACAGTTTTCTCTAACTCCTCAATTTTCTTTTGGTAGTCAGATTCAGCTCTTTTAAAGTCAGATTTTAGCACATTTAAAGACTCGATATCGGATTTAATTTCCATATTGTAGTCCTGGTACAACTTAACCTTAGCAATACAAGCAGGGGTACAGAGATGTTCATATACCTTGTTTTCATCTGTTCCTGCCATGAGTGCTTGAGCAGGAGTCACATCTTGAACCATAAAGCTCCAGTCAACTTCTTGAGCCATAGCTACTGTTTCAGTTGACTTCCCGTTGGGCTTTGATGTAGAAGGATGTGTGGAGGCCTGTGAGGTTCCCGGGTTAGACTTGGGAGCCTTGCATTCCCTTGCAAAATGTCCAAGCTGGTTACAGTTGTAACATTTAGCCTTGCTTTTGTCAAACCCAAACTTGCTAGTGATTGGGTTTTGAGGGAATTGCCTTCCAGTTCTCTTAAAGAACTTCTTTGCTTTGTAGGTTAGAAGAGCCATTAACTGGACAATGTCCACATACTCTATGTCATCTGGACTGAAGCACTCAAGATCATCAAAGCAGAATTGATGATCATTGGAGTGTCCACTCCCTGAGACAAACGCACAGCCCTCCTGAAAGGAGCTTTGCTGAGCTTGATGAGACATTGGAGTCTCAGGGAATGTGATGAAGGCCCAGATGAACAAGATGGCTGCTGGGTGTATGACAGGTACCGCTGAGACTGGGAGATACCTGAGCCTTCAGCAACCATTAAAGCGTTGCTAGCAGGAAGGCTCAAGGGTCTGCTTGCTTGGTGACCCTTTTTACTTTCCATTTCCAAACGGTATCCATCAAGGATCCCATAGAGTTCGGTCATGGTGAGTGTGTTTAAATTCTCTGTTCTCTTAATGGAGACACAGTAGAAAGTCCACTCATTGGGTAGAGCACTCATGAACTTTCTGGTAAGGTCTCTAAGTTCTTGAGTGATTCCCACAGATTGGAGGGAGGAGATAAGATCCATATACCTGAAATATTGCTGGTTAAAAGTTTCTCCAGCAACATAGGTGAAGTTCTCAAACTGCTGCTTCAGTGAGTCCTTCTTTGAATCATTAGAGCTTGAGTACATTTGAGCAAGAGCATCAAAGAGTTCTTTGGCTGACTTACAATGCTCAAACCCCACCATGATGGAGTTTGGGATTGCAGTCATGAGAACAGTCATAGCATTGCTGTCTATGTCAAGCTTCTTCCTGTCTTCATCGGAGTAGTCTTCAACGACCTTCTCGATCATGGCACCGTTTCCACCAGCAACTTTTGGCTTGTACGGGCCATTAACGATGGACTGCCACATCTTGCTATCCTCGTATCTGATGAAGCCTTCCATTCTTCTGCTCCAAGACCTGAAGTTTTCAGGGTCGATGATGGGAGCTTTGGTCATCATTCCCATTTCAACTTCAGATTTGATGAGGGCCATTTTTGAGTGAGGTATAAGGAGGAGTGAAAAACAGGTTTATTAGGATGGTAAGATCTCACAATCAAGAGCCTAAAAAGCTCTGATACCAATTGCAGGATCGGGTTTTGTCACTTAACACTTGTAATTCTCTCAAACTCACTTATGATATCACTCAAACAAGATGAAGCAATGCCTTTAACAAGAGTTGATAATAATATAATAAGTAATCAAGGGAACAAGCAGGAGTATTTTCAAGGTACTTGTATATATTACTTCTCAACTCAAGATTACAAGACACTTACAAGCATACAACAAGAGTTACAATGAGAAACTATATATACTAGATCCTACAGCCGGTTATACTTGATACCAGCTGGAAACCTACGACTAAAGCATATACTACAATGCTATAGTTAAGGTATCTTAGATAAAGCATTATCTAAGATATGGTAGTCATGACATGTCCATGACTTACCTTTTGTCACCAACTAAAGATGGCAACTGTACTTAACATAAAAAGGTATACAGTAGATTAAAGTATGGTCAACTACATGGCTTTTGAGAAAACACCATGCAGTATCTCAGAGATTTGCAGCGGACTGTCAGACAGACCATACTTATGTCTACTGGATAATAGAAGTGTCTTCCGAAGGTTAACTGGCTTCGGAAGAACAAGTTCTTCCGAAGCCACTTATACTTCGAAAGATGCTTCTATGCTTCTGAGGCTTTGAGGACTTCTTTATACTTCGGAAGTTGACTTCAGAACTTTGTCTTTAAGTCTTGATTCTTCGGAAGTAACTTCTTTATCTTCGGAAGTTGGAGTTTTCCTTCGGAAGTGTATTTTACACTTAGACTTCGGAAGAGCTCCTTCTTCCTTCGGAAGTCCCACACTTGGCTTCGGAAGTCCTTTGTATGTTGTACTCAAAATCTTCTAAGTGACATGGTTTTGGTTGCAACAGCTTCTCTAGATCCAACAGAATAGGTTAAATTAGTATTAAATTAGTTGTTTTAATTTCAGTACTTAAAAAAACAAGGAAGAAGGACAATCTAGCTAATAGAAACGAGATCGTATCTGTGATACTGATTCAATGTTTATGGAAAATGATAGTACACAGGAACAAAGAGTTTAGGACTTTAAAAGAATTTAACTGTTTAAGATGCAAAATTCGAATTATAAGTCTGAGAAGTCTAAGCAAAATAAAAGGACAAATGATAGTAAAACTAGTATGCTACTAAGGTAACATAGAGAAAGTAGACTTAGAGGTTGCAAGTTCATTATATGATGTGTCGATAGATTCAACACAATAGATGAGTAGACCTCATTAGTGACTTAATTCAAACTAAGTTGTTCAACTGGCTGTGGGTTCCCATCTTATCCTTGGTTAACACAATCAACGAAGTTCCAATAAGGGGTGACGAGCAAATAAATGCCACAAATGTGTGCGGATGACCATAAAAAGAGCAAAGCACGAAAAAAAAATCTTTAAACGCTATCAAGCTGATAACAAATGTTGTTGGTGCGTTACGTGCAAAAAGAAAAGAAAAATTCTCTCACAAGAAGATAGGTTGTGTGCCTCTCTGCTGTGCGATGACACTGACCTGAGGATAAGCATAACCTAATTATTCTAGAATTCATTGTTGTTTGCGCCTCTCTGCTGTGCGATGGCACTGACCTGAGGCTTGGCATCTCTTTGAAAGCTCTTAGAATAGTTTCTTCTTGTCAAAACACCCGTAGATCGCTCAAAAATCTCCTGAGGAATGTTGATTACCATATAAGCGCGGGATCCACAAATGTTTGTTGAAATAATTAAACCTTAATTCATCACCGATGAGTGTCAAAAATTTGTGTATGGATTTAAGAGGACAAGTATACTGACAATCATCGTGAGCAGCAACTCTTGAAAGTCCAAATCAGTGTGTGCATCTTATAGCTCTAGTATGATTTCCTAAACTTGCTAATGACTCTCGATAAAAACAAGAATCTAGCATCAAAAGGCTTTGGTAACATGTCCTAAATGATTTGATAAACCTGTATAATTCCATAATGAATTGATCCAGTTATGATCACTGTAACTTGATGCTATACTGTCTAGAAAGAAAAATCTGATAGATACTTATCTTAGGATTTCAACCTCACACAAAAATACAAAATTATGTTTTATTTTTGTTTTATTTCTAGTTGGTTAAGTTAGTTAATTTTAGTCAATTTAGTAGTTAAAAGATGGACTACGCATCGGAACTCTATCTGGGATTTAATCAATTAAAAAGGGTCACGTCTGAGGTGACCAAACTGGTTTTCACATGTTATAAGAGTCACATCTAAGGTGACAAATTGTTTTGTTTTAAAAGGATCACCTGAGGTGATCAAAGGTTTTCTAAGTTAAAATGATCATGTCTGAGATGATCGATTGCTCGAAATGTTTTAGCAATTGTTAAAAAGGGCTAAGTGTCAAATGATCATAAAGTCAAAATCATAAGTATGAGTCATTCGCATGACTGGACCATGAGTATGGACCAGCCGTACGATTGGACCATACGTATGAGCCCAATCGCACGACTAAACCACAGGTATGGCCCAGACGTGCGATTGGACCATAAGCCTGAGTAAACTCACACGATTGGATCACAAGATTGAACCAATCGCATGAATGGAGGTGACCAAATGAGACAGTCGCACGACTGACACCTAGTCGCACGACTGAAGGTGACCGACTGTGCCAGTCGCACGACTGACTTCTAGTCGCACGAATCAAGTATGCGACTGGGTTCAGTCGCACGACTGAAGGAAACCCTAGTATAAAAGGAGGGGGAGTCGGTCGCAGTCATTCATCACTCCCAAATCTCCCCCAAATCGCATGACTTCATCGTTACTCTGCCCGATTTCCATTTAATCATTCTTGACCACTGATTGTTGTGTACTGACCATTTCTAGTGATTATACAGGTAAAGTGAAGTGCAATCCACTCAAATGTCCATCGATTTGTGCCCTAAATGATTGAATTTAAGCCCTAAACAGAACCGAGACTTAGTTTGCCTAAGAAACTAATAAAACTAAGCACATTGTGAAATTAACGGTTATTAGGTGTTATGTCGGTCATTTGCGAAACTAATGAGCCAAACCATGACGTCTAACATTAAATTTTTCTCAAAATTTCAATTTGAATTGAACAGTCAGTCTGGCATGCGAATGGACACCCTGATGAACTTTAGTCGCACGACTGAGCTGGGCAAATGGCTAAACCGCACGACTGAACCATGCGTATGAGTACAGTCGCACGACTGGTGTAAACGCATGAGATAGCATACGACTAAGCCCAGACGCATGCTAGTCGTACATATGAGCTCATTCGCACGACTAGATCTCAGTCGCACAACTCATTTGCACGACTAGATCTCAGTCGCACTGTTTCATTCGCCCGACAGGACAAAAAATTTCAAGTTCAATGAATCAAATTGTTACTCACTAACCCACGCTAACGTTTATTTACATTGTGTAACAGATGGCGAGTCGGTGGACGATGAGCACAAAGCACAACATATGTGCTCATCTTGATTTGACATCCCGGAATGCACCCGAGTTTGAGGCATTATTTCATTTATGAGGAGATCGAGGATCTTCAGAGCGATCTCTACCCCGTGCACACCATACAGGTTGATACAACAGGCTTTCTGGGAAAGCGCTGTTGTAGATAGGTCCTCAGAGCCTCACCGGATTCAGAGTTCTATCTTTGGCCAGGCCATTGACATCAGTGAGAAGGACCTACGGACAATGTTAGAGTTGGGAGACGATAGCGATTGCCCCACCAGACTACATCCGCTGACGGTAAGTGGATGCTTTGTACGTGCTAAGTACTCGAGGGATATCAACGCAGGTGTGCTCAACAAGAGCAACCTGTGCCCCCAGTTCAAATACTTAGCCCATGTGCTGCTAAGATGTATAGCCTCAAGGAAGGGAGGTTTTGATGAGCTCTCTGATCGTATTCAAAATGCCTATGTGGCTCTGATTCTGAATCATCCTTTCAGCTTTTCGAGGATGATCTTCACCTATTTGGTGGAGAACATAGAGGCCAAGGGCAAGGAAGGCTTCTGCATGTACCCTCGCTTCATACAGATGATCATAGATCAGAAGCTTCCTTCGCTGCCCAAGGAGAAAGAGGACGCAGTTATCCTAGAGGTGATGGATGATACCACCCTAGGAAGGATGAGGGTATACCGGGGAAAGCAGGTGAAGCCCCAGCTAAGGAGGCTGTTTGGGCATTTGGCCCGAGAAGACTATGTGGCGCCAGCGAAGAGGAAGTGGCGTCACGATGATAGTGACTCTGACTCTGAGCCGATTGTGGTCCCATCTGATGATTCTGATGACGATGACAGTGGTGATGGTGGAGATACTAGCCCCACCCAATCTAGGGCCACTACCACAGATACTACATCTCCACCATCCACCCACGGAGGAGCTGACATGGCAGGATTCCATCAGGACTTTCGTCCTGATGAGGAGGAGGAGAGTGATAAGGAGTCGTTGGCTCGAACGGTGGGCAGCAGGGTGGTTGCCACCAAGAGGGGGATTAGGGCGGTAGGTGGATGCCATGGTGAGTTTGGGGAGGCTACTACTGATCCATCTTATACCCCATGCCCGCCCAGTAGCCAAGGGGGAGCCTCTGCATCCAAGGGCTCAAGGAGAAAGAGAATGACCCAACCCTACGGCAAGAAGGAGAAGAGGCCAAGGTTCACATTGACCACCACCACCACCACATCTACCACCACTACTACCACACCATCCACCACTCCTACCACCTCATCCACCATCACTACCACAGCCACTCCACCACCCATCTACACTACTTCCACCACCACTACAGCCTACCCATCACCACCCACTCATATACCACCACCCATATTCACCACCACCACCACCACCACCACTAGCCACCAAGCCGGACCATCATCCCACCCATCATTCACTACTGGATCATCTCTGCCCCCCATTAGGGTAGAGGAACACCTGTCAGCACTCAACAGAATGATGCTGAAGCTGTTGGCAGCAGATGAGGAAAGAACTGCACAAATCAGACAGCTTGTGGAGCAAAATGCTACCCAAGCAAAGCAGATCTCACAGCAGGCCCAACTACTAGAGGACCAGGCTCAGTAGATGGCTGCTCAGGGTCAAGAGATTGCCCTACTCCAGGAGCATAAAGTTCTATCAGCAAAGACGATAGAGGAGTTGGAGGATGCCAAAAAGACCATCATGCTCAAGCTCAAAGGAACAAAGGATGAGCCTCTGAAGATAAGAGAAAGGGATGGTGATGACGATGGTGATGACGATGGTGATGACGATGATGATGAGGATGAAGATGATGATAGTGATGATGATGAGGCAAGTGATGATGAAGAGACGAGGGAAAGGCAGAATGATGATGATGAAGAAGGAGATGCAGCTGCATCTGCCTCATCTCAGGGTTAAGAGAGACGTACAAAGAGAAATCAAGACCAATGAGCCTCGTCTTCTGCCTCACCTACTGATGAGCCCGCGATTCAGGGCAAAAGTAATGATTAGATATTTATGTATTTGAAAGCTTTTTTACTTGAATCATGTATTAAACTTCTGTACTTAATGTTTATATATATTTAATATTTAACTGTCTTGATTATTGACTAATGATTGATGTGTTACATGTTTAAATCAAGCAGATCAAGCATATCAGCAAGATGAATACAATGTTGCTCTCCTTCAGCAAATCAAGTCTCAACTCATAATGATTCTTGATTTGCAAGGGATAGTCAGAAGGTCTATAAGCTATACTCCAAAAGAAGGAGAAATCATTCATGACCTTACTGATGACCAACTTGCTGAGATGTTCCGGCTCAACGCGGACGAGATTGTGAAGGATGCCCTTACAGTTGACGTGGCTAGTGACGACGAGCTTAATGATGTGGACGAAATAGAGATTGAAGACGTCACAGCCCAGCATTTTCCAAAGTATGCTGACAAAGAGGGAAATATAGTTCCCAATCTGGGTGACACTCTTGTCAGTGATACGTTTGCAACACTGGATCAGATGGAGCAAGAGTCCGAGAAGAATAAGGATCAAGCCCAAGCCTCAGACGCCGATGTCAACATCAAAAAGGCTGAATGGGCGGCATGTTTTGCAGAGATCAGAGCCCAACGGACTGTTCTAAAGTCGAGTGCCTACACCAACCTCTACAAAGTGAAGAAGCATCTGAAGGTGTCAGGAAAGATCATAGCATGGGCATATTTTGATGATCTAAATGTATATGCTATCAAGAGGGAGAAGGGAATCGAGTACTTCAGATTCCCACACGATCTAAAGACTCTACCCGGTTTTGAGCTCAACCAGCTGGCCAAACTGAAGCTGTTGTATGCTGACCCAAGAAAAATGTCAGGCTGGTTTGAAGCTGCATTGAAGAGAGAGTACCACACCAGGTGGGTTAACTTCAGACCCCAACAACCTACAAGGTACATCAGAAGGTCTGAAGTTGATGCCATTACTGGAAAGCCAAAGATAGTGCTGAAGTGGAGTCCTCTGCGCACGATGTCAAGAATCCCTCTAAGGGAAATGCCTCAGGACTTCACTCCACACTTTAAATGGTGGTACTATGATTGGAGAACAGGTGAGGCGGTCATAGTTTTGAACAGAGATGGAAATATGGAAACTATCAGGGTATTTGACCCAATGTGGCTAACCAACTTGTCGGCTAACGATGTTTACACGTTATACAAGTGGCCACTGTTCTATGACGCGCAAGATATAGTATATGACCTCTAGTTCCAAAATGTTATAAGGCTTTGTTTCGCATTAGAGATACATGCTGGAGCTACAAGAGAGGAGAAGTACAAGAAGTTTGAAGAGCTGATGAAGAATGTTAGACAATAGAGTAAACTAGGTCCAAGGGGGAGTTTGTAGATACATGTGTACCTAGTTTAGGAACTAAATGTAAATGTCTTTCATGCTTACATATATGTAATTGAATGGGTATGAATGAAATACAATGTGTGGTTGATGCATATAATGTTTAATATTTCATTGTTTATTGTGTGATAACACATATTGAACTAACTATATAGGTTTGTGGTTGTTTACATAATTCTTAGTCAATAATGATTGAGAAACATGTTCAAACTCAATTGTGTGAAGTTCTCATGCGAATGGACCATGCGAATGGACCATACACATGAATACTTCATGCTAATGAACCAATCACACAACTGAACCAGGAGACTGGATTAGTCGCACGATTGTGACATGAGATTGACTCAGTCGCACGACTGACCATTCAGTCGTGCGGATGGATCAACCGCATGCTTCAGTCGATGACTTAACCATGCTAATGCTTCAGTCGTACGAACGGAAAAACCTAACCTATAAATACCACTTAATTCGTGGAAAAACGTAACAATTCGAATACCTACGCACATAATCGTACCCTAGCCGTCCAGAGACTCAAGAACACCTGTTCCAAGTTCATAGATCGCAGTTAATCATCTTGCAATCGTTCTTAACGTTTTGATTCATTCTTAGATCGATTATACTTGCGTTCTCACTGATTGGATTGCCAATCAAATAGGATTTCCTACTATTTGGTTTGGTATACACGTAAATCAGTTAGTACTCTGTACCTAAACGGTCCTAACAAAAAACATTGTTCAAAACCCTATAATATTTTTAATATATTTTAAGTGGTTGTGTGTGGATGATAGAGAAAAAGTAATGATAAAGTTGAAAATGACAAAAGAAAAAGTAGTGATTTTTAGTATAATTATATGGATAAAGATGAGGAATGGATTGTGAATGCTCTTATTAAGCTTATGCTTGTTATCTTATATAAGACTAATTTGAATAAGCTTATTTAAAGATGGTTTTTTAGATTATTTGAAAAATGTTATTTATGTAAGGGTGTAAGTTACACATTTACCCTCAAATTGTGGTGGATTAATAATTATTGAAACAACTTATTACTGTAATAAATTAAAGAATGATGGATTTAATGCATAATTAATAAGAGGCAAATGATGGATAATTAATAAGAGGCAACTTATTACTGTAACAATTTATCAACTTATTGACGTATAATTAATAAGAGGCAAATGATAGATTTTCAAAGAAGATGCAAGTTGGTGGGTTAATAATACACATAAGGACTTTAATGCCTATACACTGTAACAAGCCAACTTGTGCAGAAGTTGATAATAATTAATGAAACAAATTAAAAGAAGCCAACTTCTCCAAGAAGTCATTCTCATAAAAACTACAAAAGGTTGAAGCAAATATGTATTCATTTTTCTGTCAAAATTGCAAAGGTATTAGTGGAGAGCTATTCTCAACCCATATGAAGAAAAGATCAACTCTTACCATCCATCTACCATTTCTCAAACCATTAACTCTTACCTAAAATAATCCTATTTATCAAACACCCATCTACCATTTATTAAGCATTCAAAATATTTGCTTAAAGTGGAGTAACACCAACCTGTTTTCATATCCAGAGGTAATTTGTTCTCTTTGTTTTTTACTTAATGAATTGTTTTCTCTTTGTTTTAATTTTCAAGTCATGGACTTGAACCATGATAATGACGTTGTTGTCATGAAAACTAAGAAAAAAAACTAAGATTACTATGGACGGATGATACTCATATGATATTTCTTGAGTCATGCTTGAATGATGTTAGAGTTGGGAACAAGCCAATTGGTTACTTTAATAAATTTGGGTATGAGAATTTGAAAAAGTACATGAAAGAGCGTACTGAAAGAAACTTTCGACCACAAGCAAATTAAAAATCACTGGGAAAGTATGAAGAAAAAATGGGAGTTGTATGATCATTTAATGAGACTTGAATCTGGAATTGGGTGGGATCCCGTGAGAAAGACGATTGATGCATCGGATGAATGGTGGGATGAAAAAATAAAGGTAATATTTTGTTCTTTTAGTTTTTTTTCTATAGCTCATTAAAATCAGTTTTGGTAAAATGTAGTATATAAAATACTTTTAGCTTACAAATCATATATTTTTATTTGTACAAGTTTGTAACAAATTTCAGGTTTTGTCCTTAAACTAAGAAAATTACAGTAAACATCATTTACATTTAAAAAAGCTTACATGTTTCATCATTTCCTTTAACGAACGTCTATTTTAGACGTTAATGAAGTCATGTGCTCTTCATATGAGGGCATAATAGTCATTTTATATCTAAAAACTTAATATTAAAATTATAATTATATAAACAAAAAAACACTCATTCACACACTCATCTCCCTCTCCCTCTCTCTCTCTCTCTCTCCCTCTCTCTCTCTCTCCACACTAACCCCACCTCACCACCATATCACCACCACCATAATACCGTCCACCCTCACACCATAACTTCGTTCACCCTCACCACCATCCGCCCTCACCATCATCTTTTATCCACATTGTTCACCGTCACCATCAACATCAACATCATCATCTGGAAGGATTCGTCGGAGCAACATGCTCTTGCCGACGACCGTTGTTGAGAGTGGAACCAATCTGTCACACCCCTCGCCGACGGTGGAATCGCAAGGAGGTGACGTAATTGGATATTTTGAACACGTGGTACTTAAGGAAACTTAATTTCATTCATGCATTCAAAATAAACTTAGGCAACAAAGTATTAGGGTACAAGTTTTTAAAGATTCAAGTTTATGAGGCTAGCATCCTAAGCTTATATAAAATAATCTTCTGTTGTGCCCTAGTCGTGCCATACTTAAGTGAAGTCCAAAACACTAACCTTGGTTGTTTCCTGAAAAAGATGTTAAAATAGGTCAACAATAATGTTAGTGAGCTCGCAGATTTTGAGACTCGATAAGTAGTTATAAAGTAAGTAGTCAAGCGTGAATCAAGAACTCATCATGTAAAGTAGCCATAACACAAGTAAGAATAAATGCATTTATGAGTCCACAACTAAGCCTTTGACTGCATGCCTCATTCGATACTTATTTCAAGTACGGAAATAAAAGTCAAGTTATAGTCTGCGTGGTAATAATCATTCAATATCGTTGACTGTGGATTTACGCGTTCCAATCAGTCGAGAGAATGGGGATTGTCAGTCCCGATAGTACTATCTATATTAAACCTGCGGCCAGGGGCGGACCCACCCTTTTGGGGTGGGGGTCATCCGACACCTATAAAAAATATTATATATATATATATATATATATATATATATATATATATATATATATATGTATATATATATATGTATATATATATGTATATATATGTATATATATATGTATATATATATATATATATATATATATATATATATATATATATATATATATATATATATATATTTATATATCTATATATATATATATGTATATATATAAATATATATACATACATATATATATACATATATATATATGTGTATATTGTTGGATCTAGAAAGGCTGTTGCAACCAAAACCAAGTCACTTAGAAGATTTTGGTACAACAAACAAAGGACTTCCGAAGCTAAGTATGGAACTTCCGAAGGAAAAATGAGCTCTTCCGAAGACAAAGTGTAAAACACACTTCCGAAGGAAAACTCCAACTTCCGAAGACAAAGAAACTACTTCCGAAGATGAAGACTTAGAGAGAAAGATCTGAAGTTAACTTCCGAAGTACAGAAGTCCTCAAAGCCTCGGAAGCATAGAAGCCTCTTCCGAAGTGTAAGTGGCTTCGGAAGAACTTGTTCTTCCGAAGCCAATTAACCTTCAGAAGACACTCCTATTATCCAGTGGACATAAGTATGGCCTCTCTGACACTCCGCTGCAAATCTCTGAGATACTGCATGGCGTTTTCTCAAAAGCCATGTAGTTGACCATACTTTAATCCACTGTTTACCTTTTTATGTTAGTACAGTTGCCATCTTTAGTTGGTGACAAAAGGTAAGTCATGGACATGTCATGACTACCATATCTTACTTAATACTTTATCTAAGATACCTTAACTTTAGCATTGTAGTATATGCTTTAGTCTTAGGTTTCCAGCTGGTATCAAAGTATATCCGGCTGTAGGATCTAGTATATATAGTTTCTCATTGTAACTCTTGTTTCATGCTTGTAAGAGTCTTGTAATATCTTGAGTTGAGAAGTAATATATACAAGTGCCTTGAAAATATATTTCTGCGTGTTCCTTTGCTACTTATTATATTATTATCAACTCTTGTAAAAGACATTACTTCATCTGATTTGAGTGTTTCCATAAGTGAGTTTGAGAGAAATACAAGTGTTTAAGTGACAAACCCGATCCTGCAATTGGTATCAGAGCTTTTTAGGCTCTTGATTGTGAGATCTTACCATCCTAATCAATCAGTTTTTCACTCCTCCTTATACCTCACTCAAAATGGCCCTCAACAAATCTGAAGTAGAGATGGGGACGATGACCAAAGCTCCTATCATCACCCCTGAAAATTTCAGGTCTTGGAGCAGAAGAATGGAAGGCTTCATCAGGTATCAAGACAGCAAGATGTGGCAATCCATTGTCAATGGCCCGTATAAGCCAAAAGTAGCTAGTGGAAACGGTGCCATGATTGAGAAAGCCGTTGAAGATTATTCTGATGAAGACAGGAAGAAGCTTGACATAGACAGCAATGCTATGACTGTTCTTATGACTGCAATTCCAAACTCTATCATGGTGGGGTTTGAGCATTGTAAGTCTGCCAAAGAACTCTTTGATGCTCTTGCACAAATGTACTCAAGCTCAAATGACTCCAAGAAGGACTCACTGAAGCAGCAGTTTGAGAACTTCACCTATGTTGCTGGAGAGACTCTTAGCCAGCAATATTTCAAGTACGTGGACCTCATTTCTTCCCTTCAATCTGTGGGAATTACTCATGAACTCAGAGACCTTACAAGAAAGTTCATGAGTGCTCTACCCAATGAGTGGACATTCTACTGTGTCTCTATCAAGAGAACAGAGAATCTGAATACACTCACCATGACCGAACTCTATGGGATCCTTGATGGATACCGTTTGGAAATGGAAAGTAAGAGGGGTCATCAGACAAGCAGACCCTTGAGTCTTCCTGCTAGCAACGCTTTAATGGTTGCTGAAGGCTCAGGAATCTCCCAGTCTCAGCAATACCTGACTTACACCCAGCAGCCATCTTGTTCTTCTGGGCCTTACATCACATTTCCTGAGACTCCAAGGTCTCAACAAGCTCAGCAAAGCTCCTTTCAGGATAGCTGTGCTTTTGTCTCAGGAAGTGGACACTCAAATGACTATCAATACTGCTTTGATGATCTAGAGTGTTTTAGCCCGGATGACGTGGAATACGTGGACATAGTCCAACAAATGGCTCTTCTAACCTACAGAGCAAAGAAGTTCTTTAAGAGAACTGGAAGGCAATTCCCTCAGAACCCAATCAACAGCAAATTTAGGTTTGACAAAAGCAAGGCCAAATGTTACAACTGTAACCAACTTGGTCATTTTGCAAGGGAATGCAAGGCTCCCAAGTCCAACCCAGGAACCCCATAGGCCTCCACACATCCCTCTACACCAAAGCCCACCAGAAAGTCAACAGAGACTGCTGCAATGGCTCAAGAAGTTGACTGGAGCTTAATGGTTCAGGATGTGACTCCTGCTCAAGCACTCATGGCCGGAACAGATGAAAACAAGGTATATGAACATCTCTATACTCCTGCCTGTATTGCTAAGGTTAAACTGTATCAGGAATACAATATGGAAATTAAATCTGATATTAAGTCTTTAAATGTTTTAAAATCTGACTTTAAAAGGGCTGAATCTGACTACCAAAGAAAAATTGAGGAGTTAGAGAAATCTGTGTCCCTCTTAAAACATGAACATACAAACTACAAGACTCAAATCAAGGATTTAATATCCAAATTGACTGAGGCTCAAGCCCAGCTTGTCACTGCTGAGGCTCAAGCCAGGAAGTATGCTATTTCCGAGCAAAACTTCCAAGCCATTCTTGCATCATCCTCTCACTCAAAACTTTGTTATCAAAACAAAGGTGGGTTGGGAACCAATGAAATTGCTCCACCACACTCTTATGAGTCTATAAGACAACCAAGGTGTGGTACTGAAGAGCAAGAGATTCCATCTGCTGACCCACCTTCTCATGAGTCAAAGAATGATGTAACTATGGAGACCATCACAGGGAAGGATCAGGTAATTATGCCCTCCCCAGCCAATGATGATCAAACCCTGACCACCAAAGCCAGAAGAAGTAGAGCTAAGGCAGCCATAAAAACTGCCAAGAAAGTGGCTGAGTCCAAGCTAAAGATAGACCCAAAGCAAAAGGGTGTATTCATCTCAGCTGGATTCCAGGTGGTTGGAAATTCTGATTCAGGAAAGGAGTGCAGTACCAGTACTCCTATCCTAACAAAGGATCAGAAATTAAAGGGAAAGGTTGCTGATGAAGAGAAAAAGAACAAGAAACAACAATCCTCTTATTCCCAAAAAGTTAACATTTCATGCATAATGTGTGGTCTGCAAAACCACATGACCAAAGATTGTTACTACAATCCTGCTAGCACACATTATGCAAATAATGTTAAAAAGGAAGGAGTCAGGAAAGGTTTCTCATTTGGACCATATCAAATGGTTCAAGTGATGAAAAAGGGAAAGCTTGTTTCCGAAGCAAGGCTTCTTTCGGAAGAAAATTCTTCTTCCGAAAGGAAAAAGGCTTCGGAAGCTAAAGCTGTAAAGACTCAGAAGAAGACTGCTTCGGAAGAAAAGGTGGTGAAGGTTTCTTCCGAAAAGAAAGAAGCTTCGGAAGAATGCCAAGCTACAAAAGCTTCAACAAGCTCATCCTCTATGATCAACCAAGGGATGGAATGGAAGATCAAGAAAGATGTTGTAGCCCAAACCTCTTCTTCAAAGACATCCATTGAACCCCCATGCATAAATTTTGGTTCAATTATGTCATTATTATTGGAAGAACCCAAGACCAATAAGGCTTGGGTTTCCAATCCAAACTAATTATCTCACCTTATGTACAGGGACATCCATATGACAAGAATAACAACATTTGGATTGTAGATAGTGGATGCTCCAGGCACATGACAGGGAACAGATCTCTCCTTCAACAATTTCAACATTATGATGGAGGTCATATCCAGTTTGGAGGTGAGGCCGGAGGATATATTTCTGGCAGAGGAAGTATATCCAATGGAAAGTTAAAAGTTGACAAAGTTAATTTTGTCAAAGAGCTTGAACACAACCTGTTAAGTGTTTCTCAATTCTGTGATCAAAAGCATCAAATGCTCTTCAGGTGACCCTGCACAACACCAAGCTGATGAATGCACCATCTTGAAGGAACAGGTAAATGTTAATGATGCTTCACAGCAAAGAAATGATGATGTTTCTCTTTCATTCAATCAGTCCTCATTGAATGAGTTTGAAATAACAACTAGACCAAGTATTCAAGCTCCTAAGCAAAATATGTCCAATTTGGACTTATCTTTGCAACTGGAGGTGATTCCTAGACTCAGGATTCATAACACTCATCCAGCTGAAAACATCATAGGGGAAGTCTCTGAAGGTGTGAGAACAAGAGGACAAACTCACAATGGGAATGTCTGCTTGTACTCATGCTTTTTATCCCAAATGGAACCCAAGAAGGTGGAAGATTCCTTGAAAGATAGTAGCTGGGTTGAATCAATGCAAGAGGAGCTGCTTCAATTCAAAAGACAAAAGGTTTGGAACCTATGTCCGCTACCATCTGGTCAAGTACCTATAGGCACTAAATGGGTATTCATAAACAAGAGAGATGATAGAGGCTTGATTATCAAGAACAAGGCAAGACTGGTGGTTCAAGGATACACTCAAGAGGAGGGAATCGATTATACTGATGTCTTTGCACCTGTTGCAAGACTCGAGGCAGTTAGGATCTTTCTTGCTTATGCTGCATCCAAGAATTTCACTGTCTACCAGCTTGATGTCAAGTGTGCCTTTCTATATAGGGATATAGATAGGGAAGTCTATGTATGCCAACCTACAGGATTTGAAGATCCATAGCATCCAAACTATGTGTGCAAGTTGGATAAAGCTTTATATGGGCTGCACCAAGCACCTAGGCTGTGGTATGAGACATTGTCTCAATTTCTCCTGAAGAATGGTTACACTAGAGGTACCATTGATAAGACTCTTTTCATAAGAAAGTCTGGGAAAGACATCTTGCTCGTTCAAGTCTATGTTGAGGATATCATATTTGGTTCCTCAAATGACCAAATGTGTAAAGACTTTGAGAGCATTATGAAGAAGAAGTTCGAGATGAGTTCCATGGGAAAAATGGACTTTTTCCTTGGAATTCAGGTAAAGCAATTGAGGGAAGGGTTCTTCATCAATCAATCTAAGTATGTCAATGATATCTTAGAACGATTTGATATGAAGGATTGTAAAGCAGTAAAAACACCTATACCCAGAAACCACAATCTCTGCCCTAATTCTGAGGGGGAGGATATTGATCAACATCAGTACAGAGCAATTATTGGTTCTCTGATGTATCTCACAGCAAGTAGACCTGATATCATGTTTGCAACTTGCATTTGTGCAAGATATCAGGCTGTTCCAAAGGTGTCTCACCTAATAGCTGCCAAGAGAATTCTCAGATACCTCAAAGAAGCCCCTAAGCTAGGTCTCTGGTATCCAAGAAATAGTGATTTTAATCTCTATGGTTACTCTGACAGTGATTATGGTGGCTGCAACATCAACATGAAATCAACATCTGGTGGATGTCAATTTCTTGGTGGAAGGATCATCTCATGGCAATGCAAGAAGCAATCCTGTGTCTCTATATCAACTGTTGAAGCTGAATACATTGATGCCGCTAGTTGCTGTGCTCAGCTGCTGTGGATTCAAAACCAGATGATAGACTACGGATTCAACTTCATGAGCACTCCTATCCACATTGACAACAACAGTGCTATATCCATTACTGAAAATCCAGTGAAGCATTCCAAGACTAAGCACATTGATATCAGGTATCATTTCATTAGAGATATTCATGAGAAAAATCTTATCAAACTAATCAAAGTTGACTCAAATGAACAATATGCTGATTTGTTCACCAAAGCCTTTGATGAACAAAGATTTAAATATCTCATTACAGCTATTGGGATGATAAACATTGATTAGTTAATCTCATTTGAAAACCTTTTAATGTGTAAAGTCTTATGTCAAAACAATCTAAGCCCTGTTAAAAAAGATCTTTTTCTAAATTTTATCTAAGTATGAATTCTTCCGAAGAGAAATTAACCCTCGGAAGATATTTTGCATATCTTCCGAAGCAAATTTCTCCCAGGATAATTTTCTTCTCAGAAGAGTGTTAAGTCTCGGAAGAAGCGATTGATTTCATATCAGATCTACTTCCGAAGCATTTAACACACTCCACTTGAAAAGCAACATATACTCTCGAAAGTAATTAATTTACCTTCGGAAGTAAATTTGCCTTCGGAAGAATATTACCTTCGGAAATGCTTTATACTCAGAAGAAAGATTTTACTGTGTAACGGAAATCTTTTGGGCCCCACTCTGCAAAAAGTAAAGATTTTGTTAATGATGTCGGATTATTTAAATGGACTAACATTACCGCCCATGTCACATCATCCACTGAAACCTCACATCGTCTTATCCAAAACCCCCTTTAAACCGCCATTTCACCCATTTAAATACTTCCAAATAATCAATTACATCCTTTTTACCCAAATTACTACCCTAAAAGCTTTCTTCTTCTCCAATTTACCTTATTCCGAACTATCTTTCTGTCATCTTCTTCAATGGCACTAAACCCTCAGCACAACCAAGTCGCACTCCTTGATTCTTCAAGGGATGTTGACTTATCAGACATCATTTCTTTTGACCCAATCTTCGTACTACACAGCTCTGACTGTAAACCCCACGATTTACTCAAACCAAATGTATGAATTTTGGGCAAATAGTCGGATTGAAACCCTAAATGGGGTTCGTGTTATTCGGTCAAGCATTTGTGGCCAGGAGTTGGTCATATCTGAACAAATCATCAGGGAGCATCTCGAGCTTCATGATGAGGGCGCTCCAACGGAATTTCCCAAAACAGATTTGGACAATTCTTATCTCCGAATGGGATACGGTGGAGATGTCAGCAGGTCAACTGTCTACAAATTCAGCTTCTCCTACAAATGGAAGTTCCTGTTGCATGTGGTTCTTCACTGCCTGTCTAATAAATCTGGGGGATGGGATCAAATCCCATATGAACTTGGGTGCCTAGTTCATGGGTTGGTACAAAGCCTCCGTTTCAACTATTCAAGGTTTGTGCTGACTAACCTAATGGGAAATCTTCAAAGGGACACATTCTTCATGTATCCCAGGTTTCTCCAGCACATAATCAACTGTGAGCTGGACCAGGGCAAGCTTGTCTGTGCAGCTACTCTGACTGCTCCTCAAATGAGGCCGACCATCTTCAAGACCTTGAAGAGAGTGTCCACCAACTTCACTGGAAGAGATACTGCACTTCTTCCGGGTATGATTGAGCCAATGGCTCCTGGGTGACATCCCTGTTAACCCCACAGGTGATGAACCCACACCAGCAACTACCCTCACTCTGCCAAATCTACCTTCTCCACCCATTACATTTACCTATCAGAGACGTCACAAACAAACCCTTGTTCAATCTACTCTGATTGAACAAGCTCCTCATGTTCTATCCAAAAAGGCTAGAGTGGAACAAAGGACTCCCACTCAGCCTGAGGTCCAACCATCCTTCACAATTGACCTCAATATGGGTCTTGAGTCTCCTCAGTCTCAGACCCATGAGCCCGACACCCAAGCTGATAGCCCTCAGGGAGAGTCTATATACTCCCCTAAGTAGCCAAAAAGGGACAGCCCTATCACAGGCTCAATGCCTCTAGACA
The DNA here is from genome assembly GCA_025215565.1 of Flaveria ramosissima. Classification (NCBI taxonomy): domain Eukaryota; kingdom Viridiplantae; phylum Streptophyta; class Magnoliopsida; order Asterales; family Asteraceae; genus Flaveria; species Flaveria ramosissima. The sequence goes on along the minus strand of CM046029.1, from coordinate 58,499,355 downwards.
TTGATCAAAGTCCCGGGTCATTAGGTTTCAATTCCATATCCTTTACTGACCTTTTGACTGGAGCTGGTGAAGAGATTATGTCTCTTAAAGGCAATGAAGTTGATCCACAACACCCTCTCAAGGATCAACAGAGCCTAGAGAGACCCCTTATCTCTAGCCCCCATCAGCAAAGCCTTACTGAGGTGAGTCCCACTGATGTGGAGGGGACTCATGTAGATTCAGCTGCCACTACTGAAGGAGCCTCAATGGATCCTCAGGACAGTGGTAACGGAACTGAGACTGAATCTACGGCAACCATGCCCTTTGATGACTCTGAAAGAGACATCATTGTGCAAGGGAAACCAGGGCGCAAAGAAACCACATCTGGTGGTGAGGATGAACATACCAGGTATGTTACCTCATCTCCCCATGATTCTTCAAAAGAAGATGAGGGAAGTATGCAACTCACCATTCAAGACCTACTTTCTAAAGTCTCAAACCTTGAATAAAAGGTTAGGACTTTAGAGGATAGGTCTGCCACTCAGCAACTTGAGATTGAAACTCTCAAGGCCAAACTAGCTGAGAAACAGATTGAGAGGTCTGTTAGGCATGTACCAATTCAGGTCTCCTTGACCTCTTCCTCTAGCTCATCAAGCTCTCAGGATGATGCTACCAAAAAGGGGGAGAGTGTTTAGAGACAAAGTCAAAGACAGGAGGAAACCCAAAGTCAAGAAGCTCTCACTTCCTTGAGCTCAAAGTATCCTGTGCAACAAGCTGCAATTTTCCCTGAGCCTCCTCCAGTTGTTTTTCAAGTGGATCAAAGGATGCTCCAAGATCTAAATAGGTTCTTTAACAAGTTCCTATTGGAATCCCTTATAGAACAACCAAGCCCTGATATGTCTGTGATCTACTTCGGAGCTCAAGAGCTTCAGAGGTTGAATGCACCTTCTACCACTATCGAGGAAGTTGGTCAACCTAAGGTCCAAGTGGAACCTGAGATTAACTTCGAAGGGGAAACAAGGACTGATGGCCCAGCAACTGAAACAGTTGGGACAGAAAGTATATTTTCACAGACTTCCGAAGCACAATTCAAAGCCTCGGAAGAACAATCTCAAACTTCCGAAGCTGAGATTGCTGCTGCGGAAGGACTATTCTCATTATCCGATGATCTAATAGTCACAGATGCAATTCTGGAACTTGCATCTGAGGTTAATAGGGAGGATTTTCTCACCCAACCTTTAGCTCTGACATCAGCATTAACTCCAGCTCCCATCTCTACTACCCAATCTGGATCTTCCATCCAAGAACCCCCAAAGTCTAGTACTTCCGAAGACATCAAAGGAAAGAGGAAGATGACTTCGGAAGAGCTTCAGGAGGAAGAAAGGTTGGAGAAGCTTAAAAGAAAAGGTAGGCTTCCAACTGGGAAACTGTTAGCTGCAAGTACCAAAGCAGCTGCAGCCAACCAGGAGGCAATCAACAACCGAAGAAGAGTAGAGGTCATAGATAGACTTGTTGGTCTAGGGGCTGCAACTGAAGATGTACTCCTGCTACCATTAGAGGAGTTAATAGAGCTGGAAAAGGCAACCTTGCTGCTAAAACAGCAAAAAGAAGAAGCTGCAAGGTTGGCCTTAGAAGAAGAAAGGGAGAGAAAGGAAAGACAAGCTGATCTGCAGCTCAGGAGGGAAAGGATAACCTTCCTACTCTCCAGAGGTTTTCTCAAGAAGAGTTGTCTCCACATAACAATGATATGATCTTATGGCTCTTCAACAAAGAGCAAGATCAAATGGAGAAAGAGAGAAAAAGAGCTGCAAGGGAAAAGCTTTTGCAAAAGAAGAAGAAGGAAGAGGAAGCAGGACTGACTGCTGCCAAGAAGATAGATGAGAAGGCCTGGATGAAGAGTTATCTCAAAGCTCATGGCTTCTCTGGCAGGCAGGTGGGTCCCATGTCAGAAAAGACTCTTCAGCGACATGTCAGTGACATTAAGGCTGACATTCGCGCGGGGAAGAGGAAGGAGATGTATAGAAGGGGATAGGGGATGACCTTCAAAGCAACCACTCAACCCAAACTCCAAACCCAACCTTAACCTGAACCTATACCCTATTCCTTCCCAATCAAAACCGAACCAACTTCTGAACCATTCACCCTGAACCTACACCATCACACCTACCAACCTCTTCACCTCAACCACCTAAACTACCTATCTTCCAACCCAAAACCTTAGCAAGAACCCAAACACCTCAACCTACCCATCAACCCATCAAACCATCCCCTCAGCCTTCTAAACATCTCTCCATGGAAGAATTCAAAGCAGTCAAGACAAAGCTCATAAACTGCACAACACTGAGCGACATCTCCTGTGAGGAGGATTCAGTCAATTTGACCTATGTTGACGGATCCTCAAGTTCCCTCACAAGAGATCAATTTCTTGATCTGCCCAGAGGGACTTTGGACCAAGCTGCAAACCTCCTTGGCCTCAATTCAGACACTTTGAATGAGGAAGAAAAGAAGCTAAGGAGAAAGCTGGTGACTCTACTGGATACTAAGAAAGGAGACAGGGTACCAAGACAACCTCTTGCACCCAGAAAGAAGATCATCTAGTGGAGGTTTGAAGACTCTTCTCACAACTTTGTTGTTGAAAGAGAGAATGGAGAGCTCAACAGGCTGAGTGCCTTATCTCTGCTACACTTGAGCAGGTTTGACATTGCTGAGTTAGCAGAGAAGCCATTCTCCAACCCTTCAAACTCTGATGTAGCTGCCCACATCAGATATCATCTAGGCAACCTTCATATGGCCGAGCTTACTGCTAGAAGCAAGGTTGAAGAGGAGTTGAAACTGAGAGAGGAGGAGGAAAGGAAGGGATCAGCAACCAAAGGCAAAGCCTTTCTACAAATGGTTGAAGGTCCTGAACTTGAGTCCATAGTTAGATGGGAGTATGACTATAACTCCCGTCAACTAACTCTCTTCAGGGGGACACAACAGAGGGTACATGTCATTCAAAGCGATAGACTGGATCTCCTATCCACCAATGACTTGCACAAGCTTCTCAGCACTACTTCAGGGAAGAACAAAGAGACAGACAAATACCTCTTGTCCCTGGTGCTGAAGGCTTTGAGAAACAGAAATAAGTGAAGTTTTGGTAGCATCAGCCTAGGGGGAGTTTGTTGGATCTAGAAAGGCTGTTGCAACCAAAACCAAGTCACTTAGAAGATTTTGGTACAACAAACAAAGGACTTCCGAAGCTAAGTATGGAACTTCCAAAGGAAGAAAGAGCTCTTCCGAAGACAAAGTGTAAAACACATTTCCGAAGGAAAACTCCAACTTCCAAAGACAAAGAAACTACTTCCGAAGATGAAGACTTAGAGAGAAAAATCTGAAGTTAACTTCCGAAGTACAGAAGTCCTCAAAGCCTCGGAAGCATTGAAGCCTCTTCCGAAGTATAAGTGGCTTCGGAAGAACTTGTTCTTCTGAAGTCAATTAACCTTCGGAAGACACTCCTATTATCCAGTGGACATAAGTATGGCCTCTCTGACACTCCGCTGCAAATCTCTAAGATACTGCATGGCGTTTTCTCAAAAGCCATGTAGTTGATCATACTTTAATCCACTGTTTACCTTTTTATGTTAGTACAGTTGCCATCTTTAGTTGGTGACAAAAGGTAAGTCATGAACATGTCATGACTACCATATCTTAGATAATACTTTATCTAAGATACCTTAACTTTAGCATTGTAGTATATGCTTTAGTCTTTGGTTTCCAGCTGGTATCAAAGTATATCCTGCTGTAGGATCTAGTGTATGTAGTTTCTCATTGTAACTCTTGTTTCATGCTTGTAAGAGTCTTGTAATATCTTGAGTTGAGAAGTAATATATACAAGTGCCTTAAAAATATATTTCTGCGTGTTCCTTTGCTACTTAATATATTATTATCAACTCTTGTAAAAGACATTACTTCATCTGAGTTGAGTGTTTCCATAAGTGAGTTTGAGAGAAATACAAGTGTTTAAGTGACAAACCCGATCCTGCATATATATATATATATATATATATATTATATATATATATATATATATATATATATATATATATATATATATATATATATATATATATATATATATATATATATATATATATATATATATATATACGGTTTTCAATTATAATTATGGTTTTCATTTGATCCCTCATATATATAGGGGAGGGATCCCTTGAAAACCATGTTATAAATGAAAACCAGGAGATACATATATGTAAGTACGTATTACAAAGTGTATAACTAAGAGTTACATATATGTAAGTGTTATGTATATGTAAGTATGTGCTACCAAGTATACAACTAAGAGTTACGTACATCTAACTCATATAAGTTACGTATACGTAAGTCGTTTTGTTATTATTATCGTTCCTTGGAGTTTAAATACAAATATAAATTATGATCTTAAAAAAATAAGGTTGAAGTTTACTCAAATATACTTTAAACAATTAAAAAGTTAAATCAATTATAAATTATACGATTGGATAGAAGTGGTTTTTACGGTTTTCAATTGATCCCTCATATATATATATATATATATATATATATATATATATATATATATATATATATATATATATATATATATATATATATATATATATATATATATATATATAATATCTATATATATATATATCTATATATATATATATGTGTGTGTGTGTGTGTGTGTGTGTGTGGTGTGTGTTTGTATGTATATGTATATATATGCGACATCCAAGAAATTTTGAAACCTGTAGATACATGATGTTCCTAGTTTATGTACTTAAATGTAAAAGTCTTTCATGTCTTACATATGTGTAATGTGATGATGAAATGAAATATGTTATATGTCTTGATGTTTAATTATCTTTGTGTACATTTCATATTATTAATGTTATATATATAAACATCATATATAAGTTTGAGGTTGTTGTACATAGTTCTTAGTCAATAATGATTAAGTAATGTGTTCAACTTAGTCGGGTGATTATTCATGCTAATGGACCATACTTATGGACCATACGCATGAATATATCATGCTTATAGAGCAGTCGCACAACTGAACCAGGAAACTGGTTCAGTCATATGATTGAGACATAAGATTGACTCAGTCGCACGACTGAACCTTCAGTCGTGCGTATGAATCAACCGCATGAGTCAGTCGCACGACTGAACCATGCTAATGGTTCAGTCGTACGAATGAAAACTACAAACCTATAAATACCACTTTATTCGTGGAAAAAGATAACACTTTGAGAGAGACTTCGAATATTCATAAACCCTAGCCGTCCAGAGCGTCCTAAACAGCCAGTCCAACTTCATAGTTCAATCTTGATCGATTCCTACACATTTTTAACATTTAGTTCATTGTTATATTGATCGAGTTATTTTTCTCACTGATTGGATCGCCAATCAAATAGGATTCCGCACTATTTGATCTGGTTCACGCAGAATCCGTTAGTACTCCGTACGTACACGGTCCTAACAAGTGGTATCAGAGCTTTGGCTCATGATTTTGCGTTGGATTCGATTAGTTTTGGTGTTAAAAACCTACGTTTTAAATCAAAAGAGTCACCACTTTGCTTCAAAAGGCGTTTTCGACGTTTGCATGCATTAAAGTCTCAGTTTTTCATTATACGCAGATTAGGGTTCTTAGGAAACTCGTATTTTGCGTCTAAGTGTCAAAATATTCGATTTTACAAACGTAGCAGCCCTCAGTCACACAATTGGGCCATTCGTACGATTGAACTCAATCGTATACTCCATCCGCATGACTGAACTCATTCGTATACACTCATTCACACGACCGAACTCAGTCGTGTCTCTCATTCGCACAGTTAAACAGCTCCAGTCGTTTGCTTTCATTCGTCTTGTTCATATGCATGACTGAATTCAATCGCACGCTTGAATTCATTCGCATCCTTCATTCGCACGAGTGATCCATACTCATAGCCCATTCGCACGAGTGAAACTGTCCTGTTCTAAAAGTACCAAGATTAAAGCAATGGAAGACCGACTTGCTGCTTTTACTGCCGGAAAGGACTCCCGCATCCAGAGCCTTCTACTTCTGGAGAATGAGATTGGAATCATAATAAACCGCCAAAGCTGTTAAAGTTAGATGAATATCCATAGTGGAAACAGCGGTTTAAAATCTATTTAAATGGAGTTGACCCAAATCTTTGGATATCCATTGAGACGGGTTATACGGTACCAGTCAGTGCTAATGGAGTCAAGTTGACTTTGGGAGGAATGAGTGAAGCTCAAAAGATTTTGTTCAATGCTGAAAAGAAAGTATATGCCTTGTTGACTCAGTCGATACCTAAGGACATCTTTCATTAATTCTCTGAGAACAAGCAGGCTAAAAAGTTATGGGATGCATTGGAGAAGAGATATGATGGAAACACAACTCTCAAAGCACTGAAGGTTAAAGCTCTCAAAAATGAATTTGATAATTTCTCTTCGATAGGGAATGAGAGCTTGGATGATATTATTGACAGATTCTATCATCTGATGAGTGAGTTGCACACTCATGGTGTGACAACATCTATGGAAGATAAAGTTTCAAGCTTTGCTGATGGTTGCCTGATAAGTGGGATTCATTTGTGTCTAATCTGAGACAAAACGACATTCTTGCGACGCTAGACATAAATGATTTTATCTTGAAATTAAGGGAGGAAGAACTGCGAATGAAATACAAGTCTAAGAAAGGATCCTATGTTTAGAATCCTTCACTTTACAACTCAGTTACGACTCCAGTTGTTTCAGGAGCACCGTTACAAACAACGTTCGTGTCTAGTTCTTTTGCTCCTTCACAAAACAGTGCTTCAGGAACCGAAACGTCAGGGTCATCTGGAACCCAATACATAGTTCTTGAGGCAAATACTACAAAGTTGAAGACTGAGAATCTCGGTAATGTCACAGTGGAAGTTGCTAAGGAGCACATGGATCTTCTAGCGGCTGTTGTACAATCTTATGATGGTTTAGTTGCCGGTAAGATTGGAAATTGTCACCTTGCAGATGAGGATTACGAGCAAGTTGATGAAAATAAGCTAGAAAGAATGGACATAATGTGGGTCTTGGCTAGTGCAGTCAGAAGAGCAAAGAAGTTTGTCAAAAAGACGGGGCAAAATCTAGTTGCCATTAAAGATACCACTTTTGGTTTTGACAAAACCAAAGTCACATGTTTCAACTGTGGTGAAAAAGGGCATTTTAAACATGAATGTGTAGAGCCAAGAAAACTAGAAATGGAAACCCATTTCCTACATTCAACCGTCAAGACAAAGACATGATTGGAACTACTTCTTCAAGTAAAGAGACAAAGGCTCTGACTGCTCAAGGTGATGAAGGGCAAGACTGGTCCTTCCGCTTTGTCTCTCCGGGTGAATCAAATATTGCCTTTGTCGATGCACTGGATGATGGATCTGCAAGTGAAGAAGACATCATAGCTGAGCATTCACTCTCCGATATCGAAATAGCTATGGATGTTGTTGATCATTTGGTTGAAGCAGAGCTCAGTGCTACAAACTCAGAATCTCCAGTCACCGAAGATTCTGACACTGCCTTGATGGCTGATTCGTCTAGTTCTACACAGGTATGTTCTAAAGACGAATTATTTGAAAACCATGCTTGTACTGAATGTGATAAATTTAGAGAAAGCATTGATTTAAAATTTGCTAGGTTATTAGAACATAATGATAATCTAGTAAATGATTTACAACTCTGCACTGAAGCAAATCGTATTTTAAAACAAAATGAGTGCAACTTCAAAGAAAAGATAGAAATGTTAAGGAAACAACTAAGGGAACCGAAGTTGTTGCCTTAAATCAATCAAATGACATAAAATTCTATCTAAATACTTTGGAGGAAACTAAGAAAGAAAAAGCAGTTTTACAAGTAGAAGTTGATTCATTAAAACAAAAACTGCACAGTTTGGCAAGTTCGTCTCACATTGTTCAGAACCTAGTGAAAGAACGAAATGCAGGGGAAGGTCTGGGTTATAAGGTTGTACCGCCACCACATAATCCTTTGAACACTAAATGTAGATCAATTAATAATAACCCTGTAAAGGATCATGTGGTGTCTACTCCTCTGGTTAGTGATCCAGATTCTATGGGTCAACCTGCGAAATCTGTCACTAAACAGAAGGATTCTTTTTTGGAATCAACAAATAATATACATGTTGAGAATTTGGATGCTAAAAGTGAAAAGGTTAAACTAGGGTTCGGTTAACAAAAGTCTATTTCAGAACCTAAGAGGAATAATCCAATGAACTTTAAACATGTTAATCATCAAAATCCAAATAAAATGAAAATGAAAGACGTCCAAAATGTCAAAACAATTAAGTTTGTTAAAGAAGGTGAAACATCTAAAAAGAAAGAATATTCATCAAAACCCCGACCAAACTCAACCCCACTTCACCACATTCCTCAAATTGTTGAAGGGAGATCCTGCTACAGTTGTGGAAGACGAGGACATATCTCTCCAAATTGTCCTTATTATCAGACACCTAAAAAGAAAATTGAACTTTTTGATGAAAAACCAAGTTTTTCTAAAATTAGATCTAATGTGTCACCTAAGGTTACACCTAAGATTATTAGTGAACCTAAAGTTCAAACCATAAGCCAGTCGTCTGTTTACCACAAACAGGCCTTACACAAAACTGGTTTATGGAAGATCAAAACAAGTAAAGTATCTGATAGTGAGAATAAGAAGAGAAAGATGTGCCCTCATCCTCTGAAGGACAATGGGTTGAGTTCATGATGTGTGATACTTTTGGGACACCCAAGCCAGTTAAGGCTTGGGTCCCAAACCTGAACTAATCATTTCCTTTGTATGTGCAGGGTGTCCGCTACAGCGCTATCACTAATACCTGGATTATTGATAGTGGGGCTTCCAGGCACATGACTGGGAATTCGTCTCTCCTTTTCAACGTCAAGCAAATTAAAGGGGGACACGTATCATTCGCTGGGAATAAAGGAGGTTACATCACAGCTCAAGGCGAAGTGGGAAATGAGAAAGTGAAGTTTGACAAGGTCAACTACGTTCAACAATTACAGAACAACTTGCTTTCTGTCTCCCAAATTTGTGATAAAGGATTCAAAGTTATGTTTGACAACAAGAAGTGCTACATGTTGAAAAAGGATTATGTTATCCAGGAGGATAAAGTTCTAATGTCAGCTTCAAGATATAATGATCTGTATGTCTTGGATCTATCAAAAGCCTCCACAACTGAGACCATTGTGCAATGCTTCTTGTCAAAAGCAACAGAGAGTGATTCAATCTCCTGGCACAGGAGAATGAGACACATTAATCCTAGGAAGATGAATTATCTGGTACAGAATGATTTAGTGAATGGAGTAACTGTCAAGATTTCTAGCTTCTAGATTTTTGCATAGCATGTAAGAAAGGGAAACAGACCAAGAAGTCTCATAAGGCAAAGAAAGTTAATTCTATCGATATTCCTCTCGAGCTTCTACACATGGATCTGTTTGGACCAGTAAGCACAAAGAGTATTGTTGGAGATCTATACTGCCTTGTAGTAACTGATGATTACTCAAGATTTTCTTGGGTGATGTTTCTAAAATTCAAATCAGAAACTTTTGAATCATTCAAACATCTAGTAACTACTTTGGAATCACTCTACAAGCTGAAAGTAAGGCAGATTCGATCAGACAACGGAACAAAGTTCAAAAATCAGTGGATGGAGGCATTCTGTAGAGAAAAAGGAATTGTACATCAATTTACGTCTGCCTACACTCCACAGATGAATGGGGTTGCTGAACGAAAGAATCGTAGCTTGATAGAGACAGCAAGAACAATGTTAGCCGACTCTAAACTGCCTATACAATTTTGGAATGAGGCAGTGGCGAATGCATGCTACACTCTTAATCGAGTCCTGGTGGTCAAACGTCATGGTAAAACATGTTATGAACTGCTCCAGCGACGTAAACCAAACTTGGAGTATCTCGAACCATTTGGTGCACCGTGCATGTTGTTAAAGAAAACTCAGACTGGGAAGTTTTGTGAGAAGGCAGAAGAAGGTATCTTTCTCGGATATAGTATACCAGACAAGAGAGTTTATAACAACTCAACGGGTCAGGTAGAAGTGTGGTGTAATGTTGATGTCCAAAGATACACCACCCCCTACTGGAAAAGGGCCATACTTCTTTTTTGGTTATGATGGATTTTTCAAGTCCTTCAATCTACCTCCTTCTCATCCTGATGATGAGTTATCTGCTACAATGATGTACGATGTTCTGAACACTCCTCCACAAGACTCGACATCATCGGCTCCATTAGATAATACTTCTAGCCCTTCAGGGGAGAGCTTGAAGTAAGTGATTCTTCCTCTGATGATGAGGCAGTTGAGACTGCAAATGCGGACCAGGAGGAACAGGTTCCCTCTAATGAAAGTACACATGCATCTGATCTTGATGCCACTAACACTGCTGAACCTCATACTCCAACCGTCACGGATACTGAACCCGGGATTCATAATTTGGACACTGAAGTTGTTGTTCCCACCACTCCTGGATCTCGAATTAATGTGTATCATCCCCTGGACAACATCATTGGGGATGTTCTATCGGGAGTTCAGACACGAAATCAGCTATACTCAGCTAATTATGCCGCAGTCATGGAAAAAGGCTACCTACACGATGGTGCTTACTGATGTTTTGTGTCTCAATTTGAGCCAAAATATGTAAGTGAAGCCTTAAACGACATGGCATGGGTTAGTGCTATGCAAGAAGAACTCCTTCAGTTCAAGAAGTTAGGAGTATGGACCCCTGTGGACAGACCAAAAAGTGTTAAGGTGATTGGCACTAAATGGGTGCTAAAGTGTAAGAAAGGTGACCAAGGGGTTATAATCAGAAATAAGGCTCGGCTTGTGGTTCAAGGGTTTCGACAAGTCGAAGGCATAGACTACAATGGAGTGTTTGCACCTGTGGCACGGATGGAAGCAATTAGAATCTTTCTAGCTTATACATCCTACATGAAGATTAAAGTTTATCAATTGGATGTGAAAAGTGCATTTCTTCATGGTGAAATTCGTGAAACAATGTACGTCAGTCAACCCGAAGGATTTGAGGATCCGTATCATCAGGATAGAGTCTATAAATTGGACAAGGCTCTATACGGGCTTCATCAAGCTCCACGAGCCTGGTATGAGAAACTATCAACTCATCTGCTGAAATATGGTTTTCACAAAGGAGTCATTGACTGCACGTTGTTCATCAAAAAGAAAGATGATGATTTACTACTAGTACAGATATATGTGGATGACATAATCTTCAGCTCCAAAAATGAAGCTTTGTGTAAGGAATTCGAATTTGTGATGAAAGCTGAGTTTGAGATGAGTGCCATGGGGGAGATGAAGTTCTTTCTTGGGTTACAGGTGGATCAGACACCAAAAGGAATATTTCTGCATCAGTCCAAATATGTCGGAGATATCTTCAGTCGATTCAACATGTAGAATGCTACGGCTGCTAGAACTCCACTTGCCACAAACCATGACGTGGCACCTGACGAAAATGGAGATCTGGTTGATGCTACCATGTATAGAGAAATATCTCTAATGTACCTCACAGCCTCTCGTCCTGATATTATGTATGCCACGTGTCTTTGTTCCAGATATCAGGAAAAACCAAGCGTAAATCATCTCATTGGAGTTAAAAGGATTTTTGTTATCTGAAGGGTACTCCAACTCGGGTTGTGGTATCCTCATGATGATGACTTTGAGCTTACAACGTATAGTGACTCGGATTATGTTGGTTGCAAGATGAATTACAAGTCAACATCAGCAGGATGTCAGTTCTTTGGAAGATGATTAGTCACCTGGCAGTGTAAGAAGCAGACATCTGTTGTTCTGTCAACATGTGAAGCTGATATGTTGTTGCTGCAAGCTGTTTCTCCCAAATCATTTGGATTCAACAGCAAATGCGAGACTATGGTTTGCAATTTTCTAACACCCCTATCTTTGTTGATAATTCTGCTGCAATTGCTGTTACTAAAAATCCGGTCCAACACCCAAAAACTAAACACATCGGTATTAAATATCACTTTATACGTGACTGTTTTGAAAAGAAATTAATCGATGTTGTTAAAATTAATACGGATTTTCAACGCGCCGACCTTTACACAAAAGCGTTTGACAAACCTCGGTTTTTATATCTGTTGGAGGTCAATGGCGTGAAAAAGAAAAGTGTTGTGATTCCAGAAGAGTCGAGTTCGTAGTCCGCCATATTTTTCTTATTTTTATTTTATTTTCCTGTCTTTAAAAAAAATCCAAAACACAAAAAAATATTTTCGGTTTTAGAATTTATGGGGAGAATAGTTTAGTTAGTTTCAGTTATAGTTTCAGTATTTAATTATTTATAAAAAACAAGGGCGGGCAGATTAGCTGAGACTTAAGCAATCAAATCTATAAGATTGATTCAACAATTATAGAAAATGATAGTACACAGGGAATTAATTATATGGGACATCAAAAGGATTTAAATGATCAACATACTATATTCAAATTACAAGTCTGAGAATTCTAAGCAAAATAGAGGAAAAATGATAGTAAACTAGTCTGCTACTGAGGTAACATAAAGAAAGTAGACCTAGAGGTTGCTAGTTCACTATATGATGTGTCGGTAGATTCAACACAATAGACGAGTAGACTTCATTGGTGAATCAAATTCAAACTAAGTTGTTCAACTTGCTGTGGGTTTTCATCTTATCCCTGGTTAACACAATCAACGCATTTCCAATAAGGGGTGACGAGCAAAATAAACACCACAAATATGTGTGAATGACCATATAAATTGAGCAAAGCACATGAAAAAATGTTATGCGCAATCAAGCTAATGACTAATGTTGTTGGTGCATTATGTGCAAAAGAAATAAAGGTGCTCTAACAAGAAGATAGGTTGTGTGCCTCTCTGCTGTGGGATGGCACTGACCTGAGGATAAGCATAACCTAAATATTCTAGAATTCATTGTTGTTTGCGCCTCTCTGCTGTGCGATGGCACTGACCTGAGGCTTGGCATCTCTCTGAAAGCTCTTAGAATAGTTTCTTCTTGTCAAATACCCATAGACCGCTCAAAAATCTTCTGAGGAATGTTGATTACCATATAAGTGTGGGATCCACAAATGCTTGTTGAAATAATATAACCTAACTCATCACCAATGTAAGTCAAAAATCTATGTATGGATTCTAGTGGACAAACATACTGACAATCATCGTGACTGCAACTCTCGACTGTCAAAATCAGAGTGTGCATCTTATAGCTCTAGTATGATTTCCTACAAGTGCTATTGACTCTCCAACAAATAAGAATATAGTATTCACACATATCTAAAAGGGTCCCAAATAATTATGATATACCTGTATGATTCCATATGAATCTCTCCAGAAATGATTAAAATAACATGAAGCTGTTCTGTTCAGGAGGAAAAATCGGTTAATGGATTTTAAAAGGTTTCAATCCACCTCAAACTAAAAACACAAAATTATGTTTTCTCTCTTTGTTTGTGTTATTTCAAATTGTTTCTATGTTTTTGTTATTTGCCTTACATAGATGTCGGACTATGTGACTAGATGAACACTGTGAATCATAAGCTAAAAGGATCACGTTTGAGGTGATCAAATGTTTTCAAACTAAAAGGATCACGTCTAAGGTGATCAAATGGTTTCAATTTAAAAGGATCACGTCTAAGGTGATTAAATGTTTTCAAATTAAAAGGATCATGTCTAAGGTGATCAAATAAGGTTAAGTTAAAAAAGGTCATGTCTGAGATGATTGTTCTTCATTATATTATATATCACAAGTAAGATTCTGAGTGTATGGAAATGTATGAGGTCAAACTTATAAGTATGAGTCAATCGCACGATTAAATCATAAATATGAACCAATCTGTAACACCCGGCCCCTCACACCAACAATATTGTCCGCTTTGTCTGAGGAGTTCACGGATTTGCTTTTGGTTGCCTGGGTGAAAACTTCCCAGGGAGGTCACCCATCTTTGGATTGCTCTCACTTGAGCACGCTTAACTGTGGAGTTCTCCTCTCATCCACAGCCAATACGCCCAAAACGCGTTGTTGATGTTAGAGGCCAGACATTCCTTTTGAACCAGGAATCTCTCCTGCCCACGGTCGAGGTGGAATATGTGTAGGGTGTCACAAGCACCCCCTGTTTGGACTCATCGTCCTCGATGAGCCCAAGAAGTCACCATCCTTGGTGAGGTATGTCCCACATCCCGAACGGCACAAGAGTGGTTCTGATACCATTCTGTCACACCCGGCCCCTCACACCAACAATATTATCCGCTTTGCCCACGAGGAGCTCACGGATTTGCTTTTGGTTTCCAGGGTGAAAACTTCCCAGGGAGGTCACCCATCCCTGGATTGCTCCCACCTGAGCATGCTTAACTGTGGAGTTCTCCTCTCATCCACAGCCAATACGCCCAAAACGCGTTGTTGATGTTAGAGGCCAGACATTCCTTTTGAACCAGGAATCTCTCCTGTCCACGGCCGATGTGGGATATGTGCAGGGTGTCACACAATCGCACGATTGAATCATAAGTATGAGCCAGTCGTACGTATGAACCATAAGTATGAACAAGTCACACGATTGGACCATGAGTATGGAAACAATCATGCGATTGGATTATAAGACTGAACCACACGTACAACTGGATGAAGGAGCATGAGCCAGTCGCACGACTGAACCCCAGTCGCACGCTTGAAGCATGCGTATGGGTCCAGTCGCACGACTGAATCTTAAAAACAGTATAAATAAAGGGGTTAGTCGGTCGTAACCTTTACCACCCTTCAAAAATTCTCTGAAACCACCCATACACCCAAACTTTGCCAAATTTTCGATCATTGTGATTACTCTCTACTTGTGATACTAACGTGTTTCCTACTCATCTATAGGTATTGTGCAACTGAAATTGACCCAAATGAAGGGTTTAATCGAACCCTAAATGACCTAACATGTTAAGATCAATAACCGGGTGAATACCCTAAAAATAGACCACTTAAATGGACATAAAGGTTGAGTTAAAGGACATTAAGTGCTATTTCGAGTCCCTGGGAATCAAATGAGTCTAAACACGAAGTCTAATATAAAGTTGTCATAAAGATTCAGAATCAGAGTTTCGCACAGAGCAAGATGCGAATAGACACTCCATATGAACCTTAGTCGCACGATTGAGCCAGGCGCACGACTCAATAGCATGAGTGAATCAATCAGTGACTCAGTTGCACGACTGACTCAGCCGCATGGCGTAGCATAAGTTCAGTCGTAGGCTCAATTGCACGACTGAACTCAGCCGCAAGCTCAATCGCACGACTGAACTCAGTCGTATGGTTCAATCGCACGAATGAACCAGTTTGATCAAAACAGTTTAAGTTCCAACTGTCATCTCTTATGCACAAATCTAATGTATATGTCTTGTGTGTTGCAGCAACATGGCTGATAGATGGACTATGAGCACCAAGCACAACATCTGTGCTCATCTTGATGCTACTTCCAGGAACGCCTCTGAGTTCACTGGGATTATTGCCTTCCTATGCAGATCGAGAATCTACAAGCCCATCTCTGCTCCATGCATACCATACCGATCTATACAGCAGGCCTTCTGGGAAGGTGCCTCGGTTGAGAGGTCCGTTGAGCCTTATTGTATTAGGAGCTCTATCTTCGGGCGAGAGATTAAGATCACAGAAGACGACCTGAGGAGGGTTTTGGATCTGGGTGAGGATGGTGCCTACCCAACCAAGCTGCATCCCCTGACTTTTCGGGGATGCTTTCTAAGGATAAAGTAAGCTAGGGACATAAATGCAGGTGTGCTCAACAAGAGCAACATGTGCCCCTAGTTCAAGTAATTGGCTCATGTTATCCTAAAGTGCATAGCTTCAAGGCGAGGAGGATGTGATGAGTTGTCGGACCAAATCCAGAACGCATTCGTTGCACTGGTACTGAACCACCCGTTCAGTTTTTCTTGCATGCTTTTCTCTTATCTGATCGAGAACTTTAAAGCCAAAGGCAAGGAAGGCTTCTGTTTGTATCCACGTTTCTTACAAATGATCATAGATGAGAAGCTTCCTATGCTGCCTAAAGAGAGAGATGATGCAGTGGTGCTTGAAGTGATGGATGATACCACCTTAGGCAGGATGAAAGTATGCCGGGGGAAGCAGGTGATGCCCCTGGTCAGAAGATTGTTTGGGCATCTGGCCAATGAAGACTATGTGGCGCCTGCTCGCAAGAAATGGCATCACGATGATAGTGATTCCGATGTTGAGCCTATTGTGGTACCCACCGATGAAGACGACGATGATGATGACGATCAGGATGACAGTCAAGGTGGTGGAGATACTGGTCCTAGTCAATCGAGGGCCACTGACATTTCTACTATGTCTCTTCCATCTCCACATGGTACGTCCGATGCACCTGGTGGATCTGAGCAAGTTGCTTTCCACCAGGACTTCCAGTTAGATGAAGATGAAGGGTCGGATGATGAGCCTCTCGTCAGGAGAGTCGGTAGCCGGGTTGTGGCTACCGAGAAAGGGAAAGAGGCGGTTGGTGGACGCCTACCTGGTACTACAGGTGATGATCTTGATGTCACTGATCCCACTTACACACCTGACCAGCCTATCAGCTCAGGGAGAGCTCCTATTGCCAGAGGTTCAATGAAGAAAAGGATGGCCAAACCCCTCGGCAAAAAGGGTGAGAGACCAAGGTTCATATTGATCACATCTTCCACCACCACTACCACAACCACTGCCACTACCACCACAACACCCACTCCCACATCCACCACCACTCCCACCACTACAGCCACTTATACGCCCTCCACCACTCATACACCTACCTCCACCTCACCCATAATACCCAACACAATTCCACCACAATCCACTCCCATTCCTCCTCCCATCTTCACCACACCCACCACCACAACCACCACTCACCAAGCCGGTACATCCACCCAATCCCAAATGACACATGGCTCCATTCTAACCACTATCGGGTTAGAGGAACAGCTGGTAAGCCTAAACCGCATTGTACAAAAGCTGATTGCAACTAATGATCTGAGAGCTACTCAGATAAACGAGCTGATGGCGGTAAATGCAGCCCAAGCCAAGCAAATAGCTCAGCACAGTGAGAAGAATGTACTTTATGAGAGAGCTTTAGGCCGAGCTCACCATGCACTAAAGAGTCAAAACGAGTTGATGATGGCATCGGTGAAAAGGATTGAAGGACTGGAGAAAAAGAACAAGAAGATTATGCTAAGGCTGAAGGGATCTAAGGGTGAGCCCTTAAAGATCAAAGGTGATGGTGATGATGGTGGAGATGATGATGATGATGATTTGTCTAATGATGAATCAGAAGAAGATGATGATGAGGAGGAAGCGGGAGGAAGTGGAAAGGGAAAAGAAGGTGATGATGATGATGAGGATGATCAAGAAGGTGATGCATCTGCATCAGCCTCAAATCCATCAGCAAAGGAGAGGCGCACCAAGCGAAATCAGGATCAAAGAGCCTCGTCCTCAGCTCCTCAAGCTGAAGAGACACCCGATCAGGGCAAAATTTTGTACTTGAATTGTGTATTACATTAATGTAATTAATGATTATTTATGTTTAAATGTCTTGATTAATGATTTATGTGTGATGTGTTGAATGTTTAATCAAACAGATGAAGCTCAACAGCCAGATGACTATGATGTTCTTCCCCTTCAGCAAGTCAAGACACAGCTAACTATGATTCTGGACTTGCAAGGGATCGTCAGAAGGTCAGTGAGCTACACTCCCGAAGAAGGAGAAATCATACATGATCTGACCGACGAG
Organism: Flaveria ramosissima; assembly: GCA_025215565.1. Taxonomy (NCBI): domain Eukaryota; kingdom Viridiplantae; phylum Streptophyta; class Magnoliopsida; order Asterales; family Asteraceae; genus Flaveria; species Flaveria ramosissima. The sequence goes on along the minus strand of CM046029.1, from coordinate 58,481,522 downwards.
CAGCTAGCTGATATGTTCAGATTAAATCCAGATGAAATTGTCAAAGATGCTCCAGAAGTTGATGTCTTAAGTGATGAGGAGCTACAGGATGTGGATGAAATAGAAATTGAAGATGTCACAGCTGACCACTATCCTGAGTACACTGACCCTGAGGGAAATGTTATCCCCAACTTGGGTGAAACTTTTGGCAGTGCTACTTTTGATGAGCTGAACGAGATGGAGAAAGAAAAGGAGAAAGATGAAAGTCAAGCCCAAGCTTCTGATGCTAATGTTGATTTAAAGAAAGCTGAATGGGCAGCTTGTTTTGCTGAAATGAAAGCCCAGCGCGCACCTCCAAAGCAAAATGCCTACACCAAACTGTACAGAGTCAAGAAACATCAGAAAGTGTCTAGCAAAATCATCGCGTGGGCTTATTTTGAAGACTTAAATGTTTATGTTGTAAAGAGAGAGAAGGGGATTGAGTACTTCAGATATCCACATGATCTGAAGACTCTTCCTGGTTTTGAGCTTAATAGATTGGCTAATTTAGACCTTTTGTATGCCAACCCGAGGAAGATGTCAGGATGGTTTGAGACAGCTCTGAAGAAAGAATACCACACCAGATGGGTCAACTTTAAGCCTTAACAACCTAAATGTTTTTAATAAGACTTAAGTTGATCCTATCTCTAGAAGACCTAAGGTAGTGCTGAAGTGGAGTCCCCCACGCACAATGTCTAAGATTGCTCTAAGGGAGATGCCTCAAAACTTCACTCCACACTTCAAATGGTGGTATTATGATTGGAGGACGGGAGAAGCGGTCATAGTGTTGAGCAAAGATGGATTGAGACTATCAGGGTATTTGACCCAATGTGGCTTACCAACTTGTCTGCAGGAGATGTCTACAATCTATACAAGTGGTCACTGTTTTATGACACACAAGATATTGTACAAGCTCTACAGTTTCAACATGTTATACGACTCTGATTTGCATTTGAGATACATGTAGGAGTCACAAGAAAATAGAAGTACAAGAAATTTCAAGAGCATGTGAAGAATGTTAGACAATAGGGTAAACTAGGTCCAAGGGGGAGTTTGTAGATACATGATGTTCCTAGTTTATGTACTTAAATGTAAAAGTCTTTCATGTCTTACATATGTGTAATGTGATAACAAGTATGAAATATGTTATATGTATTGATGTTTAATTGTCTTTGAATATTTCATATTATTAATGTCATATATATAAACATCATATATAAGTTTGAGGTTATTGTACATAGTTCTTAGTCAATAATGATTAAGTAATATGTTCAACTTAGTCGGGTGATTATGCATGCTAATGGACCATACTTATGGACCATACGCATGAATATATCATGCTTATGGACCAGTCGCACAACTGAACCAGGAGACTGGTTCAGTCGTATGATTGAGACATAAGATTGACTCAGTCGCACGACTGAACCTTCAGTCGTGCGTATGAATCAACCGCATGAGTCAGTCGCACGACTGAACCATGCTAATGGTTCAGTCATACGAATGAAAACTACAAACCTATAAATACCATTTAATTCGTGGAAAACCAGAACACTTTGAGAGAGACTTCGAATATTCATAAACCCTAGCCGTCCAAAGCGTCCTAAACAACCAATCCAACTTCATAGTTCGATCTTGATCGATTCCTACTCATTCTCAACATTTAGTTCATTTGTTATATTGATCGGTTTATCGTTCTCACTGATTGGATCGCCAATCAAATAGGATTCCGCACTATTTGATCTGGTTCACGAAGAATCCGTTAGTACTCCGTACGTACACGGTCCTAATAGAACCGACCCCCATGAAAAAGTGAAAGAGAAGAAAAAACCAAAAATAAAAAACATAAATGTATTTTTGGCATCCAATAAAATGGTGGAAAAAGCTTGGAGGAAGAAGATGAAGATGAAAAAGAAAAAGAAAGTAATAATTAAAATGATTGAGTAGTTGTAACTTGTAAGTATAATTAATATAGTTCATTTACTTTATTACATGTAGTCTTAGTTGTAGGTCTAGTTTCTAGGTCATAAAATATTATAAAATTGAATTGACATGTATTTTCAACATATTTAGTTTTATATCACCGGTTAAATAAAATTCACTTCTTATAAAATTTATATTTTTTTTAAATTGAATATCTCTAATTTGTAATGTGTTCTTTGTTTTCATATTAATTATTTAGTAAATAATTTTTTTTATAATCTATTGTTTAGTAAATATTGTTTTATAATCTATTGTTAAATTATAATTTAAGAATATTATAATTTATAGTTTAATATTTAGTCTAGCTTTTATACCTTTTTAACTTTTAATTATTAAATAGTTTAAATTGTTATTCCAGTAAAACGTCCAATCAGGATTCAAAACATTAAATCACAAGTTTTATTATTACTTATACCATCTAAACTTATAAGCAGTATACATTTGTTAGCATTTTCTTCTACCTGACCAGACTTGAGCCGAAAAATATGAAATCAGATGATAATCATCGAAACACCAAATATTCCGACACTCATAGAAAAATTTTCCGGATCCGTCATTGCGTGCAGCACCAACCCGGAGTTAAATAGTTGTGTAAGATAACGAGGTCTTAGTAAGTCCAACCCAATAAATAAACATTCATCACCAAAATGTGTATAAGCATAAGACATAATAGTAATGATTCATGTAAAGTCGTTAGGTAACATGTTTCTCCCCCGAAATTATTAAAAGTTAAAAAGGGCTACGAAAACTCACTTTCTGATACGGATAACGTGAAACAAGAGGGATTGCACTAAACCGAAACAGTTCCTACATATACATGCGGTGTGCAAATAAGGTTTACATTCCCATTAATAAGTCGTTAAACCAAGGGACGAGTCAAGTGTTACATGAAATAAGTTTTACTTTTAATTTATTGATTGAAAAGTAAACTTATTCAAATTTATGGTTTTGTATGTTTTACAAACCGTTAGCAATTTTCGATTATGAACTTAACTTTTAGAAAAAAAATTATAGTGTATAAACATAAATACATATTATGAAATGAGCATATTTTGTCATAATTATAAGTTCAAATGTGATTATACAACATTTTGTGATTTAAAGTTTGTTTACTTGATTTATGCGTTTTTAAGTATCATTTTGTGCTAAGGTTTTTATTAATCAAATATACAAAGTAAATTATGGGATTTTTATCATACATATATATGCGCTTTATCTTACTAGAAAAATAAATGTAACATTTTATGGAGTTCATTTAGTAGTCCAAAAATAATTATATTGTTTCAAAAGTAAGTGCATCTATATTTTGGAGTTTTAAAACTATTTTAGTTAGTTGAAGGTCGAACTTAACCATTTAAAGTGAGACTAATTTGTTATTAAAGCTAACTTATAAAACTAACTTTCAAAAAAAAATCAAGTCAATTGGGTAATATTAAGGGAGTTATAGTCTTCCAATAATCTGCCAAAATGATCAGTTTTGACATTTCGTTTTAAAATCGAAATTTGAGAGCCCAAAACTTACTGAAAAATTGTGTATTTATTATGATTGGAAAGATAACTCTTTAAACATAGCTTTAGGCTCAAGAATCGTATATTTTGATTTTGTTTTGACCAAGTTATGACCTTTAAAAGTTAAGGTAATTTTCCGACAGAATTCGTTTTATACATCAAGCAACTTTTAAACCTTATTTTTTTATGAACAAGTAATGCACTTGTTTCTTGAATCGTAGAACTTAACCACAAACTTATATTTATTATTTCATTATTTTAAACATATTAAAGTATTGCTTATGTGTAAGTGCTCGAATACCTAAATGTTTGCAAGAGACAAGGCTTGAAATAAAGTTGTGTGTTGCTTTGGAGTTGAAAATCGAAAAGGGCTGCTTCTGCCCCTGCTGTTGTCAAGGTTCTTAGAAGTGAATGGTGTGATCTATTGGTGTTTGATAGAATGTATTTTATTGGGGTGATCAAGGGCATTTTGGTAATTGAATAATAGGAAATCATGGAGATCTTTGCATTCAAAGTTGTTTGATGGAGACTAAGGTATGGTGAAGTGGTGTAATTGCCATGAGAACATGGGGAATGAAGAGGGGGTCACGACTATAAGAAATGGTAAAGGGCCCCTTCTTTAGATCTTGACTAATGCTTGTAAGAAATCTCCTTATACTATTATCATTTAGTGTAGGTATGTATGATGTTCATGAGCTTTTGTTGAGAGGGGAGCCAATTTGTGGGTAAAGATGATGATGATAATATAAGTATGTTAGTATTTTATGATTCAAATATGTTGAAAGATGGTTATTTAATTTGTTTTTTAAATTTTATGTCATTTACGTAGCGTAGAATATAATTGCGTTAGAGTAAATAAATTTCGTTATAAATCGACAAGTAAATTTATATATTTATGTAACCATTTGAGGGTTTTAGTAATAGTATCAAATCTTTAGTTTGTATTTTAATTCGACTAGTGCGTGATAGTAGTCGGTTTTTACGTTTGTTCTCATACATGAGTGATGTATTCATATATGTAAATATATGAGTAAGTCTTTATTTTATACTCATAAGTACCTTTATCGTTGAAGTAATTTGTCGATGTTGAGTTTCACCCTGTGTCGTGATTTGTAGAAGACGTTCGAAAAATTTTATTTTATTATTATATTATTTTGGGAGACTCGAGTCGGTTAAAGCATCTAGGTTTAGAAGTTCGTCCGAACATCAAAAATTAGTAATTTGTAACGCATAATAATGTCATAAAATCATTTAGATTCACATAAAATATCATAAAGTGATTCACTTGCGATGATTCTAGATTTAATTATCTTAATATCAAAGGATCATTTCTTAGTTTTATATTCTAAACTAAATAATTTATGTATTCAAATAAGTAACATAATATATGAAATACCTTGAATTTTCATAAGTGTCACACATTATGTAGGTTTGGATGAAAATACAAACTTTGATCATTTCCAAGTAAGTGCTTGTTGATACATGTATGTCCCTAGATCATGATATGAATGTAATAGATTTTGTTTGTCTGATACTGATGTAATGTTTGGAATGGTTAATGAAATGATATTGGTTGTTTGTGATTTATAATGTTTAATATTTCATTACTGAGTCGATGTTGAATTGGTTAATTAGGTTTGTGGTTGTTTGAATTGTTACACATAATGTTATATTAATTAATGCATTCAAACTTAACAAAATGAAGTTCTCATGCGAATGGCCCATACGAATGGACCATCGCATGAATAACTCCATACGAATGACTCAGTCGCACGACTGAACCAGGAGACTGGATCAGTCGTATGATTGTAACATAAGATTGGCTCAGTGGCACGACTGAACACTCAGTCGTGCGGATGGATCAACCGCATGGTTCAATCGCACGACTGAACCATACTAATGGTTCAATCGCACGAATGAACAACACTAACCTATAAATACAACCCAATTCGTGGAAAAACGTAAGCATTCATTCTATTTCGACTCCAGACGTACCCTAGCTGTCCAGAAGCCTCCTAGTTCATACTCCAAGTTCATAGAACGCTGTAGATCGATTCCTAATCGATTCTTAACGTTTGATTCAATACCTTATTGATTCTACGTGCGTTCTCACTGATTGGATCGCCAATCAAATAGGATTCCGCACTATTTGGTTCGGTTTACACGTTAATCATTCGGTATTTCGTTCAAATACCAGGTCCTAACAAGTGGTATCAGAGCTTTGGCTCTTGATTACGTGTGATTCAATCAAGTTTGATACAAAGTTTGTGTTTTTACACTAAAAACGAAATCTTTTTGTGTCAAAAGTTGTCTTGGACGTCCGTGCTCATCAAGTTTCGGTTTCTACGGTATTAGGCGATTAGGGTTAGCGAAAATTCGAATTTTTACGGCTAAAACACGTTTAACCTAGAAATTTTCGCAAAACAGCAGCTTCAGTCGCACGAGTGAGCCATTCGCACGACTGGACTTCATTCGCATCGTCCAGACGCACGATTGGACCTAGTCGCATCTCCATTCGTACGACTGAACCATCCGTTCGCAGTGTTCATACGCATCAGCTTCATTCGCACGACTGAACCAATCGCTTAGTTCAGCCGCACGATTGAACCAGTCGCATAGTTCATACGCACGGATAGCCCATTCGCATCACCCAGTCGCACCAGTTGACAGTTTGTTTAGTAGACTTAAAGTTATTCGACATGGAAGATCAGATGTCAGCGTTTACTGCCGGGAAGGACTCAAGGATCCAGAATCTACTGTTACTTGAGAGTGAGGTGGGGAATCATAATAAACCACCAAAGCTCTTAACGTTAGATGAGTTTCCCCACTGGAAACAACGTTTTGAGATCTACCTCAATGGAGTGGATCCAAATCTGTGGGAAGCTATCGAGATAGGCTACAGTATGCCGGTGGGAGCCGATGGGGTAAAGCTTACTTTGGGAGGGATGACTGATGCTCAGAAAGTTAAGTATAATGCAGAGAAGAGAGTCTATGCATTGATCACACAGTCTATTCCTAAAGATATTTTCCACCAGTACTCGGAGAATAAGCAGGCCAAGAAATTGTTGGATGAGCTGGAAAAGAGATATGACGAGAATGCTTCGCTGAAGGCAATTAAAGCTAAGGAGCTAAAACAAAAATTTGACAACTTCTCATCGATGGGAAACGAGAGTTTGGGCGATGTTATTGATAGATTCTACCATCTGATGAGTGAACTGCATACACATGGGGTTGCTACTACCATGGAAGAAAAAGTGTCAAATTTTGCAGACGGATTGCCAGAAAAGTGGGCTTCATTTGTGTCAAATCTGAGACAGAATGAGATGCTGGCAAAGTTGGATATCAATGACTTCATTCTAAAGCTGCGAGAAGAAGCACTTAGGATGAAGTACAGAGCTCAGAAGTCTTCGTACACTCAGAATCCAGCTTTGTACAATGCCACTCCTCAAGCTAAGACATCTGGAGCACCTCTTCAGACTGCATTTGTGTCTAGCTCATCTGGTCCTTCACAAGCTTCTCCTTCAGGATCAGAAACGTCAGGGTCTTCTTGTACCTATTACATTGGAACTGAAGCAAATGCTACTAGACTGAAGACTGAGAACCTCGGTAATGTGACTGTGGAAGTAGCTCGAGAGCACATGGATCTTTTGGCAGTAATGGTGCATTCTTATGATGGACTTGTTGCTGGGAAGATTGGAAACTGCCATCTGGCAGATGAGGACTGATAGGATCGGATCAATTAGATTTGAATTTTGCAGCGGAATATAACAAAAATAAGATCGAATTCAAGCAAGAAAAGTATGAATATACAATCACACAATGACGATTATAGAGAGAGAATATTTCTGTTAAAGGAATGTTTTCATTCACGCGTAATGCTTCGGTTACAAAACAACTAGGTCAACATTCCTTTTATAGAGGAATGTGACGTCTGCTGATGTCATTTGATAGTGAGATCTAATAGAATTATACAAACAACTGAAACAATGCAAACTACTGAAATGTTCTCAACACCTGATCACATCTCAGAGAATGCTAAGTACAAAAACATAAAACTACTGACTTACAACTACTGAAATAATAAACTACTGAAAGGTAAATTACAAGTACTGAAAAGGAAAAACCATCACAACTACTGAAGTTAACAACTTCAGCTGTTGTGACAACTATTGATCACTCTGGTCTTCAGTCTTTGTCTTTAGTACTTCACTTTCAGACTTTGTCTTCAGTTCTTTACTTTCAGACTTTGTCTTCAGACCTTTGTAATCAGCTGATGTCTTCAGCTGTTGTGATCTTCTTCGGTAGTTGTAATATCTGTGGGACTTAGAGGTTTTTCTGATCAGGCTCATTGGTTCTTTTGGTCCAACAAACTCCCCCTGAACCAATGCAGCCAAAACCTTTAAGTTTATTGATGATCCCACTTATTCTTTGGCAGAAATACTCTCTTGATCAGCTTCAGAGATATTCATATAAGCATAGGCCGGAAAAAGGTTTCTAATCTTTTGATTGGCTAAGTATGGAAGGGAACTCTGCCTTGGGGAAACTGGACACAGAGTCTTGTCCCAACCATGAAATCTATTTCCCATTGATGAGTCTGTAAGACTCTCTTGCATAGGCCTCAAGGAGAACAACTTGTTCCTCCTTGGTGAGTTCTTCTGCTTCTCCCTCAAAGAAGAACTCTGGACCATAATATTCAGACAGATATCTTACTGTCTTCCCATTCTTTAACTCAACAGTTGTGATCTCTCTGTATGCAAATTCATCTGGATGAGAGCCTTCAAGCAGCAACTGGAGTTCACTCTTTTGAAGATCTTCAAGTCTCTTATATAACAGCCCCTTCTTGATCATTTTGTTCTCAAGTATAGATAGAGGGGTTGATTTTGAGGTGTGTGCTCTCTTGAATTCTTCAATAATTTCCCAGGGTGAGACTACCATGGCCAACATAATTGCAGCATTCAAAGTCTTTCTCACTTGGCCATGATATCTACTTGGTATGTTCTTCTTGTGTATTCTGAAACTTACCCTGGGGTCTGGCCAAATCCTCACTCTTTCTCTTTGATGTTGGAATGTATGCCTAAGAGTGTACAGCCTCAGAGCTTGTTTCTTCATTGCTTGAGTGGATGAGGACTGAGGGAAGTCCTTGTCAACCATTTTGAGAAATTGCTCATCATGCTGCTTCTGTTGTTCTTCTTCTTCAATCTTAACTTTAACCATTTTCCTTTGAGTTTCAGGAGTTATTGTTTTTGATTGACTCCTAGGCTCAGGTTTCTTCATTTTGATAATAGCAGATATTGGTAGACTATCCTTTTCATCCTCTTCTTCATCATCTTCCATCCTCAACACCCTTCTTTTTATTTTAGGTGCATCACTGGTGGTAGATTGAGTGGGTTTCTTAGGTAAAGGGGTTGGTTTAGAGGGTTGTGAGGTTGGTTGTTTTGAGGGTTTTGAGGTTGGTTGTTTTGGTTGTGAGGCTGGTTTTGAAGGTTGTTTTGGTAAGGGAGATTGTAAAGGCTGCTCTATCATTTTGTTTGTGATGGTGGCTTTGGATAACTTAGCCATGTCAGATCTCTTCCCAGCACCAGCTTCATCCAGAGCTTCTATGATTAAACCTTTGTTGAAGCTTTCAGAGGAGCATATTTTGGTGGTTATCTCCAAAATGCTATCTCTGGACCATGACTTGATTTCAATGATAGGTCTTCCCAAGTGTTTGGATAGAAATCTGATCATAGCCTCCAATCTTTCCCTTTCTTCTTCATTGCAGCCTGCCCATCGATTCTCAATCTCCTGAATCTCTAGCCTTCTAATCTCTGAATCAAGTTTGGCAGTATCAAATCCTTGCCTGAAGAGCTGATCAATGATCCTGTCCATGGATCTGCTATGTTGCTCATCAGCTCTTCTCATCCTCAGTTTATTCACCAACACTCTTCTTTCTCTTGTAAGTAATGATCTCTTTTCCTTTATTCTCCTTGGCTTCCTCTTCAACTCTCTTTCTTTTATCATCTTTCACTGACTTAGACTCCCCCTTTTTGGTTGCATTGGGTTCAGGGGTTTGAATGTCAGGAAGTTTCTTTGACACAGCATCATCCACAAGGGTTTGAAGATTTGAGGAAATCCTCTCATCAATGGTTTGATGGACAATAGTAGTGATGATGGGAGTGATGAGAGGTAAGGAAGATTTGAAAGCAGCAGCCATTTGCTCAGAGGGGTTCTCTCCCTAGAAATGGTGCCTGAAACAGAGGCTGGTGGCTTGTTTGATTTGAGTGGCTCAGTGTTTGGGAGAGCTTCAACAGAAGCTGCTATCTGTGGGTTAATTGGGGCAGATGGAATTGATTCCTAAGACATAATGGCAAGCAGTTCTTTTAATCTGCAAACCTCAGCCTCAAGAATGGTGTTTTGGGCTAGAACTTCAAAGAAAAAGCCCAGGTCATCATCAGTGTAAGCTGAATCATCTGACCTCCTGAGTGAATCAGGATGAACATGTGCTGAGTGTAGATCCGTAATCACATGTGCCCCTTTGTCTTGGAACTGGGGACTTCCTGCCTCAGGAGCAAGTCCTTCATTGGCAGTTGCCTCTGGTGAGGTCTTAGAGATGATACCTGCTTCATCCTGTTCATGTGTTGAAACAGAGGAAGAGGTAGCCTCACCAGATGTTCTAGTCTCCACATCTACACTGGGAGATTGAACTTTAGAATCCCTGTGCTGTGGGTTGTCAACTACATTATGATCCTCTCCCTCAGCTTGAGGTTTTCCCAGTGTGAACAGGTTTCTGGGGAGGGGTAGAAGAATGTAGTTGAGTCAGCACTTGTGCAATGACTGCAGTTGGGCTTGTAGGGGTGGTATCAGTGGGAGATGGAGGTGAAATGGATTGCACTAGGGGAGAATGGTGCTCTTCAATGGCAATCTTCTCAAGTGAGAGAGATTCCAGTAATGTGGTTTCCCCAATGTTGGTTGCATCAGGATCCTGTTGAGAGGATACCTGAGCGGTTTCAGCTGGTGGAGTCATTGAAACTACAAGAGGATTAAGACTTGTAGTTTCATCCTGCGTTTGTGCTGCAGGGGCATCATCAGGGGACTCAACTCCCTGAGTAGCCTTTTTGGTTTTCTTGGGTTTTGGTTTGGAGGGGACTTTAGATCTGGAGGTGGAGGCTGTGTGTTCCTTCTGCTTGGGTTTTAGCAGTTTGGCAGCCTCTTTGAGTTGTGGGTTTGAGTTGTGCCTGGAGTATACCTCTAGTAAAACTACCAGAGCAGGGACTCCAAGGCCAACAAGGCCATCAGATTTTAATTGATTTAGAATTATGGCCATAAGAAACCTTGGATATAATATCCATCTATTAGCCACAGGTTTCATTGCCAAATCTTTTAATTCCAAAAAGATAATTTCAGAAAAATTTAGGCTTTGATGTTCAAGGATAGAATACAATACCTGTTGCCACCTGGATGACATTTGATCCCATGAGGATGTTTTGGGGGCAAGACAGACATTGATCATGTGGAAAATAAGTCGCTCAGCATCATGGAAGTGCTTCTTCAGAATGGTAGTAGCACTTAGGTCACCCTCATAACCATGATTAGCAAAAGATAGATCAATGGTGCCTTTGGGGTATTTGGTGGTATAGGTGGCATCATTCAGGTCTAGGGTTTGACGAATGATCTCAGGAGTGATGACCACCCGTTTCTGGTTAACAAACGACTGGAGAGTGATGGAGTCATCATTCTCAGCAGTATGAACAGTGACGTTTGTCCAGAATTGGCAAAGGGTATCGGGATAGATGGTAGGATTCAAGAGAAAGGCTGTGCGGTATTGGGAATCAACCATCAAATCAATAGCAGCATCAAACTTGTTCCAAAATGGTGATTTGGTAAGGTGAGCGACACAGTTGTGTCGAGGTTTGATTTGCATGGTCGCCATTAATGGAAGATGAACGTTTGGAAAGTGAGTTATGAAAAGTTTGAAGTTAGGGTTAGGTATATATAGGTTATGAAACGGCTGAAAGAAAACTAACTGAAAGTTTTGGTGTGAGTCATCAGGTGTTACAAAAACAACTGAAGACATGGTTTTAACTTTCAGATGTTGTAAACAACTGAAGACTTGGTGTTGGTCATCAGTAGTTGTAAACTACTGAAGACTTGGTTTTGGCTTCAGTTGTGTTGAAATGAAACAGTAGTTGTCGTCAATTCACAAAGTTCAGCTGTTTCAATGACCTTAACACTTACTCATCAGATCATCTGATTTTCAGATGTTTCATTGGTCATCAGTACTTATTTATTATAAAAGACTTCAGTAGTTTGAACTACATCAGTACTTTGCAACAAATTAAGTACTTCAGTACTTTTAAGTAATTTAGTCTTCAGTAGTTATAAAAACTGCTGAAGATAAAATAACTTATCAGCACTTATTTTTGACAAAAGTATACTAATGCTCATCAGTATTTTGACTAAGAGCATCAGTAGTTGTCAAATTATTCTAGTTGCAGCATACCAAGCCTGAGTACAAGATTATGAAAAGTTGCACTATCCAAAGGCTTAGTAAATATATCTGCAAGCTCATCAGCACTAGGCACAAACTTTGGATCAATCAGACCTTTTTCATAACAATCCCTGATAAAATGATGTCTGATCTCAATATGTTTGGTCCTAGAATGCTGGACAGGATTCTTAACAATACAAAGAGCTGAAGCACTACTTATTAATAAAGGAGTCTTAGTCTCTGTAATGTCATAATCCAATAATTGATTTTGAAGCCAGAGTACCTGAGATGTACAGCTTGCAGCTGCAATGTACTCTGCTTCAGCTGTGGATGTAGCAACTGAAGTTTGTTTCTTACTCTGCCAAGAAACCAAACAGTTGCCTAGAAATTGGCATCCACCAGAAGTTGATTTTCTGGTTAACTTACACCCTGCATAGTCACTATCAGAGAAAGCAACCAATTTGCAAGAGTGCCCAGTGGAATACCAAAGTCCTAGAGATTGAGTTCCTTGCAAATATCTAAAGATCCTCTTGACTGCAATCATATGGGAATCCTTAGGAGCAGCCTGAAATCTAGCACAGACACAAGTTGCAAACATAATATCTGGTCTAGAAGCTGTTAGGTACATCAAGGAACCAATCATACATCTGTAAAGAGTTTCATCAACTGCTTTACCTTTTTGATCAGCATCCAGTTGTGTGTTGCTGCACATGGGAGTAGAACAGGGTTTACAATTTTGTAAATCAAACTTGTTAACAAATCTTTTGTGTATTTTGACTGATGAATGAAAGTTCCATCAGTCAGTTGTTTGATTTGCAAACCCAGAAAGAACTGTAATTCTCCCATGGCACTCATTTCAAACTTTTGTTGCATCAATTTAGTAAATGCATCACACAACTGTGGATCAGATGATGCAAAAATAATGTCATCAACATAAATTTGAACAAGGAGCTTATGCATGCCTGCTTTTTTTATGAACAAAGTTTTATCTATGGAGCCTCTAGTGAAATTATTTTGAAGAAGAAAGTTAGATAATGTTTCATACCAGGCTCTAGGGTGCTTGTTTCAACCCATAAAGAGCCTTATCAAGCTTATACACCCAATCAGGATGTTTATGATCTTCAAAACCTGGTGGTTGACACACATAAACCTCTTCTTTTATTTTACCATATAAAAATGCACTTTTGACATCCATTTGAAAAACTTTAAGGTTATGAAAAGCAGCATAAGCTAAAAACAATCTAATTGCTTCCAGTCTGGCTACAGGGGCAAAGGTTTCATCATAATCAATACCTTCTTCTTGTGAAAACCCCTGTACAACCAGTCTGGCCTTGTTCTTGACAATTTGGCCTTTTTCATCAGTTTTATTCCTAAACACCCACTTTAGTGCCTATTGCACACTTACCTTGGGGTAGAGGAACCAGTTCCCACACTTGCTGTTTTTGAAATTGAAGAAGCTCAAGCTGCATGGCTTCAACCCATCCATTGTCCCTTAATGCCACATGATAATTCTTTGGCTCTTGCTGACTGATGAAGAGAGCATAGAGACAAAAATTGGACAATTGACTTCTTGTTGAAACACCAGCATTAATGTCACCAATGATCTGGGACATGGGATGATTCTTCAATTCTTGATATTCAATAATATCTGTGCAAGTGTTTGTAGGAGATTCAGCAGCAACAGATGTTGATTCAGACTCTTGAAACCTAGACTGAGATGGCAGTTCAAATGAAGTAAGGATTCAGAGATTTCATCAGCATTTGTTGTGGATGGAGCTGCTGAGGCTACAGGAACATCAAGTGTAGTAGAAACAGGCAGATGATCACTACAACTTGCATTTGTACCATCAGATGGAGAGGATGGAACTCAGAAACAACAACAGGTGGAGACTGATATGGAACATATTGCAGTATGTCCAAATCAAATAACTCAACAGGGTTTTGAGGAATCTTGTCTTTTGGAGATTCATTAAACTTGACATGCAAAGTTTCTTCAACAATCTTTGTTCTGCAATTGAAAACTCTGTATGCCTTGCAAGTAGATGAATACCCAACAAAATACCTTGCATCCACCTTGGATTCAAACTTCTGAAGTAGATTCTTTGTGTTAAGAATATAACAGGGACACCCAAATGCTCTAAAGAATGAAATCAAAGGAGCCAAATGATGTAAGAGCTCATAAGGAGTCTTCATCAACCTCTGATTCACTAATACTCTATTCTGAACATAGCAAGCTGTGTTGACAGCTTCAGCCCAAAAGGTTAGTGGCAAACCTGAGTCAGCCAACATTGTCCTTGCGGCTTCAATAAGGGTCCTGTGCTTTCTCTCCACCACTCCATTTTGCTCAGGAGTTCTGTGAATACTATATTGTCTTTTGATTCCCTTAGAAAATAGAATTCATCAAGAGTGTGATTCCTAAACTCTGTTCCATTATCACTTCTCACACATTTGACTGGAAGTGAATGCTGCTTTCCACATGCAACACAAAATAAATGATACTTTGAGCAGCCTCATCCTTGGAATGCAAGAAGAAAGTCCATACATATCTGGAATAATCATCCACAATCACCAGACAGTACTTTTTCTTTGCCATACTCATTACTCTCACAGGACCAAAGAGATCCATATGCAGTAATTGCAAGCAGGCAGTGGACATTGGGTTCTTCTATAGGAGGGAATGAAGCTTTGTGTTGCTTTCCTTTTAAGCAAGCTGGACAGTTATCATCACACTTGAACTCCTTCAATGGCAAACCTCTCACTAAACCATGATGAATGAGCTGATTCATGTTCTTAAGATTCACATGACCAAGCCTTCTGTGCCATAGTTTAAGATCGATTTTCTTTGATAGATCTAAGGCATATACTCTTCCAATCCTGTTGGCCTTCAGGAGAGTATATTCATCCAATATCTTGTCAATCTTGTGCAAAACTTTGGAAGACAGAATCCGACAGTTTTGACTTGTGAAAAGTGCAACATGCCCTTTATCACACATTTGACTGACACTCAAAAGATTGTACTTGAGGTTCTCCACATGGTTAACATCATCAAATCTTATCTCCCCATTTGAGACAAAACCTTTCCCAATGATGTAACCCTTGGCATCATTTCCAAAAGAAACAAATCCCTTCTTCCCTTGAGAATAGTCATGAAGAAGAGAGCTGCTCCTGTCATATGCATGGATCCTCCACTGTCTACATACCAGATGCTTCTTTGGCATGCTGAAGAACCCTGCATTTTTCACAAACATTAGTTAGCCTTTGAGACCCAAACCTTTTGGTTTTGGGTCTGTTTTCATCAACAGATGTTAAACTAACAGATTGTGCATGATTAACAGCCTTTGAAGATGTAGATGGTGCTGAAAAGGATTCCTTGGATTTTGGCTTAGGTGTCCTTTTCAGTGGTTTAATCACAGAAACATCTAATTGGTTAACTCTCCCCAATAGATGTTGAACCATCATCACAAGTTGTGTCTGATTGGTTGTCAAGGTTTTCAACTCAGTTGACACATCAGTACTTGTTGATGATTTGTTCTTGTGATTCACTACATTCTTCTTTTGAAAAGACACAGACTTAGTCTGAGTTTTTAATATTCCCTGAGGAATATTTGCAGCTGTTGTTTGACAAACCCCTTCCTGCTTTGTGACTTTTTGAAAAAGCTTTGGTTTATCAGATTGAGATGATTGAGGTACAAACTTGGTTTGAAATTCATTTTTCATTTTATGCATTTCCTTCTTAATGATTTTCTCTTTGTTGAATTTTAAACCCTTGTTATACCAGCATTCATCAGTAAGATGATTAAACAAACCACATATTTCACATGGCTTTCTTTTCATCTTTTCTTGATCAACTGCTGAAGATGATGAAACTACTGAAGATTTGTTCTTCAGTACTTTCTTCCTTTCAGTACTTTTGGGAAGTACTGAAGGATTTTCAACAACTGAAGATTTGTTCTTCAGAAGTTTTCTATCAGTACTTTTGAGATCCTGATAGATTTTTCAGCAGTTGTCAAGGAATGCTTGTTTTCCTCTGATTTGAAATGCTCTTCAGGTGTTGTGTTTTGCCCTTTAGTACTTTGAGTACCTTGTGGAACAACACCTGAATTACTCAGTCTCTTCTTGATCAAGTGTTTCGAAGCAGTGGGACCATCAGTAATTTGATTAGCTGAGGTACTCACACTATCTTCATCCTCAGATTTTGAATTATCATTTGAGGATGAAACACCTGATGATGTGGTTTGGGAATGACAGTCATCCTCAGATTTTACTTCTAATTTGGGAGTAAAATCTGTAGGAGGTATGGTATGATTATACCCAATCCCAAACTTCACATTAGAAGCAGTTTGCTTACTGAGAAGCATTTCAAATCCCTTGCATGATGTTACCCATCGTTCACAATCAACTTGGGTAGCTGCAAGTGTTTCTTTGAGATTCTTGTGATTTTCCAGAATGACCTCTACCTTTGCTTTTTCATCAGTAATTTGACATTTTAGTTTATAAATCTCCTCATCCTTCTCTTTTAAAACAGACTCAAACTCAGCTTTTCTTTTGGAAATTGCTTTTTCTAGGTCAAGGTTTTGATTAATTAAAGCTACATTTGCTTCCCTAATAGAAACAAAAGCAGCTATGCATGACTCAGAACATAACTTGGCCTTAGCCTCAGAAGATACCTGTGGTACCTGTGATGATGAAGAATTTTCATCAGTAGATTCCAGGGCCATTAGAGCAAGATTTCCAAAAGGGTTTTCACCACCATGTTGACCAGCACCAGCAAATTGTTCAGAATAACCAGAGACATCATCTGGTAAGCTGCTCCAGTCAACAACCTCAGGGGTGAAAAAGCTCTGATGAGATTGAGATTGAGATTGCTGATTTGTTTGAGATGGTTGAGGATCAGGTAGAGCATGTGGTTGTTGAGCCATGGGTACAGGAACTTGACCAGACTGAGGCATGTAAAAACATGGATAAGGATATGGCATTGGACTTTGAGGAACAAAGTATGCAGGAGATGATTGATGTTGTGAATGATGATCAGAACTGGTAGAATGTTGCCCTTTGGATTGTGAGCTATTGCTTGGAAAAGTCACAAAGGGTGCAGATGAGTTAGATCCAGATGATCTACACTCTCTAGCAAAATGTCCAAGTCTATGGCACTTGTGACATCTCAACTTACTCTTGTCAAAACCAACCTTGGTTTTGCCAGAGAGACCAGGGAATTTTCTACCTGTTCTTTTGTAAAACTTTTGAGATCTGATATTGATCAATGCCATTTGGCTCAAAATATCCATCTCTTCCAGATCATCATCAGCAATTCCTTTCAAATCATCCATCATAAAACACAAATTATCAACACTAAAACCTGAGTTACCCTCAACTCCAACAAAAGCATGATTTCCACTGTTTGAAGAGAAATCAATATGCTCATCATATGAACTTTCAGATGAAGCATATTCAGACTCATGACCAACCAGAGCAGTGTTACCTGGTACAAAGTCATCAGTGAGCTTTCCAGATGAAGATAGTTTCCTTTTCTGTTCTATCTCTCTCTCAAATGTTAAGAGTTTCCCATGAAGTTGGGTGAGAGATAGAGTATCCAGATTTGCACTGGAGCGTAGGACAATGGTATAAGTGTCCCATCTCTCAGGCAGGGATCTGAGGAATCTGTTATTCATCTGGCTGTTTGTATATTCATGTTGAACCATTTTTAGCTCAGAAATCAAACATGAAAATCGCTCAAACTGTTGAGTCAATGTCTCACCCTTCCTATGAGAGAATGTCTCATATTGCTGGGCAAGGATTTCTCTGTTGTTTGCTAAGACCTCATCAGTTCCTCCAAATTGTTCCTTCAGAGCAACCCAGAGATCATAAGCAGTTTCATGATGCATAAGCCTAGAGTAGATTTCATTAGGCAGTGCCATGGCCAGAATTCCATGGGCTTTAGCATCAATCTCAAACACTTTAAATCCTCATCAGAATATTGTTCCTTCTTCTTAGGAACCATCTCATTGGTTTCAGGATTACTCACCATAGGCTTGTATGGTCCATGAACCACTGACTTCCAACAACCTGAACTGTTAACAGACAGGTGATGGAGCATTCGGCGTTGCCATATGTTATACTCACTCCTAACAAGCATAGGAGGCTTAGTTGAGGAGCCAGTATTGTGAGGATCATTGATTGAAGTAGTCATTTTCACCAATTCAATCAAATACAATGAGATTAAAATCAGTCTAGTTTAAAAACTCAACAACATAATTAGAATCTCAATTAATTAACCGGAAGCGACAGAAAAATAAACTCTATAATCAATTCTTGCAAAAATGCTAATTCGATCAAACTTAGCTATTAGAGCAATGATCAATTGTTAGATCGATCAATGATAACCTGCTCTGATACCATTTGATAGGATCGTATCAAGTTTGATCAATTAGATTTGAATTTTGCAGCGGAATATAACAAAATAAGATCGAATTCAAGCAAGAAAAGTATGAATATGCAATCACACAATGATGATTATAGAGAGAGAATATTTCTGTTAAAGGAATGTTTTCATTCACGCGTAATGCTTCGGTTACAAAACAACTAGGTCAACATTTCTTATATAGAGGAATGTGACGTCTGCTGATGTCACTTGATAGTGACATCTAACAGAATTATACAAACAACTGAAACAATGCAAACTACTGAAATGTTCTCAACAACTGATCACATCTCAAAGAATGCTAAGTACAAAAACATAAAACTACTAACTTAAAACTACTGAAACAATAAACTACTGAAAGGAAAATTACAAGTACTGAAAAGGAAAAACCATCACAACTACTGAAGTTAATAACTTCAGCTGTTGTGACAACTACTGATCACTCTGGTCTTCAGTCTTTGTCTTCAGTACTTCACTTTCAGACTTTGTCTTCAGTTCTTTACTTTCAGACTTTGTCTTCAGACCTTTGTAATCAGCTAATGTCTTCAGCTGTTGTGATCTTCTTCAGTAGTTGTAATGTATGTGGGACTTAGAGGTTTTTCTGATCAAGCTCATTGGTTCTTTTGGTCCAACACATTACCTTCTATTATACTTAGTGAGCCCAAGACAAGTAAGGCTTGGGTTTACAAATGTAACTAATCATTTTCTTTGTGCAGGAACAGCTCAAGACAAACAGGAATGTCTGGATAATTGATAGTGGTTTGTTCAAGGCACATGATAGGCAATAGGTCTCTACTCCATAACTTTGAAAGAATTGATGGAGGACCAGTTGCTTTTGGAGGAGATGAAGGTGTTTACATTTCAGGAAGAGGCAAGGTCACAAATGGTAAGCTCAGCATTGAAAAGGTAAACTTTGTTAAGGAGCTTGGGTACAATCTTCTAAGTGTATCCCAATTTTGTGATCAGAGTCATAACATGCTCTTTACTGAGCATGCATGCATTGTTCTCAAGCCTGGAGTGGTTCTTCCTCATGAGCATATCCTACTCAGAGCCCCCAGGAAAGGAACATGTACAAGATGGATTTGCAAGAAACATCTCCCTCTCGAGAAGTTTCATGCTTTCTATCTAAAGAAAATAGTGATGAGGCTTTCCTATGGCATAAAAGAATGTGCCATGTAAACTTTAAGAACATGAATAAACTAATTAAACATGATTTGGTAACTGGAATGCCAAAGAAAGAGTTTACAAGTGATGATCATTGTGTTGCATGCCTGAAAGGGAAGCAACATAAGGTATCTCACAAGCCTAAGGAAATGAACTCCATCACTACTCCCCTACACTTATTACATATGGATCTCTTTGGCCCTACCAGTGTAATGAGTTTAGGAAGGACCTCTTATTGTCTGGTGATCACAGATGATTTTACAAGATTCATTTGGGTTTTCTTTCTTAGAACTAAGGATGAAACCCCTGAGATTCTGAAGAATTTCATCTTAAAATTTGAGAATCAAAGTGATCACAAGGTCAAAACCATAAGATGTGATCAAGGAACTGAATTCAAGAATCAAATCCTTGATCCATTTTGTGATGAAAAAGGTATTACAAGACAATATAGTGCTCCCAGGACTCCTCAGCAAAACAGAGTTGCTGAGAGGAGAAACAGACACTAATTGAAGCTGCAAGAACTATGTTGTCTGACTCTAAACTGCCCATCACCTTCTGGGCAGAGGCAGTAAATACTGCTTGCTATGTGCAAAACAGAGTTTTAGTAGTTAAGACACATGGTAAGACTCCTTATGAACTTTGGCACAAGAGAAAACCTTTCATTGGTTTTCTCAGGTCATTTGGATGTCCCTGCACCATCTTGAATACCAAGGATCAAATTGCCAAGTTTGCTGAGAAATCAGATGATGGACATTTCATTGGATACTCTTCCCAAGCCAAGACTTATAGAGTATACAATCTCAGAACTAGAATTGTTGAGAGTCAGCCAATGTGACTTTCAATGAACACACACCCTGTGTGGCTGGTTCTGGTCCTGATTGGCTATTTGATCTTGATTTAGTTACCAACTGTTTTAACAAATCTTGTGAGAATGTTTCAGGATCTGCAGAAAATCTAAATACAGGTGATCCTGATCCAAGATTTGAGCTAGGAAGACCCTCAACTCATACATCTTCAGCTCCAGTTGGAACTACTTCAGCAAATGAGGTTTCTATCAGCACTACAATGACAAATTCAGCTGATACATCTAGGGTGCCTTCAAATTCCAGCTCAGAGGCTCCACAACCAGATAAAGATACCTCAATTGTAGAAGACAACAATGGTGATGGTGAAAGTGATCAGGAATTCCTTGATGCTAATAACCACACCATAGATGACAACATCAATGATGTCACACACTCATTGGATCAAGTTAATCTTGATAAGTGTGGAAATGTGGAGGGTGAATCATCTATGCCAGATCTAAATTTCTCAAATTTGGATTTTCTCAGCAACTTGCTGTGATCCCTCAGCTAAGGATCCACAAGTCTCACCCCACCACAAACATCATTGGAGATGTTGTCACAGGGGTAAAAACAAGAGGACAAACCCATGAAGCAAATGTTTGTCTTCACTCTTGTTTCTTATCTCAGATAGAGCCAAAGAAAGTTGATGAAGCTCTAAAGGATGGAAGTTGGGTTGAAGCTATGCAACAAGAGCTACTTCAATTCAAAAGGCAGAAAGTTTGGAACCTTTGTCCTCTTCCTCATGGGAAGACTACCATTGGAACCAAATGGGTTTTTAGGAATAAGAAGGATGATAGAGGAATTATCATCAAGAACAAGGCAAGACTAGTTGTTCAAGGATACACACAAGAAGAAGGGATTGACTACACTGATGTCTTTGCTCCTGTAGCAAGATTAGAAGCTGTTAGGATATTCCTGGCATTTGCTGCATCCAAGAACTTCAAGGTCTTTCAACTTGATGTAAAGTGTGCTTTCTTATATGGATGATTGATGAAGAGGTTTATGTCAAACAGCCACCTGGTTTTGTAGACCCTGATCATCCTGATTATGTCTGCAAGCTTGACAAAGCTCTTTATGGGCTGCATCAGGCACCCAGGAAATGGTATGAGACATTGTCTAAGTATCTTTGTAAACATGGATACAGGAGAGGTACTATAGATGGAACTCTCTTCATCAAAGGACAGGGAAATGACTTATTGCTAGTTCAAGTATATGTAGATGACATCATCTTTGGTTCAACTAATCCAAAGCTCTGCAAAGACTTTGAGAAGCTGATGAAAGACAGATTTGAAATGAGTGCAATGGGAGAACTCAATTTCTTTTGGGAATTCAAGTGAAGCAAGTTGAAGATGGCATCTTCATAAGTCAGTCAAAGTATGTTCAGGACATACTCAAGAGGTTCAACATGACTGATTGTAAGATTGCTAAGACACCCATAGCCAGAAACCACTCCCTTGGACCTGATCTTGAGGGGGAGTGTGTAGATGAACATTTATACAGGGCTATGATTGGGTCTCTTATGTATCTTACAGCTAGCAGGCCTGATATCATGTTTGCTACATGTATTTGTGCAAGATATCAAGCCAACCCTAAGATGTCTCACTTAATCACTGTCAAAAGGATTCTAAGATACCTCAAAGGTGCTTCAACACTTGGTTTATGGTACCCAAAGAATCCTGACTTCAATCTGTATGCTTATACAGATAGTGATTATGGTGGTTGCAACATGACTGCAAAGTCTACATCTGGGGATGTCAATTCCTTGGTGGAAGGGTTGTCTCATGGCAATGCAAGAAACAATCCTGTGTGTCTGCATCAACTGCTGAGGCTGAATACATTGCTGCTGCAAGCTGCTGTGCTCAAGTGCTTTGGATTCAAAATCAGATGCTGGACTATGGATTTAACTTCAAGGAGACTCCTATCCACATAGACAACAATAGTGCTATCTCTATCACTGAGAACCCTGTGCAACACTCAAGGACCAAACACATCAACATCAGGTATCATTTAATAAGAGATAACAATATGCTGATCTGTTTACAAAAGCTTTTGATGAACAGAGATTTAAATATCTAATATCAGCTATTGGGATGATTAACCTTGAGTAGTCATTTTCTTAAAACTAATTCTAATTATTTCTTAAAATATGTGTGTCCTAAGTTGTCTAGTTCATCACTTTCATAAGCTCATGTTTTCTTTGGATATAAAATTCTTTTTGAAGACTTTCCTTAGATTCTTGAAAATTTTCTGATCCTTCGGAAGATTAAATTTTATCTTCGGAAGAAAATCATGTCTTCAAAATAAATAACTGTCTAAGAAATTTTACCTTCGGAAGAAGTCTAAATTTATCTTCCGAAGCTTAAATTCTTATCTCAGACACTTATTTGTTTTTAAGGACTTTTTCCTTCCGAAGCAAAATTAACTCTCGGAAGCTTTGTTGTTTCTTATACAAAGCATTCAAGTGTTTATTTCTCTTCTGAAGCAAAATTTTCAAGACTCTCAGGAAAATCTTCCGAAGTCATTTTAGCTTCGGAAGCTTTTTCATTAAAACTTCCGAAGATAATTTACCTTCGGAAGCTTTTCGAATTCCAAGAAAACTACTTTTTGAGCAAAAGTAAACTACTTTTTCAGAGGTGGGACCGACTTTCGGATTTCAAAGTTTATCCTCTTTCATTAACTTTGGTTCAAATCCCTTTTCACATAAATACCCAACGGTTCCCCCTCTTCCTCACTATCTTCCTCAATTCCACTATTCCTCAAACCTAATTCCCAAAACCGCCTTTGCTTTCTACCTTTCTTCAACCTTAAGCTTCTAAAATGGCCAACCTTAACCGCAGAAACAACCCAGATTTCTCCA
Source organism: Flaveria ramosissima (assembly GCA_025215565.1). Lineage (NCBI taxonomy): Eukaryota > Viridiplantae > Streptophyta > Magnoliopsida > Asterales > Asteraceae > Flaveria > Flaveria ramosissima. The sequence goes on along the minus strand of CM046029.1, from coordinate 58,458,264 downwards.
TGCAACTTCACAGGCAACACAATCAGGTTGCTCTGTTAAGCTCTGAGAAAGATGCAAGTTTCTCAGAGATTTGCCAATTCTTAACTCTATCCAACTACTTCACCTCCCTGACCATTGATCCTACTCTGTATGAGGATCATTTTCTTGAATTCTGGAAGACCTGCCAAGAGGTCATTATGGATGGGGAGAAGGCACTGTCTGCCACAGTGCAAGGGAGGACAATCTTCATCACTCCGGCCATCATCAATCATCATTTGCAGCTGGATGATGAAGAAGGTGAGTTGTCCTTCCCAAAGGAAGCTGTTAATCATTCCTTTGAGCAGATGGGCTATGAGGGAGATTTCTCTGTAAAGACCTTCAGGAAAGGGAAGGTCTCATCCCAGTGGAAATACCTGCTCCATGTGGTTATCCACAGCTTGTCAAACAAGCATGGAGGGTGGGACCAGATTCCTGAGGATCTCTCCTTTATAGTGCATGGAATGGTTCAAGGGGTCAAGTTCAGGTACTCTCAATTTGTTTACACCAATTTACTTGCAAACTTGGACTCCTTAGAGTATTACATGTTTCCTAGATATGTTCAGCACATTCTTAACTGTGAACTGGGCTCACAGTTGAGGGAAACAAGTAATATTCTTAAATTGGGACAGATGAAGCCGGCATCTTTAAAATCATGAAGAAGCCAACTGTAGGCTTCTCAGGGGTAGAAACAGCCCTAGTCCCCAAAATGTTAGAGCTCATTGCTCAAGGTGACAACCTAGCAACACAAGCTAGTGTTGAACCCACACCTTCTTCTTCCTTACCACTAAAAAGACCACAAATAACCCTCACCTACCAAAGAAAATCCAAACGAACCCCTGCTCAAGCTATTGAGTCTGTGCAGGTCCCCATATACTCACCTTTACAGGAGGAAGTGGACACTAGAGCTCCCACTTCCTGAGGAGCAAACCACTCCCATTTCTTCAACTATCAGGGCTGAGGTTCCTCATGCTCACCCTGATGAGCTCACAAGCCCAACAGCCTTAAGCCTTCACTCTGAGTCTCAACACTCAAGTGAACAACCTTCAGGGGACAGTTACCATCCCCAGCCTTTAGATCTAAATCAACCCATTCCCAACCTATCCTTCTATACTGATGAAGACTTAGGATTCAGTGAGTACCATGAGTCTCTCTTCTCCTCCCCTACTCAAAGAGAGATGAGTACCTCTGATTCTCCTCAGTCTAGCCCACATCAGTCACCTGTTACTGAGGTGGACACTTCTGAACATGTTCAGGATGTCCATATGGAAGAGGCTCTCACTTCTGCAAGTGATTACATCATTAAGACCTCAACCATGGCAACTCAGCCCACTGACATCTCAACTGAGATTGCTAGTGAGCAGAGGAAAACCAGCAGCCAAGAACCTCAAGCTGGTGGTGAGAGAGAGGACTTTGGTCCAATCATCTCATCCCCCAATGATTCTTCTGATGAAGAAGAGGGGAATTTGAGACTAAAGGTGCAAAAACTGTCAAAAACATGCTCCTATTTAGTCTCTAAGGTTAGTCACCTTGAATCTCAGGTGACTACCTTACAAAACAGGGTCAATGATCAGCAACTTCAGATTTCATATCTTAAGGAAAAACTAGCTGGGAGACCTTTAAGAAAGCTCAACCAGGAACACAAGAACCTGTGGATGTGATTGATTTATCCTCCAGCTCACCTATGCAAGTGGGTGATGCTACCAAAAAGGGGGAGAAAGTTATTGCAGCCACAGAACCTGGGAGTTCTTCACAGAGAATGGACATAGAGGACTCACCATCCTCACTTGCAGTTGTGCATTCTCAGCAACTTCCTCAAGTTCACATTAATGTGGACTCTATAGACTCTATCATCAGAGTCTCTTTGAGGAAGGTATACCAAGGGCTGTGTCATCTCCACCTCAAGGAACTTCAAACTACATTATAAGGTGGAGGTATGATGCTGACAGAAGAGCCCTTATTCTTCACAGAGTTCAAGGGCAACAAGAAGTATTTGATTTTCAAAGCTTGAACTTCTATGAAAGATTGGATCTAGTCAATATGCCACTTGTCAATCCAAGCAACTCAAGACAGGCTGACAGATTGGCTCAAAGAATCCAAGACAGGATCCTTGCAGAGTTTACTTTAAGAAGGAGACTTAGGCAATCAGGCAATGTCATCGGTCAACTGGATGTTGAGGTGGACCCTAAGATTAGTTTCATAGGGGAAACCTTGACTGAAGGCCCAGTGGCAGAACCTGAGACCCCTGTCTCATCATCATCAACTGCTGCAGAGATTCACACTCCTTCAGAGACACCTGCTGGTGAAGGTGTTTCTCAGCCTCTCTCTGGCCAAGCATGGATGCTACACCAAGCAATGAAGGCCAAGCCTCTATCCACCCTGAGTCACAAAGGTCTGTGGGTGACAAAGGGAAAAGGATTATGACTCCTGAGGAAATTGAGGAGGAAGAGAGAGAGAGGAAAAGAAAACTAAGGGGAGAAAGTTCCTCTGGGTCTTCAAGCTTTATGCAAGCTGCAATCAGGGCTGCCCCCAGACCAAATACTCAAGATGATGAGTTGAGGGCAGTCAGGATTACTTATTTACAGACCAGGAACTATGATATTGATGAATTCATCTCTCTCCCCTTAGAAGAACTGAATGAACTGGCTGACATGGAAGTGTCAAGAGAGATGAAAGAAAAAGAGGATGCAAGGCTACTTCTCCAATTCAAAGAGGAGAAGAGACAGAAAAGACTCTACAAGCATGCTCCCACTCTCTCCCCAGTTCAAGAAAGCCCTGTACAAGAAGATGTGGCTCCACAAGAACCTCAGGTAGACAAAGAAGAAGATAGGATCAAAATGATCAACTACCTGAGTGCCACAGGCTTCTATCAGGCAGATGCACTTCTTCCTCTGTCCTATTTTCATTGAGTTTGAGTACTTAAAACAACTTGAACTTGAGTTAGTCAAAGAGAGAAAGACAACTAAGAGGAAGCTAAGGGAAGAAGCTGCAAAGTCAAGAGCCATCATCCAAAAGAGTATGAAGAAGTCTGCTGATAGACAAAGGATGATGAGCTTCTTGAAGCTATAAGGATTCTCCGGAAGGAGACTTGGCCCTATGTATCTATCCACAATGGATGAGCATATAAGGGTAATCAAGCAAAAGATCAAGAATGGTGAACTGATTGACTTACACTCTCTTCCAAGTCAAGTCCCACCTGAAGTGGAGGTTAAGTTTGAACAACCTGAGACACCTCAACCCGGACCTCCAGCTGAGCCTCACAAGCTTCATCTTCTGATCCAAAGCAGGGTCAAACTCCCTCTCCTTCTGAACCTGTGAGGGAGGAACACCCAACTGAGAAAGACAAGGATGATCAACAAGGTGCTGCAGATCAGTCTTCTCAGTTAAAGTCATCTAAGACGAAGAAGAGAATGGCTTCTAAACCAAAGTCTAAGAAGAAGAAGCCTAAGTCATCTACCTCTACACCTCAGGCTGAGTCAGATCAACCTAAGGAAGTGCATGATGAGGCAGCCCAATCAACTCCAATGCAAGTGGCTCCTCTAACAGCTGAGACACCCATCTTATCCTGGACTTACTCTACCAATCCAAAAGATGGCATGTAATCAGAGATCAAGGTGTTGAGAATGTCTATACTTGGCAAGACATAATCAACTTACCTCTGCCTGATCTCTTTGAAATAAGAAGATACTATGAAGGTCTGAATGATCCTGACCATCTAATGAAGAAGGGTATGGTCATGATTATGCTGAAGACCACTAACATCTGAAGATCTTCTAAATGTTTTGGTAGCATCATCCTAGGGGGAGTTTATAAGGATTCCTTTAAGTCTGATGCAAACCAAAACATCCAATGTCTCTCTACAACACATGCACTAAGTACTGAAGAAGAAATGCTTCGAAAGTTTTACACCATACACTAGAAAATAGTCTAAGTGTAAAATCTTCCGAAGCCAAGACCAATATCTTCCGAAGCCAAACATGAAGTCTTCCGAAGCCTCAGAGACAGAGTCTTCCGAAGCTTCATCCTATGAAGACAGATTTCTTCCGAAGACTTTTAGTAAACATGCTTTATCTGATGTACTATTCCATAAAGCTGGACACCTTTCCGCTGCATCTCTGTAAAGTCACCAACTTACATAAGTTGGTGAAAAGGTCCATGCTTTTGGTAACTGTACATTGAGGTCTTGAGTCTGTAACTTTCTACTTTATGTACTTTATCCTTTTTGTAATAGATAAGGATGTGAGCTATGGCATGTCATAGTCACAAGGTCAAAAGGCAGATATGCCTTTTGATTCTACAATTGATTTTGTTTGTGTCTAGTCAATTGTATCCAGCTGGCTTTCAAAGTATAGCCGGCTGTAGGTTGTAGTATAAGTATTCCAAGGTCTAGTATCTTTCTTTATGCTTTGTAACACTTGTAAAAGAACTTGAGAAAGCAATATACTGCCTCCTTGAAACCCAAATCTCTTGTTCTGTCTCATTATCTTTACTTGTGTTCTTTGTATCAATATATTGGTTAATCCAGTTCACTGTTTGATCAAGTTTAGTTAATCTCCTCTTTGTGTTGTTGTGTTGTAATTGTTCAAGCCCTTAACCGGTCCTGCATTGTTCTTTCGGGCGTATGAACCCTACTTGGGCGTATAGACACCCTCCAGTCGCATGGCCTTCAGGGCGACTGAACACTTAGGCGAATGGGCATCTATGCGAATGGACCCTATGTGAATGGACTCTCAGTCGCATAACTTTCATGCGTATGGCCTTCAGTCGCATGACTTCAGGCGCATGGGCTTCAGTCGCATACTCTTCATGCGAATGAACCTCAGTCGCATGGCCTCCAGGCGCATGGACTTCAGTCGCATATTCTTCATGCGAATGAACCTCAGTCGCATACTCCTTCAATCGCATGCCTCGTAGGCACATGAACTTCAGTCGGATGACCATCATGCGTATGGACCTCAGTCGCATGGCAATCGTGCGCATGGACCTCAATCACACTCCAATCGGCCGAATGGCCTCCAATCTCCCTCCAGTCGGTCGCCTAGCCCTAGCTGATGCAGAATGCAGTTCAACCCGACTACAGCCGCGGGTTTTCGGCCTCCAACCTCTTCCAAACCTCTTTTAAGCTCAAATCAACCATCCTAAACCTTAGGAAAACATACCACGACCTCATTCAAGCATAACCAAGCAAGAAATCAAGCCTCAAACGCATCATACACATACATACATGCATAAAAATGGGTTTTCACCCAAAACTCGAAAATGGGTTTTCAGATGTGTTCCAGCCCTAAAATCAGTTGAAAACATGTAAAAGAGGGGTCCTAGAACTCACCTTAATGATCCCGACGAGTAGAGCTTCGATTTGACTCGCTCCTCAACGATTTTGGCTACTCGAACCAACCCGAGCCAACACTTTTTCCTCTTTTCTCTTCTTTCTCTCTTCTCTTCTTGATGGCTGAAAATGAGAAGGATTGGGGTGTTTCCCCCCTTTTATACTCCCTCCCATTGAAGTTTCTCTCGTTGGCGAGTTTGGTCCCTCGACTTTGGACTTTATTTCTTTTTCTTCTTTCGTCGGCTTCAAAGGAAATTTTCGGGTGTTACATAACTTATTGCAACTTTTATGTTTAACTAAGTTGCATTAAAATCAAATGCAACTCGATTGAAATAGGTTGCATCTAAAAAGTTACATTAGTCTCTTTTTCTAGTAGTGTTACCAAATCATTCTTAATTAGTTTATTCATGTTTTTAAAGTTTCCATGACATATTCTTTTATGCCAGAGGAAAGACTCATCAATATTTGCTTTAGATAGAAAGCATGAAACTTCTCCTGAGGGAGATGTTTCTTGCAAGTCCATATTGTACATGTTCCCTCTCCTGGGGGCTCCGAGCAGGATGTGCTCTTGAGGAATAACCACTCAGGGCTTGAGAACAATGCACTTATGCTTAGTGAAAAACATGTTGTGTCTCAGATCACAAAATTGTGATACACTCAAAAGATTGTATCCAAGATCCTTAAAAAAGTTTATCATCTTAATGCTGAACTTACCATTTGTGACCCTGCCCCTTCCAGTAATGTAACCTCCAGCATCTCCTCCAAAAACAACTGGCATGCCATCAATTTTCTCAAACTTTTGGAGTAGTGACCCATTGCCTGTCCCTGGAACAGTCACTATCAATGATCAATACACTCTTGTTTGTCTTGAGCTATTCCTGCACAAAATAGATGGTTAGTTACATTTGGTAACCCAAGTGTTGTTGGTCTTGGGCTTATCAAAAGAAGTTGAAGACAATGTAACAGTATTTGATCCTATAGTCAAATTTGGAGGATCATTTGCTGATGTTGATGAAGAACTTTCAGTCACATGGTCTTTTTTTGTCTTTCACACCACCTTTGGAAGCTTAGACTTGACCTTCAATGCTTTGGAAGTTTTGACAACTTCGGAAGTTTTGGAGACTGGACCTTCGGAAGATCTTGCTTTCACTACAACAGGCTTCAGTACTTCGGAGGTATTCCTTTCTTCCGAGACCAATATTTCTTCGAAGGCAAGTTTTCACTTGTCTTCTTCTTCATTTTGGAGCTTCCTAAAGGAAAAGAGTTTCCTTCCGAAGCTTGATTCTTATTTAACTTCTCATAGGTTTCTTTATTGATCATGTGAATAGTACTTTTAGGATTGTAGAGGCAATCCTTTGCAAAATGAGAAGTACTACCACACATGATACAGTCCATTTTCTTCCTTCTAAGAGTCTTCCTTTGGGAACAAGACTGAACTTGATCACTTTCCTTCTCCATCTTCATCTTTCCAGATGATATGGTAATTCTTTTAGGGTGAAAACTACCTTTGGAGTTGGATGGTTCAAGTTTTGCAGTGGTGGTACACAATTGATCAGCCTTCTTTATGATGCTGGGATGATTTGAACATGAACTAGAACTCCTGGTACTAGAGTTCAAGTTTGAGTCTTCAGCCTTAACCACTTCAAAACCTGCAGAGATAAAAACTTGTTTCTGCACAGAGCTAAAAGTGGTCTTGATCTCTTGAGCCTTCTTGGACTTTCTTTTGGCCTTCCTGATCAAGTTCATCCTTCTAGACTTGGTCATCCCATCTTCCTTTCTCTCCTCAAGAGAATAGTGACCCTTCTTAGGATGTTTTTCTTCACTCTTCTCAGAGACATCCTTCACTATCTCCTCTTCATCCTCTTCACTCATGGGGTCTATAAAAGGAAGCTCATCTTCATAAGTTCCACACCTAGGAGATCTTACAAACAAGATTATATGTAGAGGATCTATCTCAGTAGATCCCAGTCCCGACTTATTCTGATAACAAACTTTTGCATGTAGGGATGAGGATATTATGTTCTTGAAGGTCTCTTCTTCAAGAACATATTTTTCTGCCCTGGCTTTGCTGATCACAAGGTCAGCCTGGCATTCAGTTAACTTAGTGATGAGATCTTTGATTTGAGTCTTGTAATTTGTGTGCTCTTGTTTAAGAGTTGAAATGGTTTTCTCTAAATCTTCTATTTTAAGTTTGTAATCATTTTCAACTCTCTTGAAATCAGATTTTAAGATATTCAAATACTCAAGATCAGATCTCATCTCTAAGTTAAAGGACCTGTATCTGTTAACGTTAGCAATACATTCAGGTGTTTAGAGATGTTTCAATACCTTGGCTTTATCATGGTCTGCCATCAGTGCTTGATTTGGAGATACATCTTTCACCTGAAAGCTCCAGTCAAAGCCTCCTTCTTCAACAGCAAATGCAGCTTGCTCTTTTGGCTTCTTATTTTGGTTGGCTCTGTCAGTATAGTTTGATCTAGTTTGTGCTTAGCCACCATTTTTCATTGGCTTTGTTTTTGTCCAGCCCAAACTTTCCACTGGTTGCATTACTTGGAAACTTTCTCTATGTCCTCTTGTAGAACTTCTTGGCTCTGTGAGTGAGAAGAGCCATTTGTTGAACTATCTCCATGTATTCTAGATCATCTAGATGGATACAGTCAAGATCTTCAAGGGTGAAAAGAAAGTTGCAAGTACTTTCATCAGCAGACACAAAAGCTTGAGAAGAGCTTGTCTCTTGAAATGAACCTCTTTGAGTGTAACTCTCCCTTGGTGTCTCAGGGAAGGTGATAAAAGGGCCCTTTTGTGAGTTGTCAGGGTAGTAGATAACATGATGTTCTGGTTCTCTGCAATCCCTTACAACCACATGAAGGGCAGACTTAGTTGATTGCTGGAGTTACCAAATGGATTTTGCATGTTCATCTCCATCTGGAATCCTCTAAGAATACCGTACAACACTGTAAGAGTGAGAGTCTTAAGGTTCTCAGTTCTCTTGATAACAACAAAATAATATGTCCATTGTCTAGGAAGAGCGGACATGTACTTCCTTACAATGTCTCTATTTTCAAAAGTTACTCCAACATCCATTAAAGTATTTACAATCTCAACATACCTGAAGTATTGTTGAGTCATGGTTTCACCTGCTTTGAAGGTGAAGTTCTCAAACTGCTGCTTCAAGAGGTCCTTCTTGTTCTTTTTTGCTTCAGTGGACCCCCTCATACATGAGCTTCAGTGCATCCCATAGTTGTTTAGAAGTTTTGCACTTCTTGAAGCCCTTGTGTATGGAGTTTGGAAGAGCAGTTTGGAGGGCAGTCACGGCTTTCTGATTTATATCTATTCTCTTTCTATCTTCTTCAGAATAGTAGCCACTTCCTTTGGAATCATACCACCTCCAGCAGCAGCTAAAGAGGTGCTTGGTATGTGAGGTCCAGAGACAACAGATTCCCATATCCTAGAGTCTTGAGACTTGATAAAGCCTTCTATTCTTTGACACCAAGTATCAAAGTCTTCAGGAGTGATCAGTGGGGACTTTGTTATGGTTCCGGTTTCCATATCAGCCTTTATGAGAGCTGCCATTTGAGTTGTTAAGTGTTTTTTGAGACTTAGGGATCTAAGATGGTGAGATCTTACAATCAAGAGCCTGGAATGCTCTGATACTAATTGTAGGACCGTTAAAGGTATGGTCAATACACTTAGTCTCATAATGAGGAGAGTGTTTAGAACATTTAACAGATCAAATAGGGTACCGGGACTTTGGTTATGATACTATGAACACAAGTAACCAAGAGACGGGAACTTAAGAACAACAACAAGGATGTTTGGTTTTCAAGATTGCAGTTGTTGCTTCTCAAGTTCTATTACAAGTGTTACAAGCATAAAAAATAAGTTATAAGGACTTGAGATACTTTATACTACATCCTACAGCCGGTCATACTTAGAAGGCCAGCTAGATACATTTGATCTAGACAACAAAAATCAATGTAGAGTCAAAAAGACAGATATGTCTTTTTGACTAGTGACTATGACATGCCATAGATCACATCCTCATATATTATAAAAAGGATAAAAGTACATAAAGTAGAAAGTTAGAGACTCAAGACCTCAATGTATAGTTACAAAAAGCATGGAACATTCACCAACTTGTATAAGTTGGTGAGTCTTCAGAGTTGCAGCGGAAAGTTCGCCAGCTTTATAAAAAGTACATCAGAGAAAGCATGTTCTTCAAAGTCTTCAGAAAAAATTTGTCTTCACTTCATAAGATTCGAAAGACTTTTTATTTAAAGCTTCGAAAGACTTCACTTTTGGTTTCGGAAGATATTGGTATTGGTTTCGGAAGATTTTACACTTAAAATATTTCCGATGCAGGGTATAAAACTTCCGAAGCAAACTTCTACTTTGTACTGAGTGCATGCATGTAAGAAAGACTTGATCTGTTTTGAGTTGATTAGCCTTTCATTAAACCTTACAGGCGGGTCTTGAGATATCCTCGGATTCATGTTATCAACCGGGGTGTAAAAATCTTGTGTTTCAAAAATGTCGTTAAATGACATATTTGAATGATAGTCATAATGCGAGTGCATAGGACAACTAAACTTGTCTAGAGTGTAGACATCTTGTGGTGTTTATGATGTTCCCTCTTCAAAGTTTGATGGACACGCTTCAAAGTTCAATGGACCCGACTGAAACTTTACTTGTTCGGTTTGTCTTTGGTTATTTTGTCATCCACGTCTCTGATCATCCCTCCTTTTCCGTTGTGGTATATTTTGTGCTACCGTATTGTCTGTTATGAAGTGTAAAAAGAAATCAAGTGAAATATGTGATAGGTAGATGAATTATGTGGAAAAAATGCAAAAAGGAATGAGGTGAAATATGTGATAGATGAATTATTGGTAGAAATTTCAATTCCGTAAATAGTATTCCCGGAATTAGTGGTTGAGTAATATGGAATTCAATTTTATATTAATAAATTATATGAAAATTAATAAGGATTCCGTAAATGGGGGCTATGTAATTAATAAAATATATGAAAATTAATTTGGTACTTTGTCGAACAAACGGTCAACAAACGGGACAAGTTTTTGTAAATCCAATTTACGGATTCAATTAGGCGGAATACTCATTTTCTAAACAAACTCTTAAAATAACCCAATAACCATCATGTTTACAAAAAATAACCCATTTTGAACAAATATTCAATTTCTTCTAGTAGTGAAATTTCTTGTTATATCATCATAAATGTTCTCACTAGTCCATAAAAACACAATTTTTACACAAATATGATGGTGATCAAGCAAAACCCCTAGAGGCTTAACCTTTTGGATCCTGGCCACCAGGAGTGATGTCTCTTTAGAGCTCCGCCCCTTGGATTCCACTTGGGAGATGGTCTCCTTGGAACCCCATCGTCTAGGGGACTTTGCTCCCTAGAACCCTCGAGGTTAGGTGAACGGGTGCTAGAAATCAAAATACACTAAAACGAGCATGCTTTTCACATCTCTTAGATTGTGTCAAAGTTTATTGAGATTTCACTCTAGTCTTAACTCTTAAATGAATCCAACGAAACAAAAATTATTGGATCACACTAAATTCAAATTGGTTCCTCTTTTTGTCAATAGGAGCCCATTTTTGCCCACAATTAGTGTTCTCCATGTTTTTATTAACAAAACATGATTGTCAATATATTGATTCACAAAAAACTTACATGATCACATGAAGAAAAAAAATACAAAAACAAACTACAAGAAACGAAGACATGAAGTGTTAAAAGCAAACCATAACAACAACAGCAATAGTTAGGTAGGTTTCATATTCTGAAACATTAAAGACCAAAGTGAAGACACCACATCAACTTCACCACCCGTCTGCACCATGTTGTACGGAACCCCGACCCCCGGACCGTTACCCACGGTCTCGAGGGGTCCGGGTCTAATGTCGATTGGAGTCTTGTACGTGACCATAAGCTTCTCTTGCACATTCCTCTCCAAAGGTCCAGACACACTAAAGACCCTTTTCGGGCTCAAATAACTCTCTTGTACTCTTCTATCCAATGGGCCCGATTTCATCGTTGCCTTCACTTTTTCTTCATTATTCTCCCCAAATCCCATGTTCCTCCTTAGATTACTACTAGGCCATTGTGGTCTAAACGGGTTAGGGTCGGGCCTAGGTGTGTGGACCGTGCATTTGCTAGAAACACATCTTCCAAGTTTCTTGGAAAGCAGCATTCTAGCCTTGGCGATCGCTGACACGAGCTTTGAGAACCTGTTTGTGGGACGGTCTCTTGTATTCTTTCGTGCGAGCTTTAGTATCTCGAGCCTGTGTTTTGTAACCGAGACTCCCATGCTTTGGAGAAACTCATGGGTGAAGTGTCTTGTGTCGCCTCGTTGAAGCTCGTTGTGCGTGAATGTTCGCCCGTACTCGTACACTAAGTATGGGTCTAGATTGGTTTTTGATAACCATGAGTACCAGTCCATGGCTAGCTACCATAAGTTCGAAGGGAAATTGAGTCGTGTTAGCTATATATATAACATGTTAGTTGTGGCATTTATTCTTGCTCTTTTATTTAGTTTTATAGAAACAAAAACATGAGTTAATAAATACGCATTCTCTCTTTTCAAACATAGCACTTATAGACAAGAAAAATAAATGCAATGCTTCGGGTTGATAAAATTTTTGAAGCAACTTATATTTTGAAAACTTACATATATAATATCATATTTACCCAATAAAAAATATATTATACCTTCGAATACTTATAATTTATATTATACCTTCGAATACTTATTATTTATTGTGTTTCCATAGCATGTTTTAAGAAAATTATACAAATGTTATAAGTGTAAAAGCGGATAAATTTGATATTATAATGTTTTAATAGATAAAATATGTACAAAGTTTGATGTTTTAAGATATAGTACAAATAGTGGGTGTGGCCCTTCATGTTTTGAATACTGTCTTAATTGAGTTTTAATATTGGTGGTTGAGAAGACCATAAAAAGTTAGGGTTATCACATTGCCATACATAAAGTGTGTGGTGTGATAGTGAGGCCTTTAGATACACACCAAAAAGTGAGTTGTGGTTAGATATTTGAGAGTTGCATATACTAGTTTTAGTTATAACATGTTCTAAGTTTTAGTGGTTAGAATCAACTATTATTTATATTGATACAAGTATGCATAATATGTGGTTAAATAATATATAACCGAACCACTTAGATGTCATTAACGAAAAGACTAAAAGTAATTGAAACACACTGACTGGTTATGTATTATGTATAACTAACATCTTTTGTTACCGTTGGTTTATTGACCTGGCCGATGCACACCTCTAGTTGCATGACACCAAATTAAGAAACTAAAGGAACATTAGAGACAGAATGCATACATGTGTTTCTAGCACTGTGTTTGTTACGAACAAGTCCTTATGCCCACAGAGCGGGAGAAAGTTTCGAGTCTAGCCCCTTCCATTCTACAAGATCTTTCATTTGCTTATTTCTATTTATTTTCTAGTCTCAATAGCCGTTTATTTACAGGATTATTTATGTAAAATTTATTCTCTATGGAACACGCTTTAATATATAGGCGTGCTAGGTAGTTGTATAATAAATAGACTGAGTTATTTCGATTTTAAATGCTTGAAACCCAAATAAAGTACTATGCTTAAAAGTGACAACAGGTTTCATAGATGATCACATGGTTACTTGAGGTCAATAACATGCGTGTATACTTTAGGGCAATAAATACAATAACTTGTTATTTTTAGTAGTGGGTCCATAAACTTGTAATAAATAGTGTATGCATTTAAACTCTTTAGCACAGCTTTACTTCAAATATTTGTATGATAAATGCGTTTTGATTATTAGAAGAAAATAATATCCATATTTGGTGTCATATTGACACAGTTATTATGACGTTCCCGGTGTATTTAATGCAATAGAAGAGTAGATTCAAAACCCGTTGAGTCTTATCCCAAAAACACGAATACATGAAAAAGAATTATATGGACAACCCATGTGGTGTGTTCTATGAATTTGTTCTATAGAGAAACTACACATTTGGTTCTCAATCAGTGGCGTATCCAGAAAATTTTTTCATGGGGGGCGGAAACTTTTTAAAGGTCGGTTGACTAACGCGGTAACGCTATATAATAAATTTTTTTGAACCATTTCGGGTCCATGACGGGTTGGATCGGGTCGGCTCATTTAAAAAAAGAAGACAATCAAACTAAATTTCATAAAACTAATAAAGTCACGTCAAATGTCATTACAAAAACAGAATAAAGGTACAATATATACCTAAAGCTGTTTTCTACGAGGTTTCATTTTTTGAAATCTTTTCATAACAACATCTATGGAGACATTCCTAAATAAACCTTTCTCCATAAATCAAATACAACTATCGCTTAAATTTTCATCACCCATCCGATTACGCAAATCGGACTTCACGTACTTCATTGCCAAAAAACATCTTTCAACTGTTGCGGTTGTAACAAGTAATACGAGAGCTAGCTTCAATAAACGATATACCATTGTAAATGAAAAGCGTTTCTTTGTTTGAACCATTAAGTGTAAGAGACTTGATAAACCATCCAAGTTGTCAAATCGACTATCCGCTTTTAAATTATCAATATAAATCTCTAGTTCAATCGGAAGTCTTATTTTATCATTTTCATCGAAATCATTCGGGTACAAGTTGGATAATCTTAGTATTTTTGAAACGTCAAACCCACCAAAATTATCACAAGGACTCAAACTACTCAAACAAACAAGTAAGTTAGATGTTACCTCATTTAAACAACTCCAAAACTCTTATATTTGCATATCTAAAACCGCATTGAAGCAATCGTACTTAAAATAGTGCCGATATGTGATATTTGTCTTTTGTCTTGGTTTCTTTGAGTTAATGTACTCATCATCCATGTTTATCACTTCAAGTTTATATTTTTCACAAAAAGAGTTAACATTGTCAAAGAACTTATAAAATCCTACATTCTAAATTCTCAAGTTGACGTTTGGTAGAAAAAACCAATGAAACTTCATTCAATAAATCTTGCTCTTTTCTTTGAAGACTTTGAGACAACGTGTTTGTGATATCTAGAATATGCGACATCAAGTGTAAGTAGAAGACAAAGTTGTATTTTTTTCATTTTCAATTGAAGTCCATCCGCTTGTTTGACAGGGGGCGATTACAAAATTTTACAGGGGGCGGTCGAGAATTGAGCGTATATATAACATTAAAAACAAAAATTTAGGGTGGGTGGCCGCCCCCCTCCTCTAGGGGTAGGTCCGCCCCTGTTCTCAATGTTTGCTAAGTAACAATGGTGATTAGAATGGATTAGAGCTATAAACAAGTCGAACCAAGTCGAGTCAGGATGGGTTCGGATTAGAGTCGTTTAAAAACGAGCTAAGCCTTAACGAGCTTAAAGTTTGTGGGCTTGGCTCGTTTGCCGAGTCGGCTCGCGAGTCAATGATTTATTTTTTTTTTTTAGAAAAATAGTTATGTTGCTTTTATACATGTTTTGATTTATTTTTTTTTAGAAAAATAGTTATGTTGTTTTTATACATGCAGGGCCGGCTCAACCATTCTGGGGGCCCAAAGCGGATGATAAAATTGGGATCTCTTCCGCAAAAAAATTTTCATTTTCAATCCTAAATTGTTTTACATAAACCCATGTATGTGTAAGGTAGGAAAAAAAGAATGCAAGTTAACAAGAGCTCATTCAACTTGTTTTTTAGTAGATAGTTAAGTTTTAAGATTTAGTCTTCTCCCTCGTAGAACCCCTTTAAACAACGAAACAGTGCAAGGCATTTGAATATATACCTTTAGTATCTCTATTATATAGTAGAAAACTGATGGACTTTTTATATGCAACGATTTTAGAACCGGAATTAAAACAAATCTTATAAAAAGTAAGTTGATTTAAACTTCTTAGATGGTTTTCCTGCAAAATGAACACTACGAAATAAAAACCCTAGCTTTAAATTTGGGGCCCTTAAATAATTGGGGCCCCAAGCAAAAGACTTCACCATAAACATATTTGAGCCGGCCATATATACATGTTTGTATATACATAAGCAAAAAATGAAATTTGTTATATTTGTGTATATTAACGCGTGAAACAATTATATAAAATTGATATCTCAAGAACTATAATCATCTTTTTATAGCTTTTATATTGAGTGCCGGTTTGTTTCACAGAATTTTGTGAAATTGAAATTAGAACTAAAATTTTTTTAATTTCAAATCATATTTAGTTGATCAATAGATGTAATTGGAATTTCAAATTTTTTTCATATTCATTGAAATTCACTTTATTTCTATTTATCCATAAATGTTCAAGAATCCAATAAAATGTTTAAAACTAACATTTCAGTTCCAATTAAAAGTTACCAAACAAACAACTTATTAACTATAACAATATTTTATTACAATTCAAATTACTTTACAACACATTCTGTGAACAAAATGCTCCTTTAGTTTCTCATTAGCAAATGTCAAAATAACCATATGAGTGTATTCGATTTGAATAATATATGTCATAACTTTTATTTATAATTTATATAGATCATAATTTTGGTTTTAGTTTAAACGAATTAACGAGCCAGCTAACAAACGATTCACGAGAAAAGCTGATATTGGCTTGGGCTCGGCTCATTTACAAGCCAAATAGGATCGGATTGGCTCCTGTAATAGCGAGCCGATTTTGAGGTAGATATTTTCAAGCTATTTCCTGCGAGTCACGAGCCGCGAGCCAAACTCTGCCTGTCCACGGCGGCCGATGGCGACACTGGTAGCTTTTTCGGCAAGTTCCCCACCTATCCTAATTCTCCTCGACATCTCGAACACGAAAGTAGTAGTGGTTATTAAAAAAATTCATTGATGGTGGCACACAACAGCCTTAAAGGCGGCAGTGACTATGTTTTCTTGATGTTAAGGCAGCGGCCAGAGTGGATTGTGGTGTAACATTTATGAATTTCGTACTTTTCATGTTTATATGAATAAGATTTCTCATAACGTTTATTTTATGCATAAAATTTTCATAACACGAATAATTGTTTCACTAAGCAGCATAAAAGTTCACATGTGAAAGTTGTCAGATGTTTGTATTTTTTTCAAGTTATACTTTATATATTATGTGCTTATTATAGAATATGAGTTATTTATTTTTATTTGAAGCTTATTAAAAAATTTTATGACCTAAAAATATTTATAAGAACCTTATCCTAATTTAAACATTACACAACATGGTACATAGACCATCCTAACCTACTTTTAATTTGTAACATATTAAAAACATGTGTGTGACATATTTAAAAAGTTATCATAGGTTTTCCCTCCAAACCTTTTTAAAAACTCCCTCTCATTCCTACTTATCATGTTTAGCTCATCCAAATCTCACTATAAAAACAATGGCTCTTCTCTCTGATTAATTGCATCTTTTCTCTACATCTTTCAAGAGAATAATACTATTTCTCTGTCTTTATAATCATCCCCTTAAGCTTTTCAAAAGATTTTAAGATTTAAAAAACTTTTAAGGTTCTTAGCAATTAGGTTTTAAATTGTATGTTTTATGTTTTAATCTTTGTTTTCTTTTCTATCTTGTTCATATGATCATTTGATCATGATAACCCTAACAATCATCCTATATAATCAATCTGCTTATGTTTATGACTCCATAAAATTCATACATCATGATGTACTGGTGGACGAGCTAGAGAACACAAATGAGATGTTCAAGTTTACATACTATGGTCAACTTTAATGTTCTTATATTTCTTTTTGTTTTAAAAGTACTAAACTTTTCAATAAACCACAGTAAGTAAATCCTGATGCTACATAATAAAATATATAGTATTCACTCTACCACACATGACTTATATTTTTAATATATCTAAAACACATCAAAACACCCAAACATCACTTATGTGAAAGTTTATGTTTTGGACAACAAACTAAGATCAATTTTATTGAACCATAACTTTTTCATAACAATACCGAATAACGTAAAATCTGGATCCACAACGTAGTTCGTTGAATTATTTTTCCTATGAAGTAAATCTTAGTCAAGCTCGATATACACCTCTGCACTCTTTTATAGGAAGTGCAATGATAGTCAGCTTATTGAGTGGTGATAGATTAGCGTGATTAATTTGAGCAACTATGTGATTGATACGACCTACTACTTATATGATATGAATCAGGATGGACGGCTAAACTCGCATGAGTTTTACAAGCCTTGCAAACACAAGAAGATGCAAATTAAAAGCTACATGTTCGATCCGGTATACTTTCATACAAATGCACAAATTTGAGTTAGGTTACAGTAAATCAGATGGATTCACTTCAAACCCTCTAATGATGAAAATATATCTGTTTACAATATACCATTTTTTTTTAATCTTGGGCTAGGTAACAAGGTCAGAACCACTTATTTACCATAAAAACAAGCATATAAGCAGCTCGGGCAGGTTGACTAAAAGGTCAAATGGGTTCATATATAAACATGTCATTTGTTTATGACATGTTGTTGGGTTAGGTTGAAATACACACTTTTTTAGGTTGAAATACACACTTTTTCATCTAACTTTTTATTAATCCTGGGCTGTGTAACAGATAAGCAGCTTAGGAAGGGTTGTGTAACGGTTCAAAATGGGTTTGTGTATAAACAGGTAATTTTAACAATCGTTCTTGTTGGGTATGGTTGACCTAAAGGCTGCTTCTTCTAGTTCTTATAAATAAGATTATAAAAATATCTGTGTTATATATGAGCAAAAACGATGTCATTACAATAATAATCTAAATCTTTGAATAAACCAATTTAGGATGTGGTACACAAATAAACTTAGATACAATGATACAATGCGAAAAGTAAGTTCAAAAATATAAAAAAGGCCCTTGTGGGTGTTTGCAAAGTGTCAGGTAAGGGATCGTGAGTGCATATTTGCATGTTATAGAACTGATCATAGCTCTACGTTCTGAACACACAAATATTACCTGATATCATGTAAACAAACAAGATAAACCATAAAGGGAGAAAAAAAGGTGAAACTTATGCAAGATTGAGTAAAAAAAGTTTCCACCAAACCTCGGTTTCTAATTCTCGAGGCTCGTTTGTTAGATCACAAATGGTTCCATTTGTGTATTGATGAGCATGATACCTACATTAATCATTGAAAACAATAAACAATTGAATATTCTCAAGAATTCTAGTTCTGTATATTAATGTGTTAGAAGCATAAATTTCTACACATTTTTTAGAAAACCAATCAATTTGGGTAATGTTTTATTGGTAGAAGCCAAGTGATTACAACCTCCAAATATTATATACTAAAAAAACAATATAGCTTTTTTTTATATTAGTTTTGATATTAATAAATTGAGTTAATATCAATTTCGCTCTCTAAGATTTTACTAAAATAATCATTTTCCTTCAAACGATTAAAAATGTTTTATATGTTGTTTCAAATGATAACTTTTAAAAAATGTTAGCAAAATCTAACCCAAGTAAAACAGGTCGAAAATCGCCCAACGTTGCTTGATTATCATTTTATTAGTACAGTAATAATATCTATTATATATATATTTAATGTCGTTTAAAAAAACATGTATATTTAAAAAATAAATAAGAATAATCAAAAAACTATTTGCTGGTCAACTTTGACTCAACCTGTTCTGTTAAAAGAAAGAATGAGGAAATTGGGGGATCAGCTCAACATCCTATCCCAACCAAAAATAACCAACTCTAATTATAGGAAAACCCATTGTATCACAGGCTGTAATTCCTTGTATAAACCTCAATAGGCTCCTATTTAATCCCTGTAATTATCTCCATTGTAAGACAAGCAAATACAATCAATAGTAGTCTGATTATCATTGTGAAAACATGGTATCAGAGCAGTGAATGATCCTTGGATCAGTTCATTTGCTCGTGCTCATCATCTACCTGCGCCTCATCACCCAGATCAGATCGCCATGTCCGAAGACGGCAATCTGATCGGCAACGATGACCTTTCAACCCAGCTTGCAAACCTACTCAAAAACAGCCTTCCCCAAAACCAAAATCAAAAACAGAGCCTATCCGACAGCCTCAAAATTAGCCTCAAACTAAACAGCAAGAATTATGCTTTATGGGCTCGGATGATCCGAGTGGCCATAGGAGGTAAATCAAAGAACCTCCTCGGCCATCTCTCGGGAAATCCGAAACCTCCAGCTCCAACTGATGACACATTTGATCAGTGGGAACAGGATGACCTTGTTGTTTTTTCGTGGCTAATACAAAACATCGAACCCACACTCGCAAGTAATTTAACCGAGTTTCCCACTGCAAAATCATTGTGGGATGCTCTTGCAATTACTTACAGCAGTGGGAAGGACAAATTGCAGACCTTTGACTTACACGTCAAAGCAAATGAGATGAAGCAGAATGGGGTGCCTCTCGAAGATTTCTGGCTAGTAATGCAAGGGATCTGGGGTGAAATCGAACGACGAGACCCAAACCCAATGAAGTGTGCTGCTGATATCACCACATACAACAACATCAGATCTGAAACTAAACTGTTCCAATTTCTAAACGCCCTTGACCGACAGTATGACCCGATAAAACGGGAGATACTCCGGTGGGACTCGCTACCCTCAGCCGAGGGCGCCTACGCCGCCGTCCGAAAAGAAGCGGCCCACCGGAATATTCTCGGACTCACATCCAAGACTAACCCAGTAGACCAAGGTGTGGCGGCCGGTCTTGTTGTCACCGGACCAGACGAACCCGATGGTTTAGGGCTTGTTTCGAAGGGGCGCCGGTCAGACCTGAAATCGGGTACATCATCCCGGACTGATAGAACCAACCTGAAGTGTAGCCACTGTGGCATGACCAAACACACCAAAGACCAGTGCTTCAAACTCGTCGGATATCCGGAGTGGTGGAACGATGGTCACAAGAAGGGGAAGAAAGGAACCGATGGCCGGTCACCAGCCACCGTGGGCAGCAAGGATGCTACTGGCAGCGGCGGCGGCGACCCTCACCGCACCATGGAGTCCGGCGGCTTCGGAGGGGTGGCGACGGCGGCTGCGGTTGATAACCTCGAAGGTACCGGGTTTGGGGGTTCTCCCTCAAGCCCACCGTATTTCAATTTTAATTACAATGTTTCCCTTAACCCCCCCCCCCCCCCCCCCCAAGTATTGAACAATGACACCTTTAATTCACATTTTACAAAACAAACCCCCATCCTTAACAAGTTATTTAAAGACAACCCTGACCTTTTTAGTTCAAAACAAATGTCTAGTTCCAATTTTAATATGTTTAATTTATTAGACACAAATTCTCATATTGTTCATAAAAATTCTGATTCATGTACAAACAATAATTTTTTTTCTTCACTTAGCTATGGTCAAGCCAATTTAGTAAACACTAAATGTGACAATAAAACACAACCTTGGATTCTTGATTGTGGGGCAACCGACACGATGACATACGATATTTCTGATATTGTCTCTACATCCAAACCCCATAGAACGCACATTCAAACGGCTAACGGGGGTGTAATGCCTGTTAAATGGGGAGGTACGGTTGAGATATCTCCACGTCTTAAACTCTCAAATTGTTTATATGTTCCATCATTATCACATAAATTACTATCTATTAGTCATGTAACCAAGGAACAAAATTGTACAGTCTTAATGCACCCTACATTTTGCATTCTTCAGGACATCAGGACTGGAACGATTATTGGGCGTGGCACTGAACGTCAAGGTTTGTACTATGTGGATGAGGTGACTCAAGAAGGCACTAGTCTATTAGCTTATGGGACGACTAATCGAGAAGCATGGTTGTGGCATCGAAGGTTGGGGCATCCATCTATTAGTTATTTAAATCTTTTGTTTCCAAAACTATTTCCTTCCAATAAACATTTCAATTGCGAAGTTTGTGTGTTGGCAAAAAGTCATAGACATTCTTTTAAGTCTAATAACACCAAAGTCAATCTACCTTTTTCTTTAATACATTCTGATGTCTGGGGACCCGCAGAGGTACATGGGGGGCAAAATTATCGATTCTTCTTACTTTTTGTGGATGATTGTACGCGAATGACGTGGATTTACTTCCTAAAACATAAATCTGAGGTGCACGATAAATTTCAGGTTTTTTACAACATGATTCAAACACAATTTAACAAAAATATTCAAATCCTCCGTTCTGATAATGGGGGAGAATTTGTCAATAACTCAATGAAACAATTTTGTCAAAATAAAGGGATAGTTCATCAAACTTCGTGTCCACACACACCCGAACAAAACGGCACCGTTGAAAGAAAAAATCGTATTCTATTAGAAATAACTCGTGCCCTTCTGATTGAGTCACACGTCCCTAAATCT
The DNA here is from genome assembly GCA_025215565.1 of Flaveria ramosissima. NCBI lineage: Eukaryota > Viridiplantae > Streptophyta > Magnoliopsida > Asterales > Asteraceae > Flaveria > Flaveria ramosissima. The sequence goes on along the minus strand of CM046029.1, from coordinate 58,436,564 downwards.
TTCTGGCCAGAGGCACTTGCCACCGCCACATATCTAATTAATCGATTACCAACCAAAGCTCTTGACCTTAAAACTCCCATCCAAGCCTTGTCTGAATTTACTAAACTTCCTCCAGCCCTTACGCTACAACCACGAATCTTTGGTTGCTCTGTCTTTGTTCACATCCCTAAAACCGATCGGACCAAACTCAATCCATGCGCCGAGAAATGTGTGTTTGTAGGGTACGGGGTCAACCAAAAGGGCTATCGATGTTACAGTCCAAGAAAACGGTTGATCTACACTACTATGAACTGTGACTTCCTCGAAACAGAGTTCTTTTACAAATCCCAACACAGTGGTCAGGGGGAGACGACGTATGAAGACACACTGAGTTGGCTACAATGGATGTCACCAGCAGGAGAAGTCAGTGATAGGGCCCAAAACGAGTCATCCGAATCCACACAACCTACTGAACCACAAATCAATGTCACTGCCGAACCAAATCATTCCAATCCAACACCTGAGGTAAATAACCCCCACATAGATAATCAAAATATAGAATCTGACATTGTTCATGAAGAAAATGTCACAGAACAGGTAGAACAAGTGCCAGATGAAGAGGGGGAGCTCGAGGAAGAAGAGACCAATGAACCAACACAGGAAGAGACCGGGAGATACGTTCTACCACCCCGAACTAACCGAGGGGTGCCACCAAAACGATACTCTCCGGAGAAACAAGCAGGAACCTCTAGATACCCAACGGCCAACATAGCCCAAGGAAATTTGACTCAAGAAGCAAAAGCCTTTGCCTCATCACTCTACACAGAAAAAATTCCGACCTCGGTAGAAGAAGCCCTAGAATCAAAGAACTGGAAAGAGGCAATGGAAACCGAAATGAGAGCATTAATGAAAAGTGACACATGGGAGAAGTGCGTTCTCCCATCTGGGAAGAAGCAAGTTGGTTGTCGCTGGGTCTTCACAATCAAACATAAACCTGATGGAACCATTGAAAGATATAAAGCTCGGCTAGTAGCTAAAGGATACACCCAAACATACGGAATCGATTATTCAGAAACCTTCTCCCCAGTGGCAAAGATGGACACAATCAGGGTGTTGTTCTCAGTAGCTGCAAATGAAGGATGGCCGCTCCACCAATTCGACGTGAAGAATGCCTTTCTCCACGGTGAATTAAAAGAAGAAGTCTATATGGAGGCTCCACCGGGATTCGAAGGAAGCTACAAAGCAGAAGAAGTATGTCGACTAAAAAAGGCAATATACGGACTAAAACAATCACCCCGAGCCTGGTTTGGGAGATTCACTATAGCAATGAAGAAATATGGTTTCCAACAAGGCAACTCGGATCACACTCTCTTCCTAAAGCAAAGAGGTAAACTTGTGACATGTTTAATTATTTATGTTGATGACATGATAGTTACAGGAAACGACGAAGAAGAAATGATGCGGCTGAAGGAAAGATTATTCGTAGAATTCGAGATGAAAGACCTGGGAAGACTCAAGTACTTTCTGGGAATCGAAGTATTAAGGTCCAAACAAGGGATCTTCATTTGTCAGAAGAAGTATATCCTGGACCTTCTAGCAGAAACAGGAATGATCGACTGTAAGCCCACAGAAACCCCAATGATGGCAAATCACAAACTTCACATGATTGAAGGAGCAGAGCTTGCAGACAAAGAAAGATACCAACGGTTGGTGGGAAAACTAATATATCTTTCCCACACACGTCCGGATATAGCCTATGCCGTTGGAGTAGTTAGCCAATTCATGCACCAACCACAAGTAACACACATGGAAGCAGTATGGAGGATCATCAGATATTTGAAAGGAACAACAGGTCATGGGGTTCTTTTCAAGCAAAACAAACATCTAGAGATCCAGGCATACACTGATGCTGATTGGGCAGGAGATAAAGGAAATCGGAAATCAACCTCAGGCTACTTCACTCTAGTTGGAGGAAACCTAGTTACATGGAGAAGCAAAAAACAAAAAGTGGTAGCACTATCCAGTGCTGAAGCCGAGTTCCGAGGAATAGCAAGAGGAATCGCAGATGTCTTATGGATACGAAAACTACTAACTGAGATCGGCTTCCCTCCAACCAAAACCAGCAAAATAATGTGTGATAACACAGCGTCAATTCAAATATCAGAGAATCCAGTTCAACACGATCGGACTAAACACGTAGAAGTCGACAGACACTTTATCAAAGAGAAGCTGGAAACAGGCATTATAGAACTACCATTCATTCGCTCAGAAGACCAACTTGCAGATATACTGACGAAAGCCGTCAACGGAAGAATCTTCAGCAACTGTTTAACCAAGTTGAATATTGGAGATCCCACTATTCAACTTGAGGGGGAGTGTTAAAAGAAAGAATGAGGAAATTGGGGGATCAGCTCAACATCCTATCCCAACCAAAAATAACCAACTCTAATTATAGGAAAACCCATTGTATCACAGGCTGTAATTCCTTGTATAAACCTCAATAGGCTCCTATTTAATCCCTGTAATTATCTCCATTGTAAGACAAGCAAATACAATCAATGCCTCACTGCCTCACACATTTTGCCATAAAATATATCATGAAAATGATCAAACTTGATACGCATATACCTTTGTGCTGCATCTTTTGAGCGAGGATTTTTTAAAGTTGAAATGTTAGATAGGTTACGGTTATAAGCAGCTGTTGCTTCAGCATCATATTCACCCAATGCATATTCTTGAACAATCTAAATATTGGGACATAAACTGCATAACTTTAATAGAATTTGTTGGAGGTAGCAATTTTAATCCATTTACTTACGAAAGAGTCACAATTTTGGTTTATTTTTATCTCTAACAGTTCAAACATATAATAGCAGAAAGGAGAGCTAAAAATAAAACAAAACAAAATATGTGCACTTTAATGCATAAACCTCCAAAATCATTTTTATTAAGAAATTAGACTATCATTAAACAGTATAAATATTGTAATAATATTTGATTGTTAAATAAACGAACTTTTTTGGGCAAAACTCGTATAAAAAAGTTAAACATTTTACTCGAACCCATTTTGACCCAGATACACCTTAAATTTTCGACCTTTATGACGTATGTATCTAGATTCATACCCTGTCCTCTTCCACATGAACTTGATACAGCTTCTTATGGTAACAAAATTCATACAACCACCAGCCCTCTTGCTGCAAGCAACATCTACAAACAGTATTTGTAGTTCATTTTTTTTCTTTTACCATTTTTAAACTTGTATGAATAAACTGTCCACTTTCAGTATAATGTTTTCTTTTAGTTTAGTAAAAGTCCTAACCCTGATTAAGCATTGGTCTTTAAGTGGTTCAAGCAGTTCATCGGGTGTCTTTAGTTTGAACCGTTTTTCAGTTTCCAAAATTAAGCTGGTGGTGTTTTCATGTATGGCCGGTTTCCCACTCTTGGATTTCTCCACTTTAGGCAAAAAACATAGATATTTCTCGCCATTACTCTTTGTCATGACCACTGATTCTTGATCATTGAAGCGGTATCACCCCAATAAGATAAACAAAACCTGAGCCGATAAAACGCAAGGCTCAGCCGCAGATCACGACAGTCGCAACCCAGCACGGAACAACTCAGCCGCGGCCCACTCGGGCTGCAAGCCCCAGCTGCGGCTCACTCAGGCTGGGGGCCCAGCCGCGGCCCAAGCTGCGTCTCGCACAGGCTGGGGCCCCAAGCCATAATTCGCCCCGCCCAAGTCGCATAACGAACCCAACTTGTTTATCCAACGAAAAGAACCCAAGCCGCGGCTCACCCTCAAGGAGCGTGCCGCGGAAGCAGACAACAAGGGCCCAGAGCCGCGGCTGGGGAGGCAAGCCCAGTGCCGCGGCTTGGCACATCAAAACCAAAGTGAATGCTAAACTTTGTAAAGCTCCCATGTTCAACACTTATGAAAACTCTCACGCAAACTTAGCAACCAAGGAAGCCATTCATTGGTTGCAGGGGAATAAGAAAGAAGACAAAACGAGTAAAGCCAAAACATTGGCAGGAGGTCAGAGCAGCCCCCAAATCTCTAAGTCAACTACAAAGACAAACCACATTAATGCTAGTCAGAAACCCTTTACACCAGAAGGGTATAAAATCCCTGGCTAGGGAATTTCAGTCCCAGATCGTTGACCACAGGTTTCCAAGAATAGAATCATGTCACATTTAGTCTCCATACACCAACACTATAAATACTCTTTCATTCCACAGGTAGAACATATACACACAGACATTGACATACATTTCCACATTCTCAGAACATTCTCATTACAAACCACCTACTTACTAATCTTCCTTTTCAAAGTTCTCCCAATACAAATACTTATTCTCACGCCGGAGTGTGGTCTTGGGGAGAAAACCCTTTCTGCCCGAGGCGAGGCTCACGGTGTTGTTTTTGTCTCACAGATATTCCAGTCAGCTGAAGTTCACACCAAGTCCTAGCCAGATCTTTGATACTCTGCTCAGCCAAAGCCAAGCTCAGCCGAAGCCAGGCCTCAGCCGAAGCCAAGCTCAGCCGAAGTCAGGCCCACTCGAATGCAAGCCCAGCTGCATCCTGCTTCTCAGCCGCATCCTGCTCCCCAGCAGTCAAAGCCAAAGTTTCCTGCCTAATCCTCGGTAGCAACCCCATTCTCGCACTGCTCCCAAGTCTTAATCCCTTGATTAGGATTTGTGTAGCAACATTTGGCGCCATCCGTCGGACCCAGACCCTACTCAAGAAATCACCATGGATTCAGGCCAGGGAACCCCTCACCACAAGGATGCTAGTGATACCGAAAATCCACACACCACCACTTCCCCGTTGGCAGCCACCACAGGGGTGGCAACAACGGTGGTAGTGTCATCACCCCGAAATTCATTAACAAAAACCGAGAGCAAATCCTCTCCATACTGGAACAAGAAGAAAGAGAGCGACGGCTTAGAGAAATCCGAACACGTCTCGAATATGAAGAGACCCCAGAGGAAAAGAATCGTGAAGAGGGAGAAGATGATCGGAGAGACAAGATAGAGAATGCTGAAAACAATCCAAAAGCAAAGATAAGTCAAGGCACCGCCGCAACCGGAGAGAAGGCGGGAGTTGATGATGATTTTAGCAAGCCATACCGCCCATAGACGGCGCGAGCCAGATCCAAGTTTATACCAAGAATAGCAAAGTTCACTTTCCCTCCAAAAATCAAAATGCCATCCAATGTAGGGAAGTACAACGGCATGGGCGATCCAGACGATCATCTTGCAATTTTCGTAGGCACCGCTGAAGTTGAGCACTGGTCAATCCCTGTATGGTGTCACATGTTTGCTCAGACCCTGACTGGTGCAGCTAGGGTCTGGTTTGACAGCCTTCTGGTCGGAGGGATCGGAAGCTTTGAGAAATTGGAGGAAGACTTCCTAAGAAATTTCAGTCAACAAAGGTTGTCCACCAAAGATCCGACAGAATTGCACAACATCAAAAGAGGCGATGGTGAGTCTATCGAAAACTTTATCACAAGATATTCAAAAGAAAGAATGCAGGTACGAGGAGCCGGGGAGACGATCCGAATCTCGGCCTTCATCCACGGAGTAAGGAATGACCAGTTAGTAGAAAGGTTTCACGAACATCTTCCAAAGACGGTGGACGAGATGTTGGAGAGAGCCAAGGCATTTGTCAGGGAAAGAAGGCGTGCGAGCAGTTGAAAGATAGGACGCCAAAGAAACTCGTGTCCCCTGTGTGGGACCCGCAAAAAAGACCAGGAGGCTCGAGGTCATGGGAGAAACCACGTTTCCAGCCACGTTACCCCCAACGAAACCCATCTTTTCAACCTCGTTTCACACCCCCAATTCGGAACCCGCAGGGTCCCAATGTGACTCTTCCACCTTTGATTAAAACTCCAAGCGAAATCCTAGCCACAGAAAACATCAACTTCACTAAGCCCACACCGTTGAAGCCAGGAGTAAAAAGAGACACGAGCAAGTATTGTGAATTCCATAAAGAAAACGGGCATGCAACAGATGATTGTTTCTCACTAAAACGACAGATAGAGCTGGCGATAAAAACCGGAAAGCTGGCACATCTGTTGAGAGAGTTGAAAAAAGCACCTCAAGCGGGAGACAAAAGGAAGGAGATATTCATGATGAGGGTCGCAGAGTGTAGCATCAAGCGTCATTCTGACCACATGGAGCCTTGGATGGCACAAGAAATTTCATTCCCTCCGATACATGGTGGGAGCTTTGCCAACGGCCCTCTCACGATTTCAGCCATCATCGCAGGACACCAGGTACACAGAATATATGTAGATAGCGGAAGTAGTTCGGAAATTATGTACGAACACTGTTTCTTGCAGCTTGATGAAGAAATCAAAAGAACCCTAGATACAAGGACGCACCTCCTCACTGGTTTTGCAGGAGAAGTAGTGCAGACCCTGGGCCAGATACAATTGCCAGTCGCAATAGGTAACAACGCGGGGTGGCGGGAGGTCACCATGACTTTCCTGGTCGTGAGATCCGAATCATCTCACAATGTCTTACTTGGAAGGCCGGGTCTATGCATGCTTGGAGCAGTCATATCCACAGTCCATGCCGCAATCAAATTCCCCACCCCAACCGGAGTCGTCACTGTATATTCCAGCAGAGAATGCAAGGACGTAAAGGCTATCGCTCCAGGAACAGCAGCTGGGGAGGACGAGCTGGTGTGTCCAACACTGGAAAAGTGGGTAATTAATACCCTCTTCCCGGAACAAAAAATTACCATCGGGGGGCAGCTGGGTGATGCCACAAAAGAACGACTCCGTCATCTGCTGCAGCACAACCTGAATGTTTTCGCGTGGCAACCCACTGACATGGAGGGTGCTCCACGCAGCACGGCAGAGCACAAGTTGAAAACACGTTCATCGAAGGAGCCAGTTGCCCAAAAACGTCGACACATGGGCCCGGAACGAAGTCGGGCTGTGGTTGAAGAAGTCAAGAAACTGCTCGAGGCGGGTATCATCCGAGAGGTACGTTACCAAACCTAGGTGGCTAATCCGATAATGGTAAAAAAGAGCGATGGCACGTGGAGGATGTGCATCGACTTCAAAGATCTTAACAACGCATGCCCTAAGGATTGCTATCCACTCCCGGATATTGATCTGAAGGTGGATTCCTTGGCGAGCTTTCCTTTGAAGTGTTTTCTAGATGCTTACAAGGGATACCACCAGGTGCAAATGACGCCCGAAGATGAAGATAAGACCGCTTTTTACACAGATGTTGGCATTTTTTGCTTCACGAAAATGCCGTTTGGTTTGAAGAATGCAGGGGCAACTTACCAACGATTAATGGATAAAGCTTTTTCGCAGCAGACGGAAAGGAACATTAATTCTATGTGGATGATGTGGTGATAAAAAGTCGCGACGAAGAAGCTTTGCTTGCAGATATCGCCGAGACTTTCCAAACTTTGAAGACGATAAACATGAAGTTAAACCCCAAGAAATGTTCATTTGGAGTGGAAGAAGGAAAGTTTCTGGGGGTGGTTGTGACAAAGAAAGGGTTGGAGGCTAACCCTGAGAAGGTGGCAGCTGTTCTCAATATGCCATCACCAAAATCCGTCAAAGAGGTACAAACGCTCAATGGGCGACTGGTAGCCCTGAACAGGTTCCTGTCGAAGCATGCTGAGCGTGCTTTGCCTTTCATGACTACTTTACGCAACTGCTTGAGCAAGAAGGACTTTTCATGGACAAAAGAGGCAGAGGCAGCATTTCAACAAATGAAGGTATACTTAAGCAACCTGCCCAGGCTAGTAGCTCCCTTCCCCAAAGAGCGACTGGTGATGTACTTGTCCGCAGGAGAAGAAGCCGTAAGCGCGGTGCTGATGACAAACAGAGAAGGAGAACAGACCCCGATCTACTTCATCAGTCGGGCTCTCAAAGATCCAGAAACCAGGTACTCACCTATGGAAAAACTAACCCTTGCTTTGGTATATGCTTCCAGGAGATTGCGAAGGTACTTCCAGGCCCATGTGATTGAGGTCTGGACTAGCCAACCTATACAACAAATATTGAGAAGGCCAGAGATATCAGGGAGGTTGGCGAAGTGGGCCATAGAGTTGGGGGTCTTTGAGATAGAATACAAGCCAAGAGTAGCAGTCAAGGGGCAGGTCGTGGCCGATTTTCTAACAGAAATGCTACAAGAGAAGGAGGGTCATAATGCCAATAAAAAATCCGTGAGTCAAGACAACAGGGAATGGTGCTTGCATACTGATGGCGCATCAAACGACGAAGGATCGGGTGCTGGAATGATACTAGTGGGTCCTGAGCAAGAAGAAATAACTTACGCTTTAAGGCTGGCTTTCAAGAGCTCCAACAACGAGGCGGAATATGAGGCGCTACTGGCTGGCTTAAGGCTGGCCAAACAAATGGGAATCCAGACACTCCACGCTCATGTAGACTCATTACTGGTTGCAAATCAGATTAACGGGTCTTATGATGCTAAGGAAAAAACAATGAAGCAATACCTGAGAAAAGCAAAGGATTTTATCAGTGGTTTTAAGAAGTGCAATGTCTCACACATCCCGAGAAGCAAAAACAAGAAGGCAGATGCTCTTAGCAAACTCGCTTTAGTGACTTTCAGCCACCTAGCCAAGGAAGTCAGAGTTGAGGTACTACAATCACCATCGATTGACGAGAAGGAGGTAACTTCAGTGGATGATACAGCACATGAATGTTGGATGAATCCGATTATCAAATTCCTGGCAAGTGAAGACCTACCTGAGGAGAAGGGAGATGTCAGAGCGATTCAAACAAAGTCACTACAATACGAGCTGCAATAGGGGGTCCTATACCGCAAATCCTACATGGGACCATTGCTACGATGCCTTACGCTAGACGAAGCAAACTATGTCATCAGAGAGATACACGAAGGCATTTGTGGCATCCATGCAGGTCCAAGGATGGTGGTAGCAAAAGTAATGGGAGCAGGGTACTATTGGCCCGGGATGCATAAGAGTGCAACTGAAGAAATCCAAAGATGTGAAAGTTGCCAAAGGCACGCACCAATGGGCCACAGACCCAAGAACGATCTAATTCCAGTCAATGCCGCGTGGCCTTTTCAGAAATGGGGAATGGATATTGTGGGTCCATTCCCAGTGACAGCCGGAGGAGTCAAGTTTCTCTTAGTGGCCGTGGATTATTTCACCAAATGGGTGGAAGCTAAGGCCCTAAAGTCGATCACGGGACAGCAAGTGAAGAAGTTTACATGGGAAAACATCATATGCCGTTTCGGACTCCCGTTGTTCATCGTAACGGACAACGGGAGGCAGTTTGCTGAGAATCCATTCAAATCATGGTGTAGAGACCTGCAGATCCAGCAAATTTTCACTTCAGTAGCTCATCCACAAGGTAACGGTCAAGTGAAAGAGTCAATCGCAGTATTGTCGAAGGAATAAAAACAAGATTGGGCATTGAGGGGAAGAACTGGGTGGAGGAACTACCCAATGTCTTGTGGGCCCATCGAACCATGCCCAAAACCAGTCACGGTGAAACCCCATTTAGTTTAACTTACGGATCGGAAGCCATGATACCCGTTGAGATAGGTATGCCAACAACCCGGGTCACGCAAGCTCTTGGAGAGGAGAATGAAACCAATCTACGACTTAATTTGGATTTACTTGAGGAAAGACGGATAGTGGCGGCAATTCGAGAAGCAAAGCATAAGAGGGAAATTGAACGGTATTACAACTCTCGTGTGAAACATCAAACGTTCAGGGAAGGCGGTTACGTTTTAAGAAGCAATGAGGCGAGTAGAGTTCAAGATCAGGGTAAGCTGGGTCCACGTTGGGAAGGACCTTATCAGGTCATCGAAGTGGGAAACAATGGAGCTTATAAACTCAGCCAGCTGGACGGGGCAGTCATCCCGAGAACCTGGAATGGAGCTCAGCTCCGACGATGCTACATGTAGTAGGTATTAACATTTAAACAGTGTAACTCGTTTTTTCAGTAAGAAGGTGCATACGAGCATCAGTAGTTACACCAGATTAATGAATTTTCTTATATAACCAGTATCGTAACAAGTCGTGAAACCACAATGACGTGTGAGTAAAGAAAGTGAAGCGAGATACCAACGCAATTATTCAAGTAACGTTTGTGAATGGTACAATATGTAACTAAACAATTTAATGCTTGCCAAGCTAAGTTAAACGAAACCACAAGCAACCATGACAAGAGCAAACAAATAAGCGAGCACAGCTATTCACGAGGTTTATCTAAACAATTTGATGTTTGCCGAACTTATTGTTCGTAACTGGATCTCAAAGAAAACCAAGCACGTAACTCCAAACATATGATTACACTTTGGCAGACAACTACATTTCCATTCGGCTAAAAGCCCAAGCCAGAAAAGCAGCGGTAACCAGAAAATGCATGGGTGTATAGGACCACGATCAAAGTTAAAGTCATGGTTTAAGTCTCATTCGCGACTGAAGTTAAAAGTCATAGCTAAAATGTAACTATAATTATGATGTGTGCAAGTTGTGGCGAAATGTCGCAACCATGAAACAATAACTGCGGCAAAAAACCGTGACCAAAGGCTCCAAGGAGAGCCGCGGCTACGGTGCCAATCATTCGTGGAAATCGTTCGACTGAAAGGACCCAGCCGCGGCTACGCGGCCAGAAGTCGCAGGACCTCCGCGGCGGCTACGCGGCTAGGCCCCCAAGTTATGCCGAAATCCACAGGCATGTAATAAGCAGGCCCCAAGTCGCGACAACGAGTCGCGGTTGAAGCATCAATCCACGGCCGAATCTCCAAGTCACAACTAAAGACTCATCGGAACCAAAAACTTTAGTCGCAACCAAAGACTAGTCGAAACCAAAGACTCTAGTCGCAGCCAAAGACTTTAGTTGTTGCGGCCATAATAATATTATGAACAAAAGGCGAGTCACGGCCATCAGCCGCGAGCACAGAACCAGCCGCGGCCAGAAGTCACAGGGCCTCTTGCAGCCGTAAGTCGCGGCACAGTGACACGTCGCAATGCACAATTTCAATGATCAATAATACAACACAAAGTATGGGATATTAAAGCATAAATACCATTACAAAATAAACATGAAGTCAAGGTACAAGTTTGATAACATTACAAGCACAAAATAAACACCCAAAGATAAGCTAGCTACACAGGAGCAGGGTCTTCAGCTGAAGTAGTCAGGAATGACTTGATCTCCTCAATAGTCGACTCACGCATTGCAACAACGGTCTCGGTCATAGGAAAAGTAGCCTTATCAAATGAGTCGGATTCGGCTTGTAGCTTCTTCAATGCATTTTTATCGAAATTCTTTGCCGCTTCAGGTTTCTTGCCCTCCGAGGCAAGACGAGCTCCATCCAACAAACCTGCGTTATATCCCACCTTATCCGAAAGACTGTTAATCCGGGCCAACGCGTCGAGAAACTCGTCACTGTCACGAATCTTGTTAAAAGCCAAACCAATACCATGCGAAATAATCCACTTCTTCTCAGATGAGAGATGCGACACTTTTTCCTCAAGGTTGGCAATGCGACTTTCGGAGGCAGTCTTGTTATCTTTCAAATCCGAGGAAAGTTTTTTCACTGCAGCGTGCTGAATACAAAGCTCCTCCTGCGCACCACTGAGATCTCGAGTGAGTTTCTCTTTAGCAGCCTCAGATGCGTCACAACGAGATTTGAGAGACGCATTCTCAATCTCCAACTTAGAAACCTGTTTCTTGAGGTCACGAATCTCATTGACACCATCCACCCAACGACCATGAATCTCAGCAAAAGAAAACAAACTATTCACCATGGCCAAACAACCGGCATTCGACAATGCTCTATTTTTCAACCCTTCTCCACGAAAAAATTCTGCAGGTGTGCGAGATGCAAACATGAAGTCCCTACATGAATCTGGAGTCTCGAAAGTGGTTCCATTGGTCAACTCCCAGTCAGGAATGAATTTATCTTCCGCATGCAGTTCAGAGTCTTCAGAAGAAGCAGTCATTTTTTCCTTACCAGAACCACTGACTGACTGACCATCAGAAGACAAAGGGGCAGAACCAGCATTGCCCGAATTCGAACCAGATGACACCCCAGCCGCGGCTGAGGGACCTTCCCCGCGAGCCGCGGCAGACGGGGGCGGAGGCGACGACCGCGGCCGAAGTCGCGGGCACCCCAACCCCTGTTTGCGCTTCATTTTTGGCCGACTTGTGGGAGCAGAAGCTTCATCAGCACTTTTTCGCTTACGAGAAGGTGGCGACATAGTTTCACCCGGTTGAACAACGTAGCCGGCGGTCGTCTCCAATATAGGAGTCGCACCTTCAGGCAAAGCTTCAGCCTGTTCAGAAACATCCTCCTTGGCAGACAACTTCATACGCTCGAATAGACCCATACCTGTAAGAGCACAACATACAAACAATAATCAGACACATGATTAAGGCACAAGGGGGGAGAAACTTACGTTTCCCTTGATAAGTCATGAATGGAACCGCGTTAAGGTCGGCCCAGTTACGACTAACACCGGCCATCACAAGGAAATGCTTAGAATAGCTACGAAGAGGAGTTGGCTCGGCTTTCAAGAGGTCATAAGCAGACATATCAAACGTGTCGGGCTCGGGAAAGGGGTCCTGAATGGACTTACTAGGTTCCAACCAGTGCATCTCAAAGGGAACTATACTAGCTGAAATGAAAATGGTCTTTCCAATGTTTTAAACTAGTTATGGTTCGTGACACTAGAGGAGGTTTTGGCGCTTTTCTTTTCTCAAAGGATAACCACTCACCTACCCTAGTCAACTTGTAGAACGCTCTAAAAAGGTTTATTTCAGGTTCTAAGCTAAGGGCACGACAGGATAACTCAAAGTGATACACTTTAACCAAACCTAAGGGAACTAGTTGCGATAAATGGATATCGTAATACCTAAGGAGCAGGCACAAAAAACGGCTAACGAGAACCCGAAAGTTACAAAAACTAAAGAAGGGAGTATACAGAGCAATCATCCCAACCGGTGCATCTCTCACGGTTGACAAATGAGGAGGAACGATGGGACTAAGCTCGGGTGAAATACCATAACGGAGCACGAAGTTATTTAAAAGATATTGAGAAATAACCGAGTATTGACGACCCATATCATTCCTACACTCCATCATAAACGCGTAAAAGGAAGAATGGTTCGAATAACTTACCAGCAAGGTTGGAGTTCTTGAACAAGAAAGTGTGGAGGAAGGCTTGAAGAAGAATGAAGAGAGAAAAAAGAAGGAATGAGGATAGAAGAAGGAACTTGGGGGAGATATATATAGGAGAACCCTAGAGGCTTGGCCCACAAGGGGGGCGGCTAGGGCCGCGACACAAGGAAAAGGCCCGAGGGCCGAGAAGCCGCTCGGCGGCTGGGGCCGCGACTCTAGGGCAAGGCCTGTGGGCCAAGGAGCCGCTCGGCGGCTAGGGTCGCAACCCGAGGGAAAGGTTCGAAAACTGAGGAGCAAGGTCGGCCATAGGGCCGCAGTTCAAGGATGGAACATCAAAGGACGATCGATATGATTGAGAAAGCCAAAGACCGGGGCTCGAGGCATGTTTGAAAGGTGTCAAAATCCTTGTCACATCAGTTGACAAGATGGTAAGAAAGTACAATCGTCAAAACGCAAAACAATTATTATTATTCCAATGCCATGCTTGACACCATGACATTGGACTGGGGGGACATGAAGGGGTATCACCCCAAAAAGATAAACAAAACCTGAGCCGATAAAACGCAAGGCTCAGCCGCAGATCACGACAGTCGCAACCCAGCACGGAACAACTCAGTCGCGGCCCACTCGGGCTGCAAGCCCCAGCCGCGGCTCACTCAGGCTGGGGGCCTAGCCGCGGCCCAAGCTGCGTCTCGCACAGGCTGGGGCCCCAAGCCATAATTCGCCCCGCCCTAGTCGCATAACAAACCCAACTTGTTTATCCAACGAAAAGAACCCAAGCCGCGGCTCACCCTCAAGGAGCGTGCCGCGGAAGCAGACAGCAAGGGCCCAGAGCCGCGGCTGGGGAGGCAAGCCCAGTGTCGCGGATTGGCACATCAAAACCAAAGTGAATGCTGAACTTTGTAAAGCTCTTATGTTCAACACTTATGAAAACTCTCACGCAAACTTGGCAACCAAGGAAGCCATTCATTGGTTGCAGGGGAATAAGAAAGAAGACAAAACGAGTAAAGCCAAAACATTGGCAGGAGGTCAGAGCAGCCCCCAAATCTCTAAGTCAACTACAAAGACAAACCACATTAATGCTAGTCAGAAACACTTTACACCAGAAGGGTATAAAACCCCTGGCTAGGGAATTTCAGTCCCAGATCGTTGACCACAGGTTTCCAAGAATACAATCATGTCATATTTAGTCTCCATACACCAACACTATAAATACTCTTTCATTCCACAGGTAGAACATATACACACAGACATTGACATACATTTCCACATTCTCAGAACATTCTCATTACAAACCACCTACTTACTAATCTTCCTTTTCAAAGTTCTCTCAATACAAATACTTATTCTCACGCCGGAGTGTGGTCTCGGGGAGAAAACCCTTTCTACCCGAGGCGAGGCTCACGGTGTTGTTTTTGTCTCACAGATATTCCAGTCAGCTAAAGTTCACACCAAGTCCCAGCCAGATCTTTGATACTCTGCTCAGCCAAAGCTAAGCTCAGCCGAAGCCAGGCCTCAGCCGAAGCCAAGCTCAGCCGAAGTCAGGCCCAGTCGCATCCTGCTTCTCAGCCGCATCCTGCTCCCCAGCAGTCAAAGCCAAAGTTTCCTGCCTAATCCTCGGTAGCAACCCCATTCTCGCACTGCTCCCAAGTCTTAATCTCTTGATTAGGATTTGTGTAGCAACAATCATCATCCTGCAAAGTACAGAATTCACACATGTTAATGTACCTATGTTATAATGTGGTTGTCAGACACTGAGCAAGTTGTTGGTTAATGGTTGAGAACAAGTTCAGTCAAATGGAAAATTTTCAATGTGGGTTCAAACAGTCAGGTCAGCCCATCAACACACTTTTGACCATTACTTGAATTTTATAACAAGTTAATGTATTAAAAATTAATTATAAAAACCATACTGTATAAATAATAAGCAAATGTTCTAATTAAAGTGATTTAGGGAGTTTTAAGCATTCACTTTGAGCAACTTTCAACGTGTTTAACCATTGTTGACCAATTCAAGCAAAAAAATTACCTGTAGAAACTAATATACAACCCAAGTCAACCCATTTTAAGTAAGGGGTCAAAATTGACCCATCTACCAAACATTATGTGTGAAGTCTAATTCGCTACTAACTTGTTTAGACTTTTTACCCATTACTGGAAGAAATTGTGAATCTTCTGTGTGGAACTCAATCTCAAATTTTGGTTCACAAGAGCTGTGGCTTAAGCCACCTGACAATTAACCGTTTATATATATATTCAAAAGCCGATATCAAGACAACAAGGTAAAGAAAATCATAGAAACTATTCCCCCTGGGATGAAAGTTTGACTTTTAGTCTTTTAAAGAGAACAGACCATTGACCTTCAACAAGTCAGATTTTAGTATTTCACCATAAGTCACTCTTACATCTATCAGTTTTTATCTATTTTCTTCAACATATACGTCAAGATTTCACCATGTTGCATATTACATGATCAAACCATAATCATCCGATTACACAAACGCTTCTGGCGCATGAATCTCTCAAAATCATCACCAACTGAATCACCAGTATCCTTTAAAGGTCTCCTTTTATGAGCAATGAACATGTTATCACCTGAGCAAGCATTACAACTTTATTTTTTTTTAAATTTACATATTATATACAACTTCACCTATGAAACCCGTGTCCAGAAAGGTCAAACACATAGTGTCCAACATGACTAGAAGTCAACCTAACATCCAATTATAGCATTAACTCTAAAATTGTCAAAGAATCCATAATTGTAAACAATTTGGAAACAGTCCTAATTATCCTCCTACAACCTCAAGACTTAAACTTGTGCATAATATAACCATTATGATTAGATTAGAACCTTATGAAATCACAGTTTATCAATTGCCCAGTTATAAATTCTAAATACTTCACCACATAATACAAGATTGATGATAAAAGATTCATCACTTATTTCCCAGAAACATAACAATTGGATGGTTACCTGAGTTAGTTGAGAAGATCAGATCAGCTAAGACATTGTAAGTGAACAAACTGGCGAATAGAAGCAAAACCCACATCAAAATCAAACCAATCTGTAATATCAAGTTGCCTTATTATTCTGCCAAGAACATTCAAAGAACTCAAGGAAAAGTGAAAGCTTTGTTTTCTAAACACCAACACAAGTGAACAACAATAACAATATGTTTAACAACGTTAAATGTAACAAGCTTAGTAATACAAATGATATTACATGTTTAAAACGATTATGAATGATATGACACATTTAACACAACTCACTAAACACGGTTAAGAAATAATATAACACAATTAAAATGATAAATAAAAAGTTAATCTATCTAACTATGCATATATCTCGTCTAAGTACTAATTAGAGATACAGAGATTAATGATCTTATTCACCATAGTGAGATTGGACAAGTAGAGCATCGAACCACAAATATTTAGTGATTGGTATGTAACAGAAGTTTATTGTAAAACATGACGAAAACTACATTTTAGATTGATTGTTATGCAAAGTTAATTACATAAAAAGCTAAACAATAACTTAGATTGTAGAAATGTAAACAATGAACACAACTAGGTTCATATGGCATGATTAGTAACTGAGTTTCTTAATTAAATTAGAAAGTTACATGGACATAACTTTGATTACAAGTAAATTATTAATAAAATGAATGACTTATAGTTATCATCATATGAAACTAATAAATTAACTACACAATATGATCTCAATTAATTATCAACATACTAACACAACTTCCAATCATATATCTAGTCAGTTAATGATTAAGCACCAGTAAAATAAAGATACATGAGGTGCTCCTAGTTAATATGCTTTTGGATGTACAAACACTTTGAGATAATCACATGAAAATAGAAACTCATCAAAGTCCTCAGCATACAATGTCAAACACAAAATAGAAACTTAAATTGAACTAACAGACAAACCCTACACCCAATTGTGCATGTACTCATAATGAATGATGATATGTTGTGATTTCAAGAAGCAATCAGCAAAAATTTTATGTTAGAATATCTGTCATTAAGTTTCCTTCGTATTTTATTTGACCCTTAGCCTCCCTAGTGAGAGAGTCCTTTCTTTTTGCTTGAATTTCCCCTTTAAGAGTCGTCAAAACTATTTAAAACCACCTACAACCGCCAAGATGGCATATAAAATGTCGAGTGGCATAGCCTACAATAGGCATGAAGGTTCTGCGTTAAATTGGTACTGCATTACCCCAAAAAAGGTCAATGTCATAATGTGGATGGCATACCATACGTCGGGAGGCGTAGGGTATGCCACTCAAGCTTATTTCCTCCTAAACTGCTTGGCTAGATTATTTCTCATGCTGTATGTCACGATTCAAGTATCATTACCTCCATAAGTGTGTGCAATCTTCCATGGCAGCCATATATGCATCAATGTTGTTAAGTACATGCTTTAATATGAATTTAATGCTAAAATCAACGCTTAACCATAATTTCCATATAACTATTTATCACATATCATGCATGTCATAAGCAAGTAAAGCCGGTCGAATCCTTTTCATTAGGGTTTTTAATAATGTCATTATCATGTCACCGTTGGTGACCCAAACTTGTTATTACCTCAAACACCAATGGTTTTAAACTTCGTGTTTAAGTCATGTCATGTTGACAGGTTGTGTCACAAAGTTAGATTGACGATGAACATGTTGGTGATCCTACCTTATTCATACCAATTGATGTTTTATCCTGTATTTGAGGTGACGCGAGGATATGATACTAAGAAAATACTATTGTAAGCTAAAAGGTAAAATTCCCTTTCAACAAGTATGGGAAAATATCAAGAAACATAGTTTGAAACACTTTTGTTAGTTAGAATACATAGCATAGATAGATTTTGCATTGTGTAGATGGTGTTATTTGTTCCCTACTTTTAAGAACCATGTGAATAATGTATATACCAAGCATGGCTTTAGACAATAGAAAAAGGGCATTTTCATGATCATGAAGGGGTTAGAATAGTAGGCGTTGAAGGAAAAATGTAATATGTTGTCATATCAAAATAGGAAAGAGGAGATTGATTATCGAATTCAGTTAACCAATGTTGTTGATTTGGTTTGATTTATTACAAAACAAGGTAAGTGTTGATTTGGTTAAGTACATGCTTTAATATGAATTTAATGCTAAAATCAACGCTTAACCATAATTTCCATATAACTATTTATCACATATCATGCATGTCATAAGCAAGTAAAGCCGGTCGAATCCTTTTCATTAGGGTTTTTAATAACGCCATTATCATGTCACCGTTGGTGACCCAAACTTGTTATTACTTCAAACACCAACGGTTTTAAACTTCGTGTTTAAGTCATGTCATGTTGACAGGTTGTGTCACAAAGTTTGATTGACGATGAACATGTTGGTGATCCTACCTTATTCATACCAATTGATGTTTTATCCGGTATTTGAGGTGACGCGAGGATATGATACTAAGAAAATACTATTGTAAGCTAAAAGGTAAAATTCCCTTTCAACAAGTATGGGAAAATATCAAGAAACATAGTTTGAAACACTTTTGTTAGTTAGAATACATAGCATAGATAGATTTTGCATTGTGTAGATGGTGTTATTTGTTCCCTACTTTTAAGAACCATGTGAATAATGTATATACCAAGCATGGCTTTAGACAATAGAAAAAGGGCATTTTCATGATCATGAAGGGGTTAGAATAGTAGGCGTTGAAGGAAAAATGTAAATTATATGTTGTCATATCAAAATAGGAAAGAGGAGATTGATTATCGAATTCAGTTAACCAATGTTGTTGATTTGGTTTGATTTATTACAAAACAAGGTAAGGGTTTACATGAACATTATAAGTCTATAGGTTTTAAGAATCAAGATAATTTTGTTGATCTTGTAAGCTTCATAAATTTATCAAATGACTCACCTAAATTCAATAGAAAACTATTAATACATGTGTGAGAGAGGTAGGAGATATTATTATGAATGAGAATAGAGGAAAATTATTTTTTGTTTTCTATGATGCACCTAGTAATTCAAATCATTGCCCACGAGAATATTGTGTATAGTAGATGAGAACAAGTTTTAGATCTTACCTGGATCCGATGTAATATGTGAGGATGCTCTCGTGTCTATGTACCAAGAGGGATCCAGCTAATTTAGTTGCATATTAGTGAAAGCCGCGTGTAAATCAGATAGGTTAAGAGTGTCACACCCTCAAAATCCACGTGCGGGGTTTTACCGCGAGGCGAGTAAACAAACCAGGATCACAGTCACTAGTGAATCAGAACGACACTATATGCAACATTTAAAATAAAACCTGTTATATCTAGGAACAATAGATCTAGATCATTTTGTATAGGCTTAGAACTTTAATCAATACTTGTAATGAATGATAATAATTCATTATTTTGATGTATGCATTGTGTATATAGATTAACCCATATGTGTGTTGATCTGTGTATGATTGCAGGTACAAACATAATACTTGGTCAATTACTGAAATTGACTAAGTGTAAGAAACATCTACAGATGAACATTTTTTCTTCCGTAGATATGTTTCTTACAAGTAACATACATCTGAAGATCATCTGCGGATGAACAATCAGCTTTGGAGTTCAAGTGAAGTCAATCAAAGAGTTAAGTGAAGACTCCTGCGGATGAGCAACCTCCTGCGGATGAGCAAACACCTTCGGAAGAACAAGTACCTTCTGAAGAACAAAGTACCTTCGGAAGAATAAACACCTACGGAAGACTATGCAGCTGCGGAGTCCAAACACTTGTATTTAAATAATGCAAGTGTTACAAGTCAACAAGACAGTTGTGCAAATCCCAAGAGATCCGATGTTTTCTTAACTGAAACACATGTGCCTATAAATATGGATCCTAGGTTTCACATCAAAGGACGAACACGAGACGAAAGACGAACACAAACAACCAAGCATCAATACGGCAAACCCAAACATCACATCAAATCACACAAACATAAACCCTAGCAGCCGTCACATCAACATCAACACGTTCGAAGCATTTATTATTCATTATTTATTCATCTGTAATCATTAATCACTTTAATGAAATATGTTTGAATCAAATCTTTTTGTTTGCTTATTAATTGTGTTCTTCTCATTGTGTTCGTCATAATCATTAATCATTATATTTGATATTTACTTATTAAAACAATTAAACAAGGTTAATGTTACTTGATTCCCTATTAACACCGATAATTCTGGATTGCGATCCTTGGATTCACAGGTGGTATCAGAGCCAAGTGTTCATTGATTTAGATCGGTTGATCTATCAGTGTTAATAGTGTTTAATTGTTTGCTTGTTTCACTAGATTTGTCAGTTTTTGCTATCTATTGTTTTTAAGCAAATCGTTTTTGTGTGAATTGATTAAAACAGTGAATTGTCCTTCAGCAAGTACTGTTACATTGCTTGATTAACTTGGGTCAATATTCAAATCAATTGAATAGTAGATCTTGGTTATTGATTGACATTCATAAATTGTTTAAATTTATTTGAACAAATACATTAACAAATTTTTGATTCAACAAATCAAAACATGAGTAACTTTGGTGGATCATCATAACAACCTTCAATGTTGGAAACAAAAGCAAATTTTAAATCCTGGAAAATCAAGTTCAGGAATCATGTGAATTATACAGATTCTGACTTATGGGTGTCAATAACTGAAGGTCCTTATATTCCACCCACTCTTGGGTCGGATTATAATGACAATAATCAACCCATAAGTACAAAGGATCTGTCACCTGATTATATTAAGAAGGTTAAAGTCGATATTAAAGCATACAGCTTACTTAGTATGGCTTTACCTGAAGAAATATTGATCAGATATGAGAATTACAAAACAGCAAATTCCTTGTGGAAGATTCTTCATACACTCTGTGAAGGGAGTGATGAAATTAGAAGCATTAGAAAGGACACCCTTTGTTCACAATATGAAACCTTTCATCATATTGAGGGTGAATCAATTCCTCAACAACTCCATAGATTTATGCAACTTGTAACAGAGATGAATATCTTGGAGTTGAAATACACAAATGAGGAATTAAACAAGAGATGCTCCATACTTTGCCTGAAAGTTGGAAGCAAACTGTATCCATGTTCAAGAACACCATTGACCTCAAAGCAACTGGTTTAGATACATTGGTAGCTAAAGTTGAGGCTCTTGAAATGGATGAAAAATCAAGAAACAAGAGTGTGAGAACACATGTCTCACCCTATCACTTTAAAGAAACAAAAGTACTGGAAGTGCCTTCATTTCCAACAATGATAGTGATAACTCTTGAACTTTGAGTGAAGATGAAGAGGAAGTAAGTTTCTATGCATCAAAGCCTTCAAAGAAATCTTCTCAAAGTAAGTCAAGAAAAGATAAAGGAAGAACTGATGATCGAAGAGATACATCATCAGCAAAGTCTTCATCAAATAACAACCAAACAGAGCCCATAACTGTCATTCTAAACTCTGAAGAACAAAAAGCAGCTTTTGCAGCTTTCAGTTCAAGTTTTCAAGCTTATCTGGGAAGCTCATTAACATCTGCCAACATTTTCCAGCAAGACTTGGAAGAACTACATCCTGATGTAATGGAGGAGATGGATCTACAATGGCAAATGGCAATGATTGCTTATAGAGCCAAACAATATCTCAGGAGAAATAAAAATTTGGCTGCTGCAAGTAAATCATCAAAGATTGGTGTTGATAAGTCAAAGGTAAGATGCTTCAAGTGCAATCTCTATGGATATTTTTCTAAAGAATGCAATCAACAATCAAATCCTGATTTGACACAACATCAGCAACATCAGTCTCACCAACCATCATCATCTCAAAGATCTTTCAGGCAACCACAAATTACCAACTCATCCCCACCAGCCACAAATACATCAGCAGGAACAAGTAACTCTAAAGAAACTGGGTTGATCATACTTCAAGATGGAACCTGTGACTGGATTATGTATGAGAAGGAAGTCTTGGAACAAAATCAAGCTTTAATGGCTCACATGGAAAACAAAGTTCCACCCATGGCTAGAGAGGTAAGAGATAGGTTATGTTCATCAATATGTGTTGAGGAAGTTGAAAGATATAGAGTCCATGCTCAAAAACTGGCTGATAAAGTTAAAGAAACAATGATTTTGAATGAATCTCATGTAAGAGAACATAAATTATATCAAATCAAAATTAACTCTTTACAAAAGGATTTAGATAAACTTGTTTCAGAAAATTATAGTTTAAAAGCACAAGTTGAGCATCTGATACTTCCTTAACTAAATCCATAGCTGATCATGCATCAACTGAAGTGAAACTTCAGAAGTTTCAACTTTCATCTCAGCAGTATGAGAAATTATTAAATTCTCATATTGAATCAAAGAACAGGTCTGGGTTGGGATATAATGTTGTGGCACCTCCTATAAACAATAATTACTCACCTTTACCTGAATCCATGACAAATAACTTGTCAAATCATTTTGTGCCAAGCACCAAGTTTGAAACAAAATCTAAGCAACAAATTATTCATAATAAAACTTAGGTGAATGAAACTGAGTCTTCTGAATAAGAAAAGATTAATCAAAATGACTCAGAATTTGACTTTGATGAGTGTGATGACTTGGATGATTCTAATGAACATGATGATAATCTACTGAACATTGGTAAGAATGTTGTTTTTGAAACAAACATTCCAAAAGTTCTTGAAGAAACAAGGTTGCCATATCCTCCAAAATAAAGAAACATGCTGAAGACTATTTGCAAGAGAATAGCTCAGCTAAATGAAGGTCTTCAAGAACTTCATCAGTAAGAAAAATCTTCAAATGAAGAAACTAAAAAGTGTGTACCTACTAAGGCAGTACACACAGTTTCAGTAGATAAAGGAAAGAAGAAGCAATCAGCTGATCTTTAACGGAAGAAGAAACTTTCTTCAGTAGAAGATCTGCGGAAAACCAAATCTACTGATTCAGTAGATGATCTACGGAAGGCAAAGTCAGCAACAAACATATCAAAGCCTCAAAAGCTGAAAGAGGATAAATCAACTTCAAAAATGGAAAAGGATGCAAAGCCTCAGAAGTTGACAAAGAAGAAGAAAGTAACTGATTCTGACAAAGAATCAGAGGAGATGTATTGCAAATGGTGTGACATGAAAAACCACAATACTAAAGATTGTTACTTCAGTAGTTATTGTTCTATTTGCAATATGAACAATCACATGACATCTGACTGCTACTTCAGCAAACATTGTGCTATTTGTAACAAAAATAACCATTCAACTCAGGAATGTTATTTCAACAAAAAGAACAAGACAAAGAGCATAAAGAAGAAACAATCAGATAAAGCTGAATCAGACACTCAATCTACTGATTGTGAAAAAGATTCAAAAATTAAGAAACCACAACAAAAACAAGAGCAAAAACCAAAGGAGAAAACATCCACTGATGTTCAACCTTTGAAAAAAAGAACAGCATTTCAGCAATCAAAAACACCTCACAAAAGGGTGGATTTGACTGAAAAGGAAACAAATGCTGATGATACTTTCTTTGATAATTTTGAAAAGGGAACTCATGTACCTCATTCAAAATCAAAAGATAGTGAAACTTTCAACAATCAAGATTCATTATCAAAATCAAAGCAACAAACCAACAAAATTAAGGTGAATGAAGAAGAGATTGAGAAACCAGGACCTAGTTCAACAACCTCATCTTCAACAGAATCATCCTCACCTGAAACAACTCAGAATGAATCAAACAAAACTAAAATTAATACTGAAAGTTCAAGACTTATTCATGAAAAAGTAACAATTTTAGACACTACTGGCAAACCCAAGATCATTAAGGCTTGGGTTGTCAATTCTAACTGATTTCTTTCTGTGTGCAGGAACAATCTTGGAGAGCTGACAACAAGTGGTATGTTGACAGTGGTTGTTCCAGGCATATGACAGGAAACTGTTTACTTCTCCATGACTTCAAACATAAAAATGACTCATATGTGGCATTTGGTGGGGATAAGAAGGGAGGTAAAATAGTTGGTGAAAGAATGGTAACTAATAGTGTGCTCAAATTTGAGAAAGTAAACTATTGTGAAAATTTATAATATAATTTACTGAATGTGTCTCAAATTTATGATCAAAATTATACCACATTATTTGATAACACTAACTGTTATATTCTTAAGCCAGGTTTTTCTGTTCCAGAAGATTGGATCCTTCTTAAAGCATCAATAAAAGGAAACACATATGTTTTGGATATGAACACTTCACTCACAAGACATGAAACATGCCTGCTATCTAAGTCATCAAAAGATGAATCTCAATTGTGGCATAGAAGGCTTGTTCATTCTAACATGAAGAACATGAACAAATTGGTGAAAAATGACTTAGTCATTGGATTGCCAAAGAAAGAGTTTTATTGTTCAAACCATTGTCCTTCTTGTTATAAAGGAAAACAACATAGAACGTCTCATAAATCCAAAATTATCAATACAAACACTACACCACTCAAATTGCTTCACATGGATCTGTTTGGTCCAACCAATGTGATGAGCATTGGAAAGAGGCAATATTGCTTGGTGATAGTTGATGATTTCACTAGATTCACATGGGTCTTCTTCTTAAAACAAAAAGTGAAACAATAAAAATATTAATGGACTTTGTCATCAAGATTGAGAATCAACTTAATTTAAAAGTTAAAATTTTCAGGAGTGACAATGGGACTGAATTTGTTAATACTGACTTAGATTCCTTTTGCAAGAATAAAGGTATTTCAAGATAATTCAGTGCACCGAGAACTCCACAACAAAATGGAGTTGCTGAAAGAAGAAATAGAACACTTATTGAAGTAGCAAGAACAATGCTAGTTGATTCACAATTGCCAATCACCTTTTGGGCTGAAGCAGTGAATACAACATACAATGTTCAAAATAGAACATTGATTGTCAAAGAACATAATAAAACACCTTATGAGCTTTTATTTAAAAGAAAACCTTACATAGGATATCTTAGAGCTTTTGGGTGTCATGTATTTGTTTTAAACACAAAAGAACAATTGGGAAAATTTTCAAAAAAAGCCTATGATGGTTTCTTTGTTGGATATTCTTCAACATCTAAATCTTATAGGATCTACATTCCACAACATAACATCATGGAAGAAACTCCTAACGTATCATTTGATGAATTCTTATTTCCTAAATCAGTTAAAGGATCATTATGGTTGTTTGATATAGATGCACTAACAGACTCATTTAACTCTGGTTATTTGAATAATGCAGGATCTGATGATACATGTTATCTATTTGTTCCCCCAAATATGAATGAAGTGTCATTATCTGCTGATCCTCCAAGGATACACACATCAAGTATTATGGAACAAGGAACAACAAATAATGACAATGATGATGCACAAGTCCAACAAACTGAATGCATATCCTCAGATGGAAACACTTCATCAGCAGCTGCTGACTCTGCATCCGCAGATGTACATTGTGTATCCGGAGATATGAATAATGTCTCAGCAGCTGTTCCATGCTCTCAAGAAGATACAACAAACATTGTAAATGATTCATCAAGTCCTCATATTCCATCCGTAGAAGTTCCTGTAACTCCTATGGAAGAACAAAATGCTTCCGGAGAAGTTCCTACGGAAGACATTAATGATGCTCCTGATGTTCAAACTCAGGAAGACCACTCCATACCCAATAATGAACAGAAGGAACACTTTGACTACTTCCAAAATTCATCAACTGGATTGGATCCGTCTGCATCAATGAATATGACTAACTTGGAATCATCTATTCCAGTTGAATCAACTCCAACCACAAGAGTTCATAAGACTCATCCAGTCAACAACATTGATAGGATCGGATCAATTAGGTTAGAATTATGCAGCGGAATATCACAGATTGAGATCGAATTCAAGCAAGAAAGGTAATGAATATGCAAGACAATCAATCACAATTATAGAGAGAATATTTCTGTTAAGGGAAAGATTTCATTCACGCGTAATGCTTCGGTTGCAAATACAGCTAGGTCAACATCCCTTATATAGAGGAATGTGACGTCTGCTGATGTCACTTGACAGTGACATCTAACAGAATTACAAAAACAACTAAAATAAGCAAACTACTGAGATGTTCTCAACAACTGATTACATCTCAGTAAATGCTAAGTACAATTACATAAACTACTGACTAATAACTCTGAAACAATAAACTACTGAAATATAAAATTACAAGTACTGAAAAGTAAAACCATCACAACTACTGAAGTTAACAACTTCAGCTGTTGTGACAACTGCTGATCACTCTGGTCTTCAGTCTTTGTCTTCAGCACTTCATCTTCAGACTTTGTCTTCAGTTCTTTGCTTTCAGACTTTGTCTTCAGACCTTTGTAATCAGCTGATGTCTTCAGCTGATGTAACTATCTTCAGCAGTTGTAATGTCTGTGGGACTTAGAGGTTTTTCTGATCAGGCTCATTGGTTCTTTTGGTCCAACAAACTCCCCCTGAACCAATGCAGCCAAAACCTCTAACTTTATTGAAGATCCCACTTATTCTTTGGCAAAAATACTCTCTTGATCAGCTTCAGAGGTAAACAAATAAGCACAGGCCAGGAAAAGGTTTCTAATCATTTGATTGGCTAAGTATGGAAGGGAACTCTGTCTTGGGGAAATTGGACACAGAGTCTTGTCCCAACCATGAGACCTATTTCCCATTTATGAGTTTGAAAGACTCCCTTGCATAGGCCTCAAGGAGAACAACTTGTTCTTCCTTAGTGAGTTCTTCTGCTTCTCCCTCAAAGAAGAACTCAGGCCCATAGTACTCAGACAGGTACCTTACTGTCTTCCCATTCTTTAGCTCAACAGTTGTTATCTCTCTATATGCGAATTCATCTGGATGAGAGCCTTCAAGTAACACTGGAGTTCACTCTTCTGAAGATCTTCAAGTCTTTTATATAGCAACCCCTTCTTGATCATTTCTTTATCAAGAATAGACATAGGGGTTGATTTGGAAGTGTGAGCTCTCTTGAATTCTTCAATGATTTCCCAGGGTGAGACTACCATGGCCAGCATGATTGCAGCATTCAAAGTCTTTCTTACTTGGCCATGATATCTACTTGGTAAATTTTTCTTGTGAATTCTAGAACTTACCCTGGGATCTGGCCAAATCCGCACTCTCTCCTTTTGATGTTGAAAAGTATGCCTGAGAGTGTACAGCCTTTGAGCTTGAATCTTCATAGCTTGAATGAATGAGGACTGAGGGAAGTCCTTGTCAACCATCTTGAGAAACTGCTCATCATGCTGCTTCTGCTGTTCTTCTTCTTCAATTTTGACTTTAACTGTCAGCCTTTGAGTTTCAGGAGTTATTGGTTGTGATTGACTCCTAGGCTTCAGTTTCTTCTTCTCAAGAACAGCAGATATTGGCAGATTGTCTTCTTCATCCTCCCTCTTCTTCTTCTCCCATCCTCAGCAACCTTCTTTTTCTTTTTGGTGCTTCACTGGTGGACTCTTGGATAGGTTTCTTGGGTGAAGGAATTGGTTTAGATGGTTGTGAGGTTGTTTGTTTTGGAGGTTGAGAGGTTGGTTGTTTTGAAGGTTTAGATGTAGGCAGTTTTGATTGTGAGGTTGGCTTGGAGGATTGTTTAGGTAAGGGGGATTTGAAGGGCTGCTCTATCATTTTGTTGGTGAGGGTGGCTTTTGACAACTTGGCCATATCAGTTCTTTTCCCAGCACCAGCTTCATCCAGAGCTTCAATGATTAGGCCTTTGTTGAAGCTTTCAGATGAGCATATCTTGGTAGTTATTCCAAGATGCTATCTCTGGACCATGATTTAATCTCTATGATAGGTCTTCCCAATGTTTAGACAGAAATCTAATCATAGCCTCTAGTCTCTCCCTTTCTTCTTCATTACAACTTGCCCATCGATCTTCAATTTCTTGAATCTCAAGTCTCCTGATCTCTGAGTCAAGTTTAGCAGTGTCAAATCCTTGCCTGAAGAGCTGATCAATGATCCTGTCCATGGATCTGCTGTGTTGGTCATCAGCTTCTTTGATCATCTCATCTAGCCTCTTCTCATCTTCAGTTTTATCACCAATACTTTTCTTTCTTTTGTAGGTGATGATCTCTTTGCCTTTGTTCTCTTCCTTATCTTCTTCCTCTTCAGCTCTTTTCCTTTTATCATCCTTTGCTGACTTAGACTCCCCCTTTTTGGTTGCATTGGGTTCAGGGGTTTGAATGTCAGAAAGGTGCTTGGACACAGCATCAGTCACAAGTGAGGTAATATCTGAGGAGAGCCTCTCATCAATGGTTTTATGAACAATAGATGTGATGATGGGTGTGATGAGAGGTAAGGAAGATTTGAATGCAGCAACCATTTGCTCAGAGGGGTTCTCTCCCTGAGAAATGGTGCCTGAACCTGAGGCTGGTGGTTTGGTTGATTTGAGTGGCTCAGTGTTTAGGAAGCTTCAACAGAAGCTGCCATCTGTGGGTTTATTGGGGCAGATGGTCTTGATTCCTGAGGCAGGATAGGAAGCAGATCTTTCAATCTACAAACTTCAGCCTCAAAATAGTGTTTTGGGCTAAGACTTCAAAGAAAAAGCCCAGGTCATCATCAGTATAAACTGAATCACCTGACCTCCTGAGTGAATCAGGATGAACATGTGCTGAGTGTAAATCAGTAATCACATGTGCCCCTTTGTCTTGGAACTGGGGACTTCCTGTCTCAGGAGCAAGTCCTTCATTGACAGTTGCCTCTGGTGAGGTCTTAGAGATGATACCAGCTTCATCCTGTTCATGTGCTGAAGCAGGGGAAGAGGTAGCCTCACCAGATGTTCTAGTCTCCACATTTACACTGGGAGACTGAACTTGATAATCCCTATGCTGTTGGATATCAACTACATTTTGATCCTCTCCCTCAGCTGTTGAGGTTTTCCCAGTAGTAACAGGTATCTGGGGAGGGGTAGAGGAATGTAGCTGAGTCAGCACTTGTGCAATGACTGCAGTTGGGCTTGTAGGAGCGGTATCAGTGGGAGATGGTGGTGAAAAGGTTTGCACCTGGGGAGATTGGTGCTCTTCAATGGTAATCTTCTCAAGTGAGATAGATTCCAGCAATGTGGTTTCCCCTATATTGGTTGCATCAGGATCCTGTTGAGAGGATACCTGAGCGGTTTCAGCTGGTGGAGTCATTGAGACTACAAGGGGATTAAGACTTGTAGTCTCATCCTGCGTTTGTGCTGCAGGGGCATCATCAGGGGACTCAACTCCCTGAGTAGCCTTTTTGGTTTTCTTTGGTTTGGGTTTGGAGGGGACTTTAGATTTGGAGGTGGAGGCTGTGGGTTCCTTCTGCTTGGGTTTGAGCAGTTTGGCAGCCTGTTTGAGTTGTGGGTTTGAGTTGTGCCTGGAGTATACCTCTGGTAAACCAACAGAGCAGGGACTCCAAGGCCAACAAGGCCATCAGATTTTAATTGATTCAAAATGATTGCCATAAGAAACCTTGGATATAATATCCATCTATTTGCCACAGGTTTCAATGCCAAATCTTTAAGTTCCAAAAAGATAATATCAGAAAAATTTAGATTTTGGTGCTCAAGGATAGAATATAATACCTGTTGCCATCTGGAGACATTTGATCCCAAGAGGATGTTTTGGGAGCCAGGCAGACATTGATCATGTGAAATATGAGCCGCTCAGCATCATGGAAGTGCTTCTTCAGTATGGTAGTAGCACTTAGGTCACCTTCATAACCATGATTGGCAAAAGAAAGATCAATGGTGCCTTTTGGGTACTTGGAGGGATAGGTGGCATCATTGAGGTCTAGGGTTTGACGAATGATCTCAGGAGTGATGATCACCCGTTTCTGGTTAACAAAAGACTGGAGAGTGATGGTGGCATCATTCTCATCAGTATGAACGGTAACGTTCGTCCAGAACTGGCACAGGGTATCAGGGTAAATGGTTGGATTGAGGAGAAAGGCTGTGCGGTATTGGGAATCGATCATCAAGTCGATAGCAGCATCAAACTTGTTCCAGAATGGTGATTTGGTAAGATGAGCAACACAGTTGTGTCGAGGTTTGATTTGCATGGTCGCCATTAATGGAAGATGAACGTTTGGAAAGTGGTTATGAAAAGGTTGAAGTTAGGGTTAGGTATATATAGGTTATGAAACGGCTGAGGCAAAACAACTGAAAGTGTTGGTGTTGGTCATCAGATGTTAGAAAACAACTGAAGACATGGTTTTAACTTTCAGATGTTGTAAACAACTGAAGACTTGGTGTTGGTCATCAGTAGTTGTAAAACTACTGAAGACTTGGTTTTGGCTTCAGTTGTTTGGAAATGAAACAGTAGTTGTCGTCAATTCACAAAGTTCAGCTGTTTCAATGACCTTGACACTTACTCATCAGATCATCTGATTTTCAGATGTTTCATTGGTCATCAGTACTTATTTATTACAAAAGACATCAGTAGTTTGAACTACATCAGTATTTTGAACTAATAAGATACTTCAGTACTTTTAAGTAATTAAGTCTTCAGTAGTTGTAAAACTACTGAAGATAAAATGACTTATCAGCACTTATTTTTGACAAAAGAGTACTATGCTCATCAGTATTTATGAACTAAGAGCATCAGTAGTTGTCAAATTATTCTAGCTGCAGCATACCAAGCCTGAGTACAAGATTATGAAATGTTGCACTATCCAAAGGCTTAGTAAATATATCTGCAAGCTCATCAGCACTAGGCACAAACTTTGGATCAATCAGACCTTTTTCATAGCAATCCCTAATGAAATGATGTCTGATCTCAATATGTTTGGTTCTAGAATGCTGGACAGGATTTTTAACAATACAAAGAGCTGAAGAACTATCCATTAATAATGGAGTCTTAGTCTCTGTAATGTCATAATCCAATAACTGATTTTGAAGCCAAAGTACCTGAGATGTACAGCTTGCAGCTGCAATGTACTCTGCTTCAGCTGTTGATGTAGCAACTGATGTTTGTTTCTTACTCTGCCAAGAGACCAAACAGTTGCCAAGAAATTGGCATCCACCAGAAGTTGATTTTCTGGTTAACTTACACCCTGCATAGTCACTATCAGAAAAAGCAACCAATTTACAAGAGTGCCCAGTGGAATACCATAGTCCTAGTGATTTAGTTCCCTGCAAATATCTAAAGATCCTCTTGACTGCAATCATATGGGAATCCTTAGGAGCTGCCTGAAATCTAGCACAGACACAAGTTGCAAACATAATATCTGGTCTAGAAGCTGTTAGGTACATCAAGGAACCAATCATACATCTGTAAAGAGTTTCATCAACTGCTTTACCTTTTTGATCAGCATCCAGTTGTGTGTTGCTGCACATGGGAGTAGAACAGGATTTACAGTTTTGTAAATCAAACTTGGTTAACAAATCTTTTGTGTATTTTGACTGATGAATGAAAGTTCCATCAGTCAGTTGTTTGATTTGTAAACCCAGAAAGAACTGTAATTCTCCCATAGCACTCATTTCAAACTTTTGTTGCATCAATTTTGTGAATGCATCACACAACTGGGGATCAGATGATGCAAAAATAATATCATCAACATAAATTTGAACAAGGAGCTTATGCATGCCAGCTTTCTTTATAAACAAAGTTTTATCTATGGAGCCTCTAGTGAAATTATTTTGAAGAAGAAAATTAGATAATGTTTCATACCAGGCTCTGGGTGCTTGTTTCAACCCATAAAGAGCCTTATCAAGCTTATACACCCAATCAGGGTGTTTATGATCTTCAAAACCTGGTGGTTGACATACATAAACTTCTTCTTTTATTTTACCATACAAAAATGCACTTTTGACATCCATTTGAAAAACTTTAAGGTTATGAAAGCAGCATAAGCTAAAAACAAACGAATTGCCTCCAGTCTGGCCACAGGGGCAAAGGTTTCATCATAATCAATACCTTCTTCTTGTGAAAACCCCTGTACAACCAGTCTGGCCTTGTTCTTGACAATTTGACCTTTTTCATCAGTTTTATTCCTAAACACCCATTTAGTGCCTATTGCACACTTACCTGGGGGTAGAGGAACCAGTTCCCACACTTGCTGTTTTTGAAATTGAAGAAGCTCAAGCTGCATGGCTTCAACCCATCCATTGTCCCTTAAAGCAACATGATAATTCTTTGGCTCTTGCTGACTGATGAAGAGAGCATAGAGACAAAAATTGGACAATTGACTTCTTGTTGAAACACCAGCAGTTATGTCACCAATGATCTGGGACACAGGATGATTCTTCAATTCTTGATAAGCAATAATATCTGTGCAAGTGTTTGTAGAAGATTCAGCAGCAGCAGATGTTGATGTAGACTCTTGAAACCTAGACTGAGATGGCAGTTCAAATGAAGTAGAGGATTCAGAGATTTCATCAGCATTTGTTGTGGATGGAGCTGCTGAGGCTACAGGAACATCAAGTAGTAGAACCAGGCAGATGATCACTACAACTTGCATTTGTATCTTCAGTTGGAGATGATGGATCTTCAGAGACCATAACAGGTGGAGGCTGATATGGAACATATTGCAGTATGTCCAAGTCAAACATCTCAACAGGGTTTTGAGGAATCTTGTCTTTTGGTGATTCATTGAACTTGACATGCAAAGTCTCTTCAACAATCTTTGTTCTGCAGTTGAACACTCTGTATGCTTTGCAAGTAGATGAATACCCAACAAAATACCCTGCATCCACCTTGGAATCAAACTTCTGAAGGATACTTTTTGTGTTAAGAATATAACAAGGACACCCAAAAGCTCTAAAGAATGAAATCAAAGGAGCCAAATGATGTAAGAGCTCATAAGGAGTCTTCATCAACCTCTGATTCACTAATACTCTATTCTGAACATAGCAAGCTGTATTGACAGCTTCAGCCCAAAAGGTTAGTGGCAACCCAGAGTCAGCCAACATTGTCCTTGCAGCTTCAATCAGGGTCCTGTTCTTTCTTTCCACCACTCCATTTTGCTCTGGAGTTCTTTGAATACTATATTGTCTTTTGATTCCCTTAGACAAATAGAATTCATCAAGAGTGTGATTTCTAAACTCTGTCCCATTATCACTTCTCACACACTTAACAGGAAGTGAATGCTGCTTCTCCACATGTAACACAAAATAGATAATACTTTGAGCTGCTTCATCCTTGGAGTGCAAGAAGAAAGTCCATACATATCTAGAGTAATCATCCACAATTACCAGACAGTACTTTTTCTTTGCCATGCTCATTACTCTCACAGGACCAAAAAGATCCATGTGCAGTAATTGCAAGCATGCTGTGGACTTAGGTTCTTCTATAGAAGGGAATGAAGCTTTGTGTTGTTTTCCTTTCAAGCAAGCTGGGCAGGTATCATCACACTTGAACTCTTTCAATGGTAAGCCTCTCACTAATCCATGATGAATGAGCTGATTCATGTTTTTGAAATTCACATGACCCAGCCTTCTATGCCATAGTTCAGATTCTTGAGGAGAGGCTTTGGAGAACAAACATGGATGGCCTTTTAGATCTATTTTCTTTGATAGATCTAAAGCATATACTCTACCAATCCTGTTGGCCTTCAGGAGAGTATACTCATCCAATATTTTGTCAATCTTGTGCAAAACTGTGGAAGACAGAATCCGACAGTTTTGACTTGTGAAAAGTGCAACATGCCCTTTATCACACATTTGACTGACACTCAAAAGGTTGTATTTGAGGTTCTCCACATGGTTGACATCATCAAATCTTATCTCCCCATTTGAGACAAAACCCTTCCCAATGATGTAACCTTTTGCATCATTTCCAAATGAAACAAATCCCTTCTTCCTTTGGGAATAGTCATGAAGAAGAGAGCTGCTCCCTGTCATATGCATGGATCCTCCACTGTCCACATACCAGATGCTTCTTTGGCATGATGAAGAACCCTGCATTTAACACAAACATTAGTTAGCTTTGGAGACCCAAACCTTTTTGGTTTTGGGTCTGTTTTCATCAACAGATGTTAAACTAACAGGTTGTGCATGTTAACAGCTTTTGAAGATGTAGATGATGCTGAAAAGGATTCCTTGGATTTTTGCTTGGGTATCCTTTTCAGTGGTTTAGACACAGAAACATCCAATTGGTTAACTCTCCCCAATAGATGTTGAATCATCATCACAAGTTGTGTCTGATTTGTTGATAGAGTTTTCAACTCAGTTGACACATCAGTACTTGTGGATGATTTGTTCTTGTTATTCTCTACACCCTTCTTTTGAAAAGACACAGACTTAGTCTGAGTTTTCAATATTCCCTGAGGAATATTTCCAGCTGTTGTTTGAAAAACCCCTTCTTTCTTAGTGGCATTTTGAGAAAGCTTAGGTTTATCAGAATGAGATGATTGAGGTACAAACTTGGTTTGAAATTCGTTTTTCATTTTCTGCATTTCCTGCTTAATGATTTTCTTTTTATTGAATTTTAAACCCTTGCTATACCAGCACTCATCAGTCAGATGATTGAACAAACCACATATTTCACATGGTTTTGTTTTCATCTTTTCTTGATCAACTGCTGAAGTTGAGGAAACTACTGAAGATTTGTTCTTCAGTACTTTCTTCCTTTCAGTACTTTTGGGAAGTACTGAAGGATTTTCAACAACTGAAGATTTCTTCTTCAGTGGTTTGCTATCAGTATTTCTTAGAATCCTGATAGATTCTTCAGCAGTTGTCAAGGATTGCATATTTTCTTCTGATTTAAAATGCTCTTCAGGTGTTGTGTTTTGCCCTTCAGTACTTTGAGTACCTTGTGGAACAACACCTGAATTTCTCAGCTTCTTCTGATCAAGTGTTTCGAAGTAGTAGGATCATCAGTTATTTGATTAACTGAG
This sequence comes from Flaveria ramosissima, assembly GCA_025215565.1. NCBI lineage: Eukaryota > Viridiplantae > Streptophyta > Magnoliopsida > Asterales > Asteraceae > Flaveria > Flaveria ramosissima. The sequence goes on along the minus strand of CM046029.1, from coordinate 58,401,573 downwards.
ATACTCACACTATCTTCATCCTCAGATTTTAAATTTTCAATAGAGGATGAAACACCTGATGATGTGGTTTGGGAATGACCTCAACCTCAGATTGTACTTCTGACTTAGGAGTAAAATCTGTGGGAGGTATGGTATGATTATACCCAATCCCAAACTTCACATTTGAAGCAGTTTGCTTACTGAGAAGCATTTCAAATCCCTTGCAGGATGTTACCCATCGTTCACAATCAACTTGGGTAGCTGCAAGTGTATCCTTGAGATTCTTGTGATTTTCTAGAATGACCTCTACCTTAGCCTTTTCATCAGTAATTTGACATTTAAGCTTATAAATCTCTTCATCCTTTTCTTTTAACACAGACTCAAACTCAGATTTCCTTTTAGACATTGCCTTTTCTAGGTCAAGATTTTGATTAATTAAAGCTACATTTGCTTCCCTAATAGAAACAAAAGCAGCTATGCATGATTCAGAACAAATCTTGGCCTTAGCCTCAGAAGATACCTGTGGTACCTGTGATGAAGAACCTTGTGATGATGAAGGATTGTCATCAGTAGATTCCAGGGCCATTAAAGCAAGGTTTCCAAAAGGATTGTCACCACCATGTTGACCAGCACCAGCAAATTGCTCAGAATAACCAGAGACATCATCTGGTAGGCTGCTCAGTCAACAACCTCAGGGGTGAAAAAGCTCTGATGAGATTGAGGTTGAGATTGCTGATTTGATTGAGAAGGCTGAGAATCAGGTAGAGCATGTGGTTGTTGAGCCATTGGTACTGAAACTTGACCAGACTGAGGCATGTAAAAACATGGATAAGGATATGGCATGGGGCTTTGAGGGACAAAGTATGCAGGAGATGATTGATGCTGAGAATGATGATCAGAACTGGTAGGATGTTGCCCTTTGGATTGTGAATTATTACTTGGAAAAGTCACAAAGGGTGCAGATGAGTTAGATCCAGATGATCTACACTCTCTAGCAAAATGTCCAAGTCTGTGACACTTGTGACATCTCAACTTACTCTTGTCAAAACCAACCTTGGTTTTGCCAGAGAGACCAGAAAATTTCCTACCTGTTCTCTTATAAAATTTTTGAGATCTGATATTAATCAATGCCATTTGGCTCAAAATATCCATCTCTTCAAGATCATCATCAGCTATTCCCTTCAAATCATCCATCACAAAACACAAATTATCAGCATTAAAACATGAGTTTCCCTCAACTCCAACAAAAGCATGATTTCCACTGTTTGAAGAGAAATCAATATGCTCATCATATGAACTTTCAGATGAAGCATATTCAGACTCATGACCAACCAGAGCAGTATTACCTGGTACAAAGTCATCAGTGAGCTTTCCAGATGAAGATAGTTTCCTTTTCTGTTCTATCTCTCTCTCAAATGTTAAGAGCTTCCCATGAAGTTGGGTGAGAGATAGAGTATCCAGATTTGCACTGGAGCGTAGGACAATGGTGTAAGTGTCCATCTCTCAGGCAGGGATCTGAGGAATCTATTATTCATCTGGCTGTTTGTGTATTCATGTTGAACCATTTTAAGCTCAGAGATTAAACATGAAAACCGCTCAAACTTGAGTTAGTGTCTCACCCTTCCTATGAGAGAATGTCTCATATTGCTGGGCAAGGATTTCTCTATTGTTTGCTAAGACCTCATCAGTTCCTCCAAATTGTTCCTTTAGAGCAACCCAGAGATCATAAGCAGTTTCATGATGCATGAGCCCAGAATAGATTTCATTAGGTATTGCCATGGCCAGAATTCCATGGGCTTTAGCATCAATCTCAAACAGTTTTAAATCCTCATCAGAATATTGTTCCTTCTTTTTAGGAACCATCTCCTTGGTTTCAGGATTACTCACCATAGGCTTGTATGGTCCATGAACCACAGACTTCCAACAACCTGAACTGTTAACAGACAGGTGATGGAGCATTCGGCGTTGCCATATGTTATACTCACTCCTAACAAGCATAGGAGGCTTAGTTGAGGAGCCAGTATTGTGAGGATCATTCATTGAAGTAGTCATTTTCACTAATTCAATTGAAGTCAAGGAGATTAAAATTGGTCTAGTTTGAAAACTCAACAATATACTTAGAAAACACAATTAGAATCACAATTAATGAACCGGAAGCACAGAAAATTAATCTCTATAGTCAATTCTTGCAAAACTACTAATTCGATCAACCTTTGCTATCAAAAGAACAGTTTCAATGATCAATTGTTAGATCGATCAATGATTAACCTGCTCTGATACCATTTTATAGGATCGGAGCAATTAGGTTAGAATTATGCAGCGGAATATCACAGATTGAGATCGAATTCAAGCAAGAAAGGTAATGAATATGCAAGACAATCAATCACAATTATAGAGAATATTTCTGTTAAGGGAAAGATTTCATTCACGCGTAATGCTTCGGTTGCAAATACAGCTAGGTCAACATCCCTTATATAGAGGAATGTGACGTCTGCTGATGTCACTTGACAGTGACATCTAACAGAATTACAAAAACAACTGAAATAAGCAAACTACTGAGATGTTCTCAACAACTGATTACATCTCAGTAAATGCTAAGTACAATTACATAAACTACTGACTAATAACTACTGAAACAATAAACTACTGAAATATAAAATTACAAGTACTGAAAAGTAAAACCATCACAACTACTAAAGTTAACAACTTCAGCTGTTGTGACAACTGCCGATCACTCTGGTCTTCAGTCTTTGTCTTCAGCACTTCATCTTCAGACTTTGTCTTCAGTTCTTTGCTTTCAGACTTTGTCTTCAGACCTTTGTAATCAGCTGATGTCTTCAGCTGATGTAACTATCTTCAGCAGTTGTAATGTCTGTGGGACTTAGAGGTTTTTCTGATCAGGCTCATTGGTTCTTTTGGTCCAACAAACATTATTGGTGATCCTTACAAAAGAACTTCAAGAAGCCAAAGTAGAACTGCCAACATCTGTCTTTTCACTTGTTTTCTTTCACAAGTGGTTCCTCCAAACATCACAACTTCTCTAAAGGACAATAGCTGGATTGAAGCTATGCAAGAAGAGCTTCAACAATTCAGAAAGCAGAAAGTCTGGAATCTAGTTGATTTACCTGAAGGACAACATCCAATTGGAACAAGATGGCTCTTCAAAAATAAACTAGATGACAGAGGTATAATTGTGAGAAACAAAACACGGTTGATTGCACAAGGTTACACATAAGAAGAAGGAATAGACTATGATGAAGTTTTTGCACCAGTTGCAAGAATTGAAGCCATAAGAGTATTCCTAGCATATGCATCATATAAGAAGTTCACTGTCTATCAAATGGATGTCAAGTGTGCTTTCCCATATGGGAAAATTGATGAAGAAGTCTATGTATCACAACCTCCTGGATTTGAAGATCCACACAGGGTATAAAAGCTTGATAAAGCTTTGTATGGTCTTCACCAAGCACCTAGAAAGTGGTATGAAACCTTATCATCTTTCTTCCTGAAGCATGGATACAAAAGGGGAACCATTGATCAGACTCTCTTTCTCAAACAAGAACATCAAGATCTCTTAGTTGTTCAAATTTATGTTGATGACATTGTATTTGGATCAACTAACCAGATATTGTGTGTAAGCTTTGAAGAATTGATGAAATCTGAGTTTCAAATGAGTTCAATGGGAGAATTAACTTTCTTTCTTGGTCTACAAGTTCATCAGAAGACAGATGGCATTTTCATTAATCAAGAGAAATACATACATCAAATATTGAAGAAGTACAACCTTGCTATACATCTTCATGCAAAACACCAGCCTCAACAATTGAAAAGATTGTACCTGATCCTACAGGAAAAACTGTTGATCAAAGATTATATAGATCAATGATAGGATCACTTATGTATTTAACTGCCAGTAGACCTGACATTATGTTTACTGTGTGTGTTTGTGCTAGGTACCAATCAGATCCAAAAGAGTCTCATCTGAATGTTATGAAGAGAATTTTCAGATATCTCAAAGGAAATCCAGCACTTGGACTTTGGTATCCAAAGGATGGTGATTTCACTCTCTACTCATATTCAGATAGTGACTTTAGAGGATGCAACAACAACCGAAAATCCACAACTGGTGGATGTCAATTCATAGGACCAAGACTAGTTTCATGGCAGTGCAAGAAGCAAACAAATGTATCTGTATCCACGGCTAAGGCTGAGTACATAGCTGCTTCAGCTGGTTGCTCTCAAGTCCTTTGGTTGCAAAACCAATTGCTTGATTATGGTTACAATTTCCTTCAAACTCCAATTTACCTTGACAATTCAGCTGCTATGTTTATAACTGCTAATCTGTGCAACATAGTAAAACAAAGCATATTGAAATAAGATACCATTTTCTGAGAGATTGCTCAGAAAAAGGTTTGATCAAGTTAGTCAAAGTGGATACAACAAATCAACTTGCTGACTTATTCACTAAAGCCTTTGATTCAGTTAGATTTACTTTTCTAATTGAGTCTCTGGGCATGATTAACTTAGATTAATCATTATGAAAACCAAAGAAAATCATGTGTGTGTCCTTGTAAATAGTAATAATAATAATAATAATAATAATAATAATAATAATAATAATAATAATAATAATAATAATAATAATAATAATAATAATAATAATAATAATAATAAATCTTTACCATCAGAAGAAACTTCTGAAGCATCTTCCGAAGCTTAGAATAAAAATATTGTCTTTCTTTCTATGTATTTTAATTCAGCATGACATATGTTAGGGAAATGATAGTACACTATGCCTTTGCTTCTACCTAAATTCTTAAATATCATTAAAATCTGATCAAGTTACTTGATATGTGAGTAGGTTCATCTTGAGTGGAAATTACACTAAGAGCATGCCAAACATAATGCAAAGTGATTGTTTGTGGGAAACTTCATTTTTAGGATACAGAAAGTGAGTCTTATTCTGATGTGACCAAATCACTCATCTAAGCACACTATGTACCAACACTTTATAATATCTATCTCTGCAAATCATATTCCCTCTGTTTTGTGTAAACAAAGACCTGGGTATATGATCACCATGGTATACATTTGTAACCAACTGGTGAAAAGATCATGATCCTCATCATCCCTCTGTTTTGTTAAACAAAGACCTGGGTTAAAGGCACCTCTGTTTTACGTAAGTAAAGACCTGGTGACCTGATGATGATCATATCTCAGCTCTCAAAAGAATCCTCTGTGATCAACTGTATATTAAATCTAGATCTTTTACATCAATGCATTAGTGAGATGTCAAATGCATCTCAAGATAGAACTTATAACTTAAAATACAGAGTTTCTAAGTGTGAAAAAGTGATGATTTGACTCACAAAAGGAGGACAAACTCTAAGTGATTTGAATGTGAAGCCCATAACAGTTACTCACTAATAAATATGAAAACATGATAAACAGCATGCCTAGTTGATACAATACTCTTGTATGGATTTAAGTGGACAAACATACTTGCAATCAGAACTAAGATCAGGTATCATTTCAACAAAATAATTCATCAGGAAGATGCTTAGTGTTATAGTATGATCACATTCTATGTGTATATATTCTTGTACATAGTACTCATTTCAGTTTTGTTTAGTTTAATTTCTTTCTGTTTGGACAGACATGTGTCTTTCATGATACTTTTCTTAGAAATTTATGATAAATGCATTCATTCATCATTAATCAAAAATTTAGAGGGAGTAGAATCATGAAAAGAAGTTAACAACAAAATTGTCAAATGAATTGTCAATATGAAGGAATTGGAACCTGAGCACTAACTTGGCTTTTGGATACATGAAGTTTTCAAAATATAAACTTTCTTGTACACGATTGGCATGAATACAAAGTCAACAAGGTCCAATAGCAATAAATGGTTCTATCAGTTGATTAGGACCATACAATAAAATAAGTTTCAATCGTGGCATTTTAAGCATCAACAGAAGTTACAATACATTTTAAGCATCAGCAGAAGCTACAGTGCGAAACTTAAGGGGGAGTAAAATATGACTATCCGTAGATTGGTAACCTACGAATGAGTTAATATTTTACAAGTATAATTCATTTCCATAGATTGGTAACCTATGGAAAATCAAGTTATACTTCTATACAAACTTTAAATTTCAGTTTTAAGTTAGGCATCCGCAGATGTTCTACGGATGAACTGAAATCTGCGGAACAAATAAATTCCACGGAAGAGTAATAAGAAAAGTGGGACCCACTTCATTAAATAAAGGAAATTAATGTGGTCAAGTGTTCATAAATGATGTTTTTGACTTTAATATTCATTATTTACTTTTTCAGAACACTTTTTCAGACCTAGAAAAAACCACTCAACAAACCTTTCCCCCTTTCACAAACATTCAAAATTACCAAATCAAAACATCAAACAACACATAATCTTGATTCCAGATCATTGGTTTGAAGGTAAAACATGTCATAATCATCAATAATAAACTGTTTGATTATTGATTATCATTAAAGTTGTTTGTATTCTTGTATTTGTAGTGTTGATTCTAAACTATTCTTCTTAAACTCTACTGAACAGATGTCTAATCGATTTGCAAAAGAACATAATGTATGTGCATTTCTGAATGCTGATGACCCTGTATCGGAAGGGTGTCGGGATATCATCAGATATCTGCGACGATCTAGGTTATTCTATGCTCTAACAACAGAGCCTGTGATTCATCAATCACATATAGTCGATTTCTGGAACTCAGCACGAATAGAAGAAGATGGAGAATTGAAAGTTATCATGGCGGAAGTGAAGAATCAAAGACTGAGGATGGATGAACACACCATCAGGAGGGTCCTAGAGTTGGGAGAACAAGAAGTTGGTCACCCTGATGTGTTCAAGAATGAATACATAGAGAAAGTATTCTATTTGATGGGGTATGATGGTGATTTTGACAAGGGTGAGATAAAGAAAGGGAGATTATGCAAGCCATACAGATTCTTATGTCACACTTATCTAAAGTGCATCTCCAACAGGAAGTCTGGGCTTAACAGATTCTCAAGGCACATATCATCTGGGATCATTGGTATCTTTGAGGGAAGAACATACAACTACTCCAAGTACATCTTTAGTTGTCTATGTGACCACATCAAAGTGCAAAAGGCTGACAAAATGTATATGTTCCCACGGTTCGTGCAATTAATCATCAATGTTGATCTACCTGGGATAGCTAGAGACGGAGATGTGTTTGTTCAAGCACACCTAGGGAGATCTGTACTGAACAAAATTAGTGGGAAATATCAAGGAGAAGACATGCCAATGTTTGCTCATGTGGTGGATGCTAATGCCAGCATCCCACACGAACTGGTATGGAGGACCAACAAGGAAGTTCACCTGCTAACACTGAGGAAGTCTCACCTTCACCTCATCAATCACCCATTCACCAACAACCTCAATCACCTCAACCACAATCACCAGCCAGTCAAAATACTCAACCAATCTCTCCAATTCACCTTCCATCACCAAATCAACTCGAAATGCAACTTTTTCAACAACCTCCAACCCCTGAAAACCAATCCACTGAAAGCATTTACACTGGGGAGACAGAGTTAGCTTCACAAGCAAGTACAGTGCAATTGTCACTAACCAAAATTGAATCCCCTGTCCATTCAAATGATGCAGAACCTGTCTCACCAGTCTCTGATAATCAACGTCAACATCAACATGAAGAGCAGGAAGATCAAGCAGCTGTATCAAGCTCAAGCTCAGTCAATGTAGCACATGATAAAGTACATGATGATGAGTTGGCTACGGAACATCAAGAAGGGGAAGAAGGAGCCAACTATGTTGATGTAATTGCCTATCATGAAGATGATCTAAGTGAAGATGACATCCCTGTCAGCAAAAGCTATTTGGTGGCTGAATACAACAAGCTTGTTATCAAGTCTAACAATAGAAAGCAAAGAATTCAAGAGTTGAAGGGGATGATTAAAGAAAAAGATGATCAGCTGGTGATGCAAGAATCTAGTCTGAAAAGATTAAGAGAAAATATACAAGAATGCAATGAAGTCATAGATGCTCTACATGATCTTGTCAGAGAACAAAAAGAGTCAATTGCACATGAGAAGGCTGAAAAAGAAAAACTTGTGTTGGAGAGCAACAGAGCTAACAAGAATCTACAAGAACAATTGGCTTAGCTGAAAAGAAAGGATGAGGAGATTGAAACACTGAGAAAACAGATAAAGGACATTGAAACTAATGCTCCTGCTTCAAAACAAACAAAAGAATCTGTTGAAGCTTCAATGCCAATCATTCAATATTCAAGGAAAAGGAAGTACTTGGGTCATGTTATGAAGGAAGTGATTGAAGTACAAGATTCTCCAAAAAGATCAAGGCCTACATCACCTGAGCACACTCCTTCAATGGATGTATCAACTTCAAAGCCAGTAACTCATGATGAAGCTGAGAGTAATGCTGAATGGAATGAGCTCACAAAGGATGAATCTTCCAAAACAGATAGAGAATCAAAGGCTGATGATCTTCTGACAACAAAAGGTATATTAGAAGAAAGGCCTGAGTCAACAATGTTTATGACCCTTATCAATCATGGGTTTCCATTTGATATGGTTGAGAGGATGAATGTGACTGAAATGAAGGATCTACTGAAAGAATTTGAGCTTGCTAGATTTATGATCCCTAAGTGTGACTATGAAGCCTTCACAACACTATGATACAACAAAGTTCAACAAATACAATATGACCTGTTGGTTATAGGGTCATAATTACAAATTGCATGAGCTTAAGGAAAGAAAAGTGCGAGCTAAGGAGAATGATGGAACATGTTATGAAGGTGGAGTTAGAAACTGGAGTAAAATTCAGGACTGAAGCCCCTAATCCCATTCATGAACATCAAATGAAGATCCCTACTGAGCCAGTAACAGTTGAAAGCCAGGATCAACACAAAGGAAGAGAAAAACTTATCAGAGAACCAAGAGAGGTAATACCAGGAAAAGTATGGCCATTGGGCATAACTGTGAGAGAGATTACAAAAGAAAAATCTTCTCTAATCTAGTTGTATGACCACATCACAACTCCTAGTTCTGTGGCAGAAAACAGGATTATGGTCTGGAAATATGATCCAGACTGGGATTGTGCACTTATCAAAAGAGTATCTGGAAGAGTTGAATACTTCCACCTACTTGAATCAATCTTGGTGTTGCCTGATGCTGACATTAAAGACCTTCAAAGCCTGATCATCTCCAACTGCCCAATAAGCCCAAAAGGAAGAGATTTCTCTGTGTTGGTAGGAAAGCTGAAAACTAAGTTCAAGGATGATGTTCTCAAGGAAGCAAGAAGGGAAGATGAAGAACACAAGCAAAGACTCAAAAGGGAAAGAAGATCAAACTCCAACTCCTCTACACAAGTTGATGATGAATTCTTGAGGAGGGTTGGATATACTAATAGAAAAACAGCAGCCATCAAAATCATTGAAGGAAATCAATTCAGTCTTCCCATAACTGAGTGGGGATATGTGGAGAGGAATAAAGAACTGGTTCTGATGAGAAATGAAGACAAGAAGAAAGCTAAGAGTATAAGGCTGTTTGATCCTATTGAAATTAAACTCCTACATCCAAGCTACACTTCTTATCTACATGATATGTTCTTCCCAAACTCAAAGATGATAAAGCTTAGAATGACCTATGCCTGTACTTGCATATCATTCAAGTAATTGACAAACTACAAGCAAAAGCCTATAAAAGAAGAAGATATGAGGCTGGACTGCTGAAAGGAACTGATATCAAGGAAGTATCTGAACTGAGAATGTCAGAACAAGATGAGCTGGAAATAGTTAACAATCAAAGTGTTGTAGAAACCCTGACAACAGAAGAAGATATTCTGGGATTAAGTTTTGAGACAGTACAAAAGATATGCCGAATGGAGATCAAGTACAAATATGATGATAAAAAGGATGCAGTATCATACTTCAACAAGAAAATGGCGTCAAGGATGAAGGAACTTTCAGTTTTGAAAAGCTGATTACAAGTGTCTAAGCCTAAGGGGGAGTATTGTTAGATCTAGGAACAATAGATCTAGATCATTTTGTATAGGCTTAGAACTTTAATCAATACTTGTAATGAATGATAATAATTCATTATTTTGATGTATGCATTGTGTATATAGATTAACCCATATGCGTGTTGATCTGTGTATGATTGCAGGTACAAACATAATACTTGGTCAATTACTGAAATTGACTAAGTGTAAGAAACATCTACGGATGAACATTTTGTTCTTCCGTAGATATGTTTCTTACAAGTAACATACATCCGAAGATCATCTGCGGATGAACAATCAGCTTTGGAGTTCAAGTGAAGTCAATCAAAGAGTTAAGTGAAGACTCCTGCGGATGAGCAACCTCCTGCGGATGAGCAAACACCTTCGGAAGAACAAGTACCTTCTGAAGAACAAAGTACCTTCGGAAGAACAAACACCTACGGAAGACTATGCAGCTGCGGAGTCCAAACACTTGTATTTAAATAATGTAAGTGTTACAAGTTAACAAGTCAACAAGACAGTTGTGCAAATCCCAAGAGATCCGGTGTTTCCTTAACTGAAACACATGTGCCTATAAATATGGATCCTAGGTTTCACATCAAAGGACGAACACGAGACGAAAGACGAACACAAACAACCAAGCATCAATACGGCAAACCCAAACATCACATCAAATCACAAAAACATAAACCCTACAGCCGTCACATCAGCATCAACACATTCAAAGCATTTATTATTCACTATTTATTCATCTGTAATCATTAATCAGTTTAATGAAATACGTTTGAATCAAATCTTTTTGTTTGCTTATTAATTGTGTTCTTCTCATTGTGTTTGTCATTATCATTAATCATTATATTTGATATTTACTTATTATAATAATTAAACAAGGTTAATGTTGATTCTGCAAACATTAACTTGATTCCCTATTAACACCGATAATTCCTGATTGTGATCCTTGGATTCACAAAACCAACCAAAGTTTAAAACTTTAAAACTGTGCGGAAGCATTTTGTAAGTAAGACAAACCCAAAGTATGAAAAGTGTAACATTGGCAAAACATGCTCCAACCTAATATTTAAAACTCATAAATAGAAACCAAATGTCATGTCAACATACGAAGTCTTAAAATGCATGCTGGAATTGTGATGTGCTCCTACTGGCAATCAGACTTAACGACCTAAGAATAGCATACTAAAAGAGTCATCACAATGGTTGGTAAGTTCAAGAGTTTGCGTTTAACATAATCAATAATAGTTGTAAAACATAAGAAGTGCATTGAATTAGATAGCTAGTCTATATTTATAAGTAATAACCATAGTGATTTCGCGATCGTCACGACTTACTAGGTCGTGATGATGTTTGTGTTTAGGACAATATTGCACCTATTTGACCTCGAGTCGCACAGGTAGGGCTTGTCAAACCCAGTAGTACTACCCAAGATTTCCCGCTAATTACCAATATTAATGATCCGAAAGTGTGAGGGCTTTCAGGTATAACACACTATGTTACACTATACACAACTTATAATAATAAAGCGTTTGTAAATAAGTATCGTATCTCCCCCAAAAGAGAGTGTATAAAAAGTGGGGCATGAACTCACCTGATGCGCAAACGAAAAATGATAAAAGAGCTAACGACGGATGGAAAGACAACCCTTCAAAGGTTACCTAGAACACGCAAGTACATAAATACATGTACACGGAAAGCTTAACAACCCTAGGTGCTCAATAAACACGTTGACCCAAGGTTTTGGAAAACAAGACTCATTTGACTTAGTTGACCCGTTTGACCCGTTGGTGATATGTTAAATGAAATCTCGTTTAACCAAGCACAACAACTTATCATACATGATTATCATACAAGTTGTTCACGTATGCCACATCATCAACCTCTTGTTCTACCAAGATCATCACACCATCCTAGTTTATCATACAACCCATGCGAATCTCAAGTAATCAACATGCTTAACACAATTATAATCACATCATAACTAATAAATCATACATGGAGTCTAATCATGCACTACATGCCATGTGAAGCCACTCACGACTTCACACCATAAACCCTGCCAATCCTACTAAGTAGGGGCCTTATATTCTTACGTGTGTATGACGATCATAACCACATTATTCACAAGATTCATGCTAATCAACATACACAACAACAATCAATTACAATCCCAAACATGATTCCCTAATCACTTAACATAATCCATCATCATGTATAGTCATCAAGAACCTAAATTTCCTAAATGATAAATCAAGCATCCACACAACCCAATTAACACATTCCACCACATTATACATCATCAACAAGCATTCTAACATGATCCTAACATCATAAACATGGCCAAATTACCATATCAAATGTTCTACATAAATAAAGTTACCCTTTGGGAAAGTAATACCCAAACTCAATCTAACACCCAATTTATTCATGAATTTATCAATTTTATACTAATCAAGTTCATAACGTTCATCAAAACATGACAAAACATCATCCATTCATCATAATCATCAAATCTCTAACACAAAAGTTACTACTTATAGTAAGGTATGAACAACGCATCAATTCCATGAATTTCTTGCATAATCCATGTAAACTATCATCAAAACAATACAACTAACATCATACAATCATCAAATCATGAATTCCAAGAAAAAAACGTTTCTACTTTAGACATGTATGAAGTACATGATCAATTCATGGATTTCTTGCATAATCAACATAACCCAACATTCATACATCATAACTAACAACATATTATCATCTAACAATCATCAGTTTCAACCTTTCATTCATAATTTTCGAATTAGGGTTCACCAAGAATCAAAAGGTGAAAAACTTGATAAAACTTACCTTAAACGTGTAGAAATCAAGAATTGAACTGTTAATACCTTGAAACACTTTAAACCAAAACCAAATCAAATTGTTCTTGATGTTATTGATCAAAATCGAATGGTGAGGGTGTTTGGGGAATGGTTTTGGCCGAATGAGGTTGTGGGGGGCTAGGGTTGGGATTTTTCAACTTAACATAATTAGATTATTCCATATAAACCCTCTTTTAATCAACTTTTGTAAAAGTTAATCTCTTTAGTATTTTTTTTAATAATTTTAACTACAAACTACAAGTATTATTAATCAACAATAATAATCATAAATATTTTCGACTAATAACAAACTCATGTAATTATATATTACACGTAGTCACGTTATTAAGTAAAATTGACAAATAATACTTAAAATTCACAAATCACATAACCATGAACTAATAATGACATTATTAATTAGATTATTATTTGTTTATCATAAATAATTGTTATTAAGTCACCAACGTTCAACGACAACTAGTGTGTGCATTTATAAAAATAAAGTATAGAATCCTATTGTTAAAACAATACATAGTTATAACACAAAAGTAAACACTTTACTATAGATATTAATATCATAAAGAAAATATAGAATACTAACACAAAACCAAAAATTCACATCTATAGTAATCAATTTTATTCAAAAAGTTATATAGTTTTGAGTATAGTATTCTATACTTTTTTATAATATTAATATCTATAGTATAGTTTTACTTTTGTGTTATAACTATGTATGGTTTTGAGTATAGTATTCTATACTTTTTTTTATAAAATTCATATTTTTATAAAAAACATGAATGTGTTATGCATATACCATGAAATGGGCGAGAAACCGTCACGGTTTGGCCTAACCGTGACGATTCAAAGTGGTACTTACCTCGTATCTTAATCGTCACGGTTAGGGCAAACCGTGACCTTTTGTTTCAGAACCGTACATTTTTATCAGTGTACTTTTATCAGCAGTCAGTCTATACGTGACACTTTGACCTAGCCGTCACCTCTAGGTTTTCGAACCGTGACATTTTGGCCAAAACGTGACGGTTTGATCTGGTTTCTCCCAAATTCCTTACGGTGCGGCTAAAATTTCCCAAAAAATACAACTAATCCTACCACTAATTTAAGAATAGATATGCATGACATTAGAAATGTATATACATGACATAAATAGAAATATACTTATAATCTATAATATTGCTAATACTAGTAAGGTTTCCATATGGAGCAAATGACACTGATTTCAAGTTCAAAGTTTCAGATTTCCGATACTTACTTATTTAATTCAAATATGTGTAGTATGCTTAATGGATTCAAATAGTGTAAAAGAAAACAAAAATAGTCGTGGCATCCTCCTTGTACCTATTACCGCGAAGTTTTTTTAGTTACCTATTATTCTTTTGTATAAGTTCCACATTCTTGATACCTGCTTACTCATGAAAGCTTTTTCAAGATGTTGTTTCATCTCATGAATGTGAAACTTGAACTTATCGTGAAGTTTTTTAGTTACCTATTATTCTTTTGTTTCTCTATTACTATTTTAGATCTGGTAAGTTCAAGTTCCATATTCTTGATACCTGCTTACTCATGAAAGCTTTTTCAAGATGTTGTTTCATCTCATGAATGTGAAACTTGAACTTACCGTAAAGTTTTTTTTAGTTACCTATTATTCTTTTGTTTCTCTATTAGTATTTTAGATCTGGTAAGTTCAAGTTTCATATTCTCGAGCCTGCTTACTCATGTAAGCTTTTTCAAGATGTTGTTTCATCTCATCGCCTCAGTTATCATCACTAGAGATAGGAACCACTAGTTTATTTCCTATGTATTGAGTGGTTCTCTCTATCATATGAACACCATTCAATAATATTATTCTAGTATCTTACAATCAAAATGGCTTATGCACTTAATGTACGTAATATTTAATTCACAATTTTAACCATGAGAGGTTATTACGATTATTAATTGAATTAGCTAAGTGATTAAAAATTTAACTGGATTAATACGTTTCACTATGAAATTAATGAACTCTTTTTTTCTGTTCATGTGAGGTTTATTACGATTATTAATTGATTAGCTTTAAAAAGATT